>CM067380.1:46682691-47267691 GCA_034510155.1 Eucriotettix oculatus
ATATATGCGATACCTTAAAGTCGAGGGAGATAAAAAGTAAAGTGAATTAGTGTCAACGAGAATCCAACTTCAAACAAATCTATACACTTTTACGTCTCTAGTATATAATGAATTCACGTGTTTTCGTTTATCATTTAGTTCAAATAACGAAACGTGTTATGATGTTATACATTTATTTATGCTCGTGCTTTAACTGTATGGATGTTACAACTACAGTTTAACCGTTCACACTTGTTAATGTTTCGCTGATGAAGAAAATTAACGCTCCAAAAGTTTTAATTGGGTTCGATTGAAAGTATTTTCGTTCAGAAATTATATTGATACAGCCATAAGTCGACTCCGTTCAATATTAGACCCGCTGGAAAATTTAAATTACTTTGAAGTTGACTTCGGTTAAGTTTAGATAGAAAATTATTAAGCTACTAATCGGAATTGAGATCATTAAACAGATAATAAATATAATGTAAGCTATAAATGGTACAAAATAAACAATAATTTGAATTAAAAGTTCCTCTTTATTACAGCGCGTGTTGTTTCGTTGGTGTGGCCAAGAGATAGGATTTACTTCACACTAATATTTTAGACAGTATTTTAAGCACGTGAACAGTCATTAAAAATGGATGTACGGATATTTTGCCGGCGATTCTGACACTGTGATGTACAATTTTATTACTATCCGCGCCAGTCCAACGGAGGACAGATTAAATTTTCAAAATGTTAATTTGGTTGACTATCTTCGGCCGTGGCCTTCCAACTTGGCCAATTCCATCCTTCAACAGCATTATGAGTTATGTGGTGTCTACCATAGCAGTTTCATAAAATGTGTGATTTGTTGCACTTAATTTCAGTTATTTATATATTGTTTCGTATGCTTCCTTGTAATGGTGTGTATGATTCACACCGTTTAAACACAATAAATGGAAACATGATAGACGAAATTCACTAGGCCTCTGGGCGGATACTCGGACAGCCGCAGCTAACTACTATTGGACAGCAAATAAGGCTGACCACATATGAGACGACACCACAGCAGGTCAACAATCTTGATAATCCATTCGTGTTTGTGTAGGCAATTTTAATCTATTTTTATTTGGCCTAATTTTGCTCCACAATCAATTCTCATTCCTCCCTAGCCTATGGAATCAAACGGAGTCGTGCAGGGAGTTTCGGATCAAGTTTCATTTTAATTATTAAATAAAATAGATTCAAAATTATTAACTGTTATGCATTAGCAAGGTAAACGTTCAACTTTCCTCCTTCCAGATACAACAACAGACGAGGCTGGGGTTCAGGTAAATATTTCCAGGACTTTAGGCATTTTTCAGGAATTCCGAATACTTAAAAACTGAACTGCTATAGCTCCTAAAACGTCACGCATTAATAAACCCCAACACACAATACATTATGTTAAAATATACAAAGTTACCTATAGAATCTATTATCCCTGTAGGGAATAACTTATACAAAAATGTTCAGAATATTATTTCTCACAATATCTACGTAAAAGAGCCACATACCTTGGACATCACTTGGTCTGACACATGTCTTAATAAATAAATGTATGTAAAAAATTAGATCCGACGATTAATTTAAAATACAGAATTTCAGTTGGCATCACTTGTCGCTCAAATTCTTCGATTTGAACTAAATAGTTAAGGTTTAATAACTTATTTCTATTACATATTCATACAATTTATTACTAGTTAAAACACCACTTCCGCTGTGTAAAATTTTAAACACGTAAACAAACATATAATCTCATCTTTAATTAGACGCATATATATTTCTATAAAGCTTCTTTCTACTAAATCTATTGACCGATTGAGATTTGTGTACTACAGCTCGAGTAATTTATATGGTTACGCATATTATGGCAAGAAGTATTCCATCGTATGTTAAATTCAGCAACATAAATTCTGAATAAATCAACTGTAAAAAGTCTACTGAATGTGTTCGTAGTAGTTATGGCTGTATTCTGTAACTCTACGTTTCATTCCTTACCACGATAGAAATATACAAATTATGGTTAACCTACCAATTTCACAGATTCGCGGTGAAATGTTTACCCGAAATCGCGGTTTTGGTTAAGAAAAGAAGTGGCACGGGTGAAGAAGAAGTCACGTATTCTAAACTCTATTCCGGTGCTAATCTCTACGCATTGCAGCGGCGCTGCGAATATTCTGGCAATATTTCAGAGCGAATAAAAGAGAACTGACGAAGTCTTCCCGCATTTGTCATGACCTGCCTGACAGCGAAGAACGTGATGAAGAGGTAAGAAGCCAACACAAAGCGAAAACGAATAGTCTGATTTATGCAATATCCCCATGAAATTCAGGTATTCAATCGCCAACGTGTAACTAGCGTCACGTTTTGGATGCCCTTTCTAAAATCTGTACGCTAACAAAATTCCGTACCGTCTCAGTATACCTTCATTTACCGAAAATATACTTTTCGGATGTTTTCATGTATTGCAGGAAAATATAAGAAAATAAACATGGTATTTTTGTCGTAAAATGAAACAGTCTGCAAAAGAAAAGTAACCAAGGTACATAAATTATAGACGAACTGGCCAGGAAGACAGACTAAAGACGATTATAATAACTTATTAAATATATATGTAAACCTCTTCGTTCACCCCAACCCTAATTTAACGATAACTTCGAAATCCAACATCTTCTCCTTTTAACACAAACCGTTACAGATCCCAACAGACGTTATTATTACAATATTTAAAATATTGTACCATCTATTTTGGGGTAAATAGGTAAAGTCGGGGTGGAACGGGTTAGCGGAGTAGAAAACACTATATTTTTTAAAATTTATAATGCTGAAGGTTATAACACTGTAATTGGTCAAGGAAGAAATCCCGGCAGCCGACTTGACTAAGTCCTGACTGTACCTTATGAATGTACTATTGTTCTGGCGTTTTAAATCTGTGAATTTATAATTTTTGCAGCATTTAGACAGAAGGTAAGCTACAACACTGCTCGCTTTTAACTCTATAATGGTTTATATTCGTAAATTAGATGTATTTAGCTGCATATAAGATATACGGTTTAAATCTGCTTGTATTTAGGCTCGGAGAAAAACTTTAAACTCAAACTTTTGAACGGAATAAGGCAAAATGTTGTGCTCCTCAAGAAAAGAAGGAAAAACTAGCAGACTCACTTCATAAGAACGAGTTACAGGATGCTGTACCCAAAAAGAATATATTAAGAAACGGAAATGGAAAAGTGTTAGAGAAGACTATGCAGTTGCGAAAAAAAAATTGGGAAAAGAAAAATTGATAAAGCAAAATACGTATAAGAAGGAAAACACAAATGGTGTGACGATTTTTCTTAAATTTAATTAATATTATTGCACTAATTGTATATACAAAACATACTTTCCCGTTCTGCCCCAGGGGGTGGGGCAAAACGGGAAATTTGTAAATTTCGATTTTAAAAATTCATCAAAAATTTAATTAGTTGCTTTAAGTTATACTGATATTAGATTAAGTAAGTAATAGAATAAGCTAATGTTTTATACTTTTATGAAGTCAATTTTCTTTTTCCACAGTTTTACAAAAATTGGTTAACAAAAAGTTTCCCGTTCCACCTCTTCTTCCCCTAATACTAAAACATTTTCTTTAACTCTAACATGATTATTTCAGTAGAAGAGGAGGCTGTGAAAATGGTGACTCGTTAAGGAATGTCAGCTGAAATGTGTATTGGTGAAAAAACTATTTTATGGGTTCAGGCTTCGGAAATTAATCATATAAAAAGTGGCCGTTCACGTGAATATGCAAACAGATCTGGGACTCTCCTGTTGGACAAAAATAGACCCCTAAATTTTCGCGAATCGATTATCTTCATGGCAATTAGCCGCAAATTCGTGTGTTCACAACCCAGCAATGAAGGGAATACATGTATGAAATACCCTCTTTATTTCTAATAATGTGCGATTTTAATTTGCCATAGAAAGACCTCATTTGGTCCGCTCTGCACGAGAACCATTAATTTGCGAATATGGCTCTATTACGACAATCGTTGCATTACGCCGTCCTTGATGTTGGCAGTTGGGTTGAAAGTCAACAATTCAATATTTATTTAGTTCTTTATTATAACTCGATCATTATTTCCCAGATATAGTTTCTATTTTTAAGCTTGTTATTCTTCGTTGGATCCTCAATACGTATAAAATTTTTATATCATGTGTGTTTTATGTTAATTAGTATTGTCTTAGTTTCCGTGAGAAGGTTTCATTAGTTGTGACAGGTCTCTGCTATTCTTTTATATCGAAAATTGTATGGGCTTCGACACTAAAATTGAGCCTTCCTTCCTGCTTCCTACACAGTTTAGTAATGGTATTACGACTCACTGTGATAGAAAATAGCTGATTTATTTTTAATACCACTAGTACTCGGAAAGGAAATGGGTTACGTTATTCCGTGAAATTAGAAACATTATAAAGACCAATGCTATGCGAACCAATATTTAATAGGAATAATAAATTTACAATTCGATAACTCTAAAACGTAGCAAAAAACGTCATCAAGAACCTAGTTAAACCTATTAATTGATTATTGAAAATATAATTGTATTATTAAAACATACACTTTTATAACAAGCTATTTTCTCAATTTGAATATCCACTAATTCATTATTTTGTTTTATTAATCACAAATACTCGTAAAAGCTAAATTTTTATTCCAGAATAATATAGGCTGTTAGCGAGTCACTAAATTTTCAATTTATGATCTGCTATTAATTTAACTTTCAGCTAATCTAATTTTACAATAATTTTGTAGATTGAAGTAGTGCAGTCATGTTCTTCGGGCTGCATTATTTCTTGAAGTAATATAATAATCATTGACTGACGGAATTTTAAAGTTTTTTCATTTACAAATAGTTTTGTTTTGGGGGGTTAACAGGCTGCATGTAATCAAAGTATACATTTATAATGTTTCTATTGTATACAGACTGGGAGAAGAAGTTCTGTTAATCAGTTTTATGACAATAAAAATTAAAAATATTGGAATTATTAAGTGAAGAATTATTTCTAGTGATTTATGATAATATTTAAAAGCGCTACATAGATTCAAATAGATAACAGTTTTCCGGTAACAAGTGTTTGATTATAAAATACCATACAATGCTAGTTTAGTCGTTGAATAAACAAATGGAATCAAATCTGTATTGCGTGCTGGGAATTCCACTTCGGTTAGTTGAAGAATGTTTATAATTGTATATTCATTTATCCTTTACAAGGAAAAAATACTGCATAGCTTACCATAACTGACTCAGTTACGGAAACCCGGTTTTGAGCGACAAGTGATGCCAACTGAAATTTTGTATTCACAGGAAATCATTATGATCGACTATCTGGAAAACTGTAAATAGTGACTGGCTCTAATTATGCACCGTTACTGGACTATTTGCATTGCGAGTTGAAGCAGAAGGGAAGAAAATAACGAGGGCAATGCGAATGCTCACACACTGGCAAAATTGCACGAGCTGCGTTTCTAAATACGATTCCCTCCCTTTTCTCTAGATTGTGATCTTTTTCTCTTTCACAACCACAAGAATTGCGTTTTGCTGGACCCAAAGAGGCTTATGTTGTGAAGTTAATTTCTGATTTTCTAAACGAAATTTACCTTGATTTTTACCACATATCAATTAACGCACGACGTTGACAATAATTATAAAATTCAGGTATTCTTAACGTAAAAGCAGGCCATTCCCAAATAAAAAATTTAACTAAGAAAACTTGTTTGAGAATATGACCTACATTAAAATATTCCGTTTCAAAACTAGGATGATGACAGATTGACGAAATCTGTGGAACTACAACCTAAACGAATTTTATGGTGGAAAATTATAAACGTATTAAAGTTACTGAATATTAATAAAACATTTTGTGGAAATGATAAATTTATTAATTGTAATTAGGCAATATTTCAACAGATCAAATATAGGAGAACTAAAATATGAAATGTATAACACTAAAATCGATTTATATAGGATTACATAAATTTAAAAATTCTCACTAGATATGGTGCTTAATTATTAATAACAACTTTTAGCTTCGTGGTCGCTAGTGTCATAATTGAACGGACTTATTAGTCTTAATGAAATTTATGTACAAGATGTTTCGCATATATTCCAACTTAAAATGTATTTTTTTTATATTCCCTACCCTGCTGAACTTTCTCCCCTCCGAGTCTCTTTCCGTACCCTTTCTGATATATGTCACATGACATTTGCGGGAAAAGGATCCATATTCAAGCGTTGACTAGTCAGTTACTTCTCAAAATACTCGTTGTGATTAATCTTATCAGGTGTTATAGATTTCTTATTGCTGCTTTTAAATTAGCAAACTGGCCAATAATATCGTCTTCATATTTTGAATTACATACATTCGTATCTTCGCAGAATTATAATTAATATATTATTCCTAACACTTATCGTGAAATATCCATAATGCTATTGAATTATTTATTCTCTCGGCTTAGCAACCGGCTCAAACCAGTGCATTTCCCATATTATATACATCACTTCAAGGGAAGAAACCAGGACTGCATTCTAATAAACGAAACATCATTTTTATTAAACTGTAAAAGTTAACCATTTTAACCGTTGCTATACCGTCGTTCTGAAGGTTATTGCTACAAAGCTCACGCTCTTGATCCCCTACCTCCTCAAAGAGATTATACCGCTTGCATTATATCAAGAGTTGTCCCTGATGATGTAGTACGGCGAGGGGAACGAGTTAGAGGTGAATCTTCTCCGCAAATTCTAGTTCCCTTAGGGTGTGATGACAAACGTGAATTACCTCTAAAATGAAATTATTTTCTTCTCTTTGATAAGCGTCCTGCTTATCGCAGACTAACATGACAAAAGTCGTGTGTACTAATCTCTAACGAAGGCGTTTATACTCAGTTTACGGAGGTATTGCACGATTCAGAGTAGAAAAGAGTTCAATTTATTCACATTTGAAATCAAATTACATTAATATTTCATAAATTATTTTAGCACATCGTCAATAAATTACTACACATATTAAACACTAGTATTCTATATTATTACCCACAATAAATTATATATATTATATCAGTGCGGGTAGTTGGCCGTCATGTAGTGATCAACAATCTCCTGAATGAGGAAGATCTTGCCTACGAAAATTTAAACTCTTCCCTGTCCAACATGTAAGACTGGATCTCAGAATCTGGTAAGCCATATATTCCCCATCCTTCCTGTCCATATATATATATATATATATATATATAATTTTGTGCATACGTGGCTGCATGTCTCTGAAAGCCATAGTATATATGACTTCTTCTTCTTCATTTTGGTTCTACAGCCCATTGAGGGCCTGGGCCTATCGGGTCAACTAAGGACTGTCATCTTGCATGACACATTCCGAATTTGGAGTGATACGTGGTTTTAATCCCAGTTTTCCCGACCATGACGGCACAAACATCCAAGCCCATGCCAGGATTGAAACCCGGGAGCAGCAATGCTAGCCACTACACCACAGCAGCTCGGCAGACTGTATGACTTACTAACTGGAATAACGACACTCGCTATGCAATCTAATTGCAACCCCCTATCGCTATGAGAGGAATCTGAGAAGGATTCAAAAATATAATTTTAAAATACCGTATTTAGTGTTAAAATATTGTTTTAGGGGTGAGTGATATGATCAGTGACACACTTGTCAGAGGAATTGGGGGAGAGGGGTGAAAAATATTTTTAGTTTTTTGGGTGATTCAGAACCTCGCAACTCCCCTTTAATAGTATAGAAAAGGAATTGAAAATGGGGATGTGTAAGAAAGAAGAAGGCAGCCAAGGGATGACTAGGGCTCCCGGGCTATAAATAATAATGAGTTTTAGATTTTATGTGAAAACTATTCACTCGGATAACCATTCATCATCCAAACCATCGTTTTTCGCTTATGTTACCAGTTAATTACAATTTATGAGTGCGCTATTTACTCTAATTTGAAAGCCTTACCGTGGTTTTCAACCCTTTAGCATCTCCATAAATAGAAATAGCATTCCATGTATCTAATTAATTACTAACGGCAACAGTAATTACTCAACAATGCACCCGTATGCCTATCTCTTGATATGTATATGAAAGGGGGTAACAATTAGCAAATACGAGGAACTATAAATCACACGATTACCTTAAAAGCACCTAAAGGAATTTGGTCATCAGACATAAACAACCTATCATTTAAGTAATAATTATAATACATACTTATGTGATATTTATTTTCTTAGTTTTCTACTAGTTCTATTCGTAGACGTTTTTAAAACATCTTAAATAAATATTCATGAGAATATTAATTTTAAAATAATAGGTACAAAAATTATATATACAAAAATATAGTTCAAAGTGGCAATACTAAAGGGAAATTTCAATGTTCTTTGTTTTCTGACGGCTCCTTGGAATAACAAATCTCATATAGATCAGTAATTGAAATATTGGAGAAACACCTTGGTGTAGTAGTGTAGGCACATGTGACAAGAGGAAATCCATCAGGCTCTCGTTCGGACGTGTCTCTTCACCTCAACGCCGTATTTTCTGCTCATTGAATTGGAGGTGTTCCTCTTTCCCTTCCCCCGTGGTGTCATGTGTCATAACCCCACGTGATTCCTCTTCCTTATAGTACATCAAAGAAATCGCGTATTTTTTCCCTATGACACGTGATTTGGGACAGATGAAAGTCAAATAGCCTAGAGCTGCAACTTATGCAGAATTATGGTGCACATGTGAGATACTCTACTTTTCCAAACGAAATTCCTATTATAGCCCATAGCTTTGAAAGTTGCGAAAATCAGTGTTAATTTTAATTTACGTTTAGTTTATTTGATCAATAATAGTAATCTACAGAAGTATACTCATCGTAATGTGAAATTTTGAGTGTGTTGATTTTACATCACCTTGGTTTTAAAATTATTAGAACAACGACAATTTTATTTATACTTTTGGTGGACATTAAAAATATTCTGTTTGAAAGGAGAATAGCATGAAGTCAGAATTTTTAGTATGTTTACTACTTAACTCGATCGACCTTGAAAAACAGACATTTTCCTAGAATTAGATAAAAATAGATAAGCATTAAGAGAATTACTGTCGACGTTACTTAGAATAGATTAATAAATACTTAGTTGCCGACCGCATGTGGTCCAGTGGTCAGCGTCGCAGCCTCGCAGCACAGAGGTCCCTGGTTCGAATCCTGGCATGCGCATGGAAGAAAGAAATGAGTTACCCAAATGGTAGGAGTGGCTAGTGACTTTTAGCAGATAATGAC
Source organism: Eucriotettix oculatus (assembly GCA_034510155.1). Lineage (NCBI taxonomy): Eukaryota > Metazoa > Arthropoda > Insecta > Orthoptera > Tetrigidae > Eucriotettix > Eucriotettix oculatus. The sequence goes on from CM067380.1 coordinate 46,691,996, forward strand.
ATTCTAAATAAATAATTAAAAATTCTTAGTCATTATATATATATGTTTCTTGAAGATACGGAATTCAGGGTTGGATCGCTGTTCCCCTGGTTCGTCAGACGAGATGGGATGCCTCTTCGCCGGATTGGTGGTTAAATTAAAATGAAATCTCGTATTTTCTTTTTCCTAAGGGTGGATCTCTCTTAAAAGGAATGAAAAAAGAGATTCGGACGGTGCGTCGGAATCCGATCAAACAACGTGGCCGCTAGTCCATAGGCTTTGGTGGAATCGTTCATACTCGATCATACTCCCTGTTCGCGTCACTACTCAAAAGTCAAGTAGCTATTCTCCTGGTGGTCAAAATAGGAAATCTTCACCCCACCCTCCATCCTACACCTAATTCCCACAGAAGTCTTCCTCGGTGTTCAACCGCCAACACACGTTGTTCGTGTCATCTCGTAGCGGATTGAGAAAACACACAGGAGCGCAAAGGCGCGAGGTTAACAAAGAAAAAGAAAAGTTCGTAAGTCGGGAGCGGCCATATGACGGAACCTTTGTACCGTTATAATATTTATAGACAAAGAGTCAGTTTTATGTAACCTCTGGCGAACTTGTACTATGATGCCTCATATAACAAATAAAATATTTTTTACTATCGTATAGCTTCGTAACATAGACTGCAGCATAAAGTAGTGGTGATAAAATTGAACCCTCAGGCACACCACAAGTCATTAACTCCCAATCTACTCAATAAACTGTACTGTCTTTATTTTCAACGAATATTTTCTTTCTCCGCCTTTCCGGGTAAGACGTTAAAATTATATTTTCATTTCTGGATCAATCTGTTCCGTTTTTTAAAAGTTTTCAAAATTTTGGCGAATTTTTATCTAGAGAATTTTGAACTTCGTTAATAAATTCGTGAAACCTAATGTTTGTATTTGTCTTTGGGATAACTACTTCTTTGTCACATTTCTTTAACTTGCAACCATTTTACAGATTTTTATGACGCTTAGATTTTTTCGTTACCTGATTGATATAATTCTGAACTTTTGGTGCGCATTTTTCTGTCGTTCCCAGAAACTGTCGCGATGTTGTGCAAATTGTTTCGAGTCGTCCGAATTGAAGCGACGCGATCCATCCCGGTTAGAAATTGATACATCTTCGTGGAAGAGAACGCTTTCCGTAGCCTTATAATGGTAACTACTTAAACAGCTCTTATTGGGAGACGACGGAGTGACAGTCGCAGACGACGCAGTAGATATGAGGCTAACTCAACAAGTTGGGCGAACTTCACAGAAACGCCATTTTAAGCATTCTTTTGCTCTGGGAAAACCTAAAATTTGTTTTTATAATTATTTAATAAGTAAGAAAAGGTCATAGAAGCACTTAAACTATGCGGACACAAGAAATTAGTTCGTATTAATTTAGTTATCTGGTACTTTTTAAGAGTAAAAACATTAACGAACTGTGTTCACAAAAATATAAAGTAAAATGAGTAATAGAATTATAAATGTAATATAACTGATATGTTTTTTGATATTTTTCTATTATGAAGCCAAGGTCTTTTATCAGTTACAATTTAAACAGCAAAATTCTGTACGATAAAAGTTTTTAAAATAATAATAAAAAAATACTTTAATAATATTTTTAGTCAATATTGTACTGGAGCATTTGGTCAATATTGTCATATTTATCAGTACAGAAAACAAATTTTTTTTAAAAAAAAACATGTCCAAGTGCACAAAAATCCCATATATATTGTGACGTTACACTCGCTTTACAAGTCCGTCTTGTTCTCATGGTCGATTCACACGTCACGGACAGGCAACGTCACGTTAAATCTGTTGCCTATTCACACTACACCGTCAAGCTTAAATTGTTATTCACTAGTGTTTCTTCACGTTTTATACAATGCCGAAATATAATACATACATTTATCAATCATTGTATTAATATTATACGAGGAAGAAAAATATTTTACTTATCTGGATAAGAAAAATATTTATCAAGAGAAAGCTTGTTGTCGAATACCATACATTATTTAGGAACTAGATGATGAAATTCCTTTTTACAAGTATTTCGGAATGTTTCAAGATCAGTTTTATGTTCTTCTGTATAAAATTGAGTACTACATTCAAAAGCAATACTTTACATTTCGAGAAGCAAATAATCCTAAGAAAAAAATAATGTGATTAAGGCGTGTTATTACCAAAATACAATCAAATTTGTTTTAACTATATTTATTTAATAAAAGAACTAGAAAACTTTGTAGCCTAAAAAAATTATAATTCTGTGTTGAAATTTTTATAAAGGCTCTGTGTCGACGTTCCGTGACGTTGCCGGTCTGTGTGAACGGCGCCGTTAAAAATTCATTGTAGAAACTTTTGACGTGCTGTTGTGTGTCCGTGACGGGACATTTAATTTTGCATAGTGTGAATAGATCTTAATTCTTTCCTACGAATCTCGAGACTCCAGTCCGGGGATAGAGTCAAGTGATTAAAAATCGAGACCCCCGTGTCGGAGGAGGAAAGGTGGAGGGGAGCGAGCATAAGGTCTGTATACGATGACGAGCAAGGCCTTTTTCTTGTTGTGGATGTCGACTTGGACAGTCGAGTGCAAACCTGCCAGCAGGACTGCCCTCGGAAGAGAACGGTTGTACGAGCCTGGAATTGTGTACCAGCTTTGCATTTGTTTCCATGACCTTTTCAATGATTCTTTTCTTTCTTTTAGTCTTGTGTATAAACCTTTGTTAATTTTTGTATTGAGTTTTTGGTTTTCGCTTATCCCTGCTTGGCGGCAACCCCAGAGGTCTGAAATAAATTGTGATGATGAAAAGGATTTTCGTAACACTATATATATATTTAACCGTTATCTATGCAACACAATAACGATGAAATGTGATCGGGGTGCTTCCAAAATTTTGTAAACACCAAGACATTTCCTGTGATATTGACATAATGTACCGAAACTGCAACAGACGTTTTACATATATAGGGTTTTAATGATATATTAATGCAGATTAATTCAGACTATTTACAGCAAGTCATACATCAAATTGTAGGTAAACTAACCGAATTTATCTTACAAATGTTCAAATTGTGCACATTCAGTTATACGGCACACATCCAAATTCAAATCCAGTTCTTTACACTCTTTGGCTAAAAAGTCCGGAGTAGGAGTAAGGGAAGCTATAGCCAGTTCTGTGTCTCAACTCTGGCAAAGCAGTAGGAAGATACGTTCTTTTATAAAACCACAAGGGAAAAAATGATAATGAACAGAGTAATTTTGTGAAACTATTCTTCTTTTTAGTGGTCTGACGCCTTGGATGTAGGCCTCATGTAGCGACAAAATTTTATGGTGCAATAAATAACAGAAAAGATACTTTTCGCCCCTCGCGCATGTACTTATCTAAAACCGTTCGAGATATTTTTCAATTGAGATCTTAAAGCATTACTCTATAGTGCAGAGAGTTGAGACTGTTAACTTTTATAAGTGGACCATTCTTTTATGGACACTTTGTATCTTTGAATAGATTTGGTTTATTGTAAAAGGAGAACGGGGTGAATAAAAAAATCTTTTCAACGTCAACTTAGTCTGATGTTCGCCTTCAGTCAACTGTGGTTCTTAAGGAATAATGATAAAAAGTGCCCTCAAGATTATAATCTTTTTGGGGAGTACGTAAATCTTAACTATGAACTGTCAGACGTTCATCTGAGCACTGAACCTCACAGAAACACGTGTCGAGCTACACGAAACGGAAATTGTTAGGGTTGAGGGAGCTAAGTACGCTTCTGTTGGAGCACATGGCTTGATGCACAGTGTCTTCCCCACAAGCAGCAGAAAATCCGGCAGCTCAGACGCTTTGAGAGCGATTCCTGCTGTGCCGTATTATAGGAACTCAATAACTAGCATCTACTGAACAGCCAGAGAGTTTATACCTTCAATCACTAAAGATGCAAATACGTCAATAGCACGGATATTGCATGTATCACAAAGGCATCAATCAGTTAAATATTTCACACATTTATCTGATTATTATTATTAAACTTCTTGCCTTCGCACACCTCTTTCCTTCAACACCCCTGTTCTACAATAAAATTTAATTAAATTCGCCTTTCTAAATAAATATACAGAAAGTTTTCCGTTGTATTTTAGTTAATTTATAACGACAGGTAACATGACGAATAATTTAGCCTTTACTCTATTTTTTTCTCTCAAATAAAACGGAAAAATATTTAGTGCATGCTATTTAACCGGATTCCCCACAGAATAAACCTTTAAACACATATGGGATGTTACACTAAATATTCATGAGACATTTGATTGGAAGTCATGCAGAATGCGTTGGTATCGTCTATATGCGAACTATGGGAAAGTTTCTAAATGAATAATGAAACCGATGAGACCGAATAATTCACCGACTGCTACGCTTTTATTCAAGTCAATATAACGGGTAATATATAACGTTCAATTAAACATATTATTGGTTTATAATTATATTGCTGTTTTGAAACTAATTATATATTAATATCGAGAGGGAACAAGAAGCAATTAGTTTCTTACTCTCCTGTAATTTATGTTATTGTCATAACACAATAAATAAATATTTATTTGAAAATGTAATTCAAGTGTTAATGTTATGATATTTCAAATTAGGCAATCGTCAGAAAAATGGACACACTTTGTCAAGAACGTTTGGCTCCGCTTCCTGAATACAACCACCAATACACCTTTGGTCCCGATTTGAAGTTCGATTATTATTGACTATTTTTCGAGGCGTATAACGAGTACACACTTTTCACAGTTACTGATTTCGAATATTCACTTCCCTTCCTCGTCTGTATTTTGAAGGTATTCATCACACATATCTTGGAAGGTGCTAAAACTAACTTCCATATTCATGCAAAACAAAAACCGCTGTCCCGTTAGCTGAATGATTAATGTTCATGGGTTCAATCCTTAGCTATGAATTATGTTTTCCCCTGTGTTCCATATAAGCTTTCTACGCTTCATTATAACGAAGCACATGATACGTCATTAACTTTTTTAAATGGGCAAATGTCCCGATTAGAAATGTTTTATTATCAAATGCATTTTCTTCGCAGTCCTTATAATGATGGCGAAGCTATTTGCTGAAACAGTGTACGTTTTATAAATAACTAGCCGGCTTGAAACACGAGAGCTGTTTATTTCATGAATTCGCTGGGAAAAAACTTCATTCTCTGATTTACATTTGTAGTATATTAACGTAAAAGTGAGTGATTTACGTAAATAATAATTGGATGATGCACGAACCCCGTGCCGTGAAAGTTTAAATAGGACTTTTTTAAACTTAGGCTTTCCCGGTGTATGTGATTAATAAAGAGTTCTCTTTTTTATTTGCTCATATTTCGCGTAATTTATGCTATCCACAACTGTTTTCAGTTCCAACGAAGATGCATTTGAATGTGTCTCATACATATTGTTTACGTACTTATGTTCTGAATATAAAAAGAAAAGCAATTTCAAATTTGAAAGTATCCCATTGAAAAGTTGTAAGGCACGAGAACGTGGTCTCATAATATTTATTTCAACTCCAGCGCATTTCTGTTGTACCAGTTTATTATCGCATAACTATGAGCACCCTCTTCCCCCCCCCCCCCAACCCAAAAAAAGGACGTCTTCCAGTAACCGTTAGTCTAATTGGCGTGCTATTCAAAAGCTCTGCAGCTTCAAATATGGGAGCCTGATGCTCTCTAACGTTGGGAAAATTGTTATTGCAATACACATTCAGAACTGAGCATTGTTACGATTCTCTCTCAGCAATGACACAAAGCTGGCGCATTACAGTTCACTACTGAGTAGACATTATGATTTGGCCTACTCATGGAGTTAATCACCGTGGAAGCATTTTAGCATCTTCCACAGAGACGAATTGAAGAGAAATAATTGTTAGCTGTCTTACTTTACGTGTGAGGCCTCCTTTATATTCCTCTAGATTTCTCTATTTTTTCTTTTTCGTTTATTTTTTCCTTTTTCATTCTCTTAACATCTAATCGAGTTATTTTCCCTTTCTGATAAATTTCTGTATTACTTAATCTATCTTGTCGACTTCTTTCACTGCTTTACAGTACCATGACGATCCTCAATTTGGTTATTTCACAGTAATAACACTAGTTTAACTAAACTTAATAATTAGCCCAATTAAATACCCGAATAAATACAATCAATTCACCCTTTATACAAATAAATAATTAAGAGTGAACGGATTCCAAAGTGACTCGAATTTCACGCCCGCAACTCCAAAATTCTCTTGAAAATGCTAAGAGAAATTTATTGTTACGTAGATTCGAAGTAGAATAATGGTCAAATATGAAATATTAATGGTCACACGGATATAGTGGGGACATAACGGATAGAAACAGGAGAGTGCTATAATAAACTATATATACAGCTACAAAGCTATATAAATACTAATACTGAAATGATCGACCGACGATTTGCTGGATTATATTTCCTAGGGTTAACAAAGTTTTACAATTGATATTTGCTATTAGTGAAATTAATACCTGACTTGGTGTGACTTGAGTCCGATTTTTTCTTTGAAGATTGATTGCTTGCAATTTCCAAACTGAATTCTAGCACAACGTTTATCACTCAGTTATCGAATATAATAATATAAGCAAACTCCTTACGGCATTTTTGGTCACTACGTTACATGTTTTAGTTTACTGTGATGTTAATTTAAATCACATAAACGGCATTAACATTTAGTGTTCTACCAAATTGTGGGCTTCCGGTGCCACAACTTTCTACAGTTTCTTCTCTTTCATGATATCATCTCAGTACTTTCGTAGCTCCATATCTTAATCGTATCAGTCAGTTTAATTTTATCCTCCATCTCCTCTTCAATCCTTTCACTATTCCATCTAAAATTGTAAAAGAATTCCATTTCCTCTCATCACATGCCCCAGCCAGTTTGCTTTCTTTTCATGATTCCGTTTAACAAAGTCCTTTCCTCTGCTATTCTTCTCAGTACCTCTTCATTCCTCACTCGACCAACTCATCTTATCTTCTCTATTTTTCTCCATATTCACATCTCAAAAGCCTCTATTCTATCTCTTTCCATCGTCCATGTTTCACATTCGTACATAAAACCACACCAAATATAGCATTTAACCAATCCTTTTTTCAAATATTTTTCCATATTTCTATAACCAACTATATCACATTACCTTTATCTTTGCTGAGCTGTTTTAATCTTCAGTCAACCATGTATCTAATTATCTATAGTAATTAAGTTCGCCAATTCTTCTTTCCTACATCCTTATTGTCTTTCTCATTTTTATTTACTTCCATAAACCTAGTTTATCCGACGTTCAATTTCATTTCATTTTCTTCATTTTCTTTTCTTGTAAGCATAATCAGAAGCGTCCTATTGTCATTACACATGACAACCATATGATCAGAGAACTATATAAAACTTATCAAATTCCCACCTACATTAACAACTTCGTTTCTTCTCCAAAAATTTCCTATCATATCTTTGCTCTGTATATAATGTATTTTTAATAAGATATAATATATAAGAATATATATAAATGAAAGGAGTGATGAGTATGGAGTAGAACCTTGTGGAGCTCCCATCCTTATTTGTCCTCTATCAAAACGAATTTTTATTTTAAACTTAAACTTGAGTTTTAGTCTTACTGTAAATAGAATGAGAATCTGGAATTCGTCCGCTTTTCTTCATATTGCTCAAAACTCCAATCAATTATTTTTATTTCCAATACATGGCAACAGAGACCCTTGTCAAATCCATTATTTACACTGGATCCGAGAGTCCCACAAGCCTTCCTGTTTCCCAATACGGAAGAAACAACAGCGCCGTATATCATCCTGTTTTGTTTTCTAGCCGATAGCAGAATTATAATTAAACTAAAAAAAGTCGGCTCTGAATGAAATTAACATATCATTTCTCGGCCCATTGCTTAGCAAAACACTTCCCGCAATATAATTTTAGCCTTATTTGTTGCTTCTTTTTTCTCGGTAGGTTCACGAGAAGAGCGTGCTAGAAAATTCTCAGCCTTGGCGTTCACTCTCTTATAACAGCGATGAAAGAACAATTGCAACAGATGTTACCGTCACATCTTTAAACATTTATGTGATAATGCACGTTGCAGCTGTATTCGTAGACTGGAAGAAACAGATGCTGCATCAAATGGCATTGTAATCTTTAAAACCATTGGATTGGTACTTCATTACTCACGTGATAAGACAGCATATGTCGCAGAGATTAGTATCGTGGTAATGTTATCATGTGGCTGTCAAACGATGTATTCCGTCAGCTAAAGGATTAAGAGTTCATCGGTACGTGAACAACAACATCCCTAATAGAATTTCGTTTCTGCGGATATTAGCTGCTAACAGAAAATGGTATTCAAGGGAATGTTGACTGTTCTTTCACGAAGGTGAGCATTGATCGTATTAAGAAGCCTTCTCCTCAGAGCTTATAATTTTATTAACATCCTAGTCTTGCTTAGAGAATATGTTTGAATGTAAATCAGTTTGAGTATGTAAATGTGAACTGAAATTGGAACAACGTTGCTCCTGTGCTCCGGTATAAATCTTACGAACTCAACTGCTCCCAAAATACGCGCTTCGTAATAATAGTGTGTGTCTTGAAGCCTTCATTGCGTGAATTTCTGAAAATATTAAAGAACACGTTATCTCATTTACGTTCATCACCATAATATTGTAAGGAAATGCATTTGAATTCAAAAAAAGATTTCAATTTAAAAATAACCAAACAGATATGTTTTCAAACGTTTCATCATTGCCCGAGAATTTCTACAAATTCACAAATCGTTTCCAAACCCAAGCTATTACTCTAAACTTTCAAATTTGTTAAGAGTACCCACTCTAAAACAGTAATAACGGTTCGCTACATTTATTCCTCAAAACCCAAATCTAGGGAATAGTAATTTGATGAAGGTGACGTTAAGACATTTTCCATGTTAATTTCTGGATGAGTTTTTTATTGTTTTATTTTTTGTCTCACGACGTCAAAGGAATACTTCTAAAATATTGCACTGTTTGCAATTATCAAATTTTTGTCTATCAAATATTACAAAAATATCGAAATAAATATAAGATCCATTGAATCTGAACAGATGTCTAAGGCATGTGGTGAGAAACCTGCATGAAAATGGCAAAAACATGATTTTTCGTTTCCCCGAAGCGGTAGACTGACTACAAATAAAATTAGCTGGACTGCCCACAAGACCTGAATAACTATGGGAAATAATAAAAGACATTTAAAAGGAGGGAGGAAGGCATTACCCTGCGGGGCTTGTACGAGGACTACGTAATAAAATACGGGAAAAATGCGTTTGATCCAAGAAAAAATGGATCCAATGCATTTTATATTTCCCATATTGCATGACCGGAAAAAATTAAAAGTATAGTAATATAATCAGAATTACACAAATTAATGGTATGTGTAGCTCGTTGGTCTTGCAGGAGGTGAGAAGACTGGTTGAAGAAATGCACTACGATATTGTATGTATACAAGAGCCGTATTTAAAACAAGGACACCTACCTGGTATGCCAACTACAGCTAAAAGGTAGCTTACAACGTAATCCGATAGTTAGATATCTCGGAGTCTGGCTAGATCAGAAATGTACATTTTTGGAGCACATAAATATTGTTAAAGATAAAAGTATTAAAGTAATGAATAAGACAACAAGATTGGCAACATATAACTTCAAAATTACATTTAAAATTTTCAAAATTTATCATGATACAATAATGGCAGAAATTGCATTTTTTTTAAGTGCCTCAATAACTTCATCCTGGAACCGAATGGTACAAACAGAAATCATAGTTATTAAAAAATCTAATAACAACCAGAAATAAGAAAGCAGTTTTGCTGCTCTTACCGGAATCTCGGAACTGCAATACCATAAATTGAGAAGTGGATATGCAGGGAGGAGGGCTTAAGCTTGAATGCAGGAATGTCTCCGATCTCTCGAGAGACAGATCAGGAGACAGGACTGAGAGATCTCCTACTGTCTCTCCACGCACTGAAAAAGAGATGGATAATCTGCTTTTTGGTACACTGAAATATTTGTGGCTAGATGCGCTACTGAAGCATGCAGTGCATGATAATATGCTGCGTGCAAAACGCATCCAAATGACACCATGACATATATAGATAAACAATTTGCTGAGGCAAGACAAGAAACTCAACAGCAAAATACAAAAAAACTTTCCATTCATTTTGTTATGTATTTTATTAATTTACGTTTACTAATGTTAATTATTGCAACAAAAGAAGTGTAAAAGATAGTTAATGACCATAAACAACGCCGTTTGTACGCTGACTGTGCTTCGGAGTGTTTGAAAAAGGGCCCCAATTTTGGCCTAAATCATTTATCGACGAGGCGCATGTCCAGATGAATGGCTATTTAAACAAGCACTATTGGCGTATATGGGGGTCTGCAACCCATACAAGGTTCACCACGTTGCAATTCATCCACTAAATGGACTGTTTCTTGGGGAGTTTGGTCATTGGTCCGTACTTTCTTGAACACGACGTTGGTGAGGCCATCACCGTCAACGGCTAGCGCTACATAATGATGATAATCGATTTCTTTTGGCCCAAATTTAACGAAATGGACATAGACAGCATGTGGTTCCAGCAGGATGCCATTCATGCCACTTTGCATGAATGGTTTGGTTATCTCTCGCAGAGGTGACGTGAATTGTGCACCAATATCGTGTAATTTAATCCCGCTAGAATTTTTCTGGACTGTTTTCCTGAAGTCGCAGGTCTATGCCAATAAGCCACAATCTACAGATACCATTAAAGTCACCATAACCCAGACCATCGCTCAAATTCACACCGATCTATGTGGTAGAGTCATTGAAAATTGTACACTCGGACCCGTGCCACCGTGAGAAGCCGCAGCGGATATTTGAACGTTGTTATATTCCATGGATAATGGGCCTTTCAAATGAAAAAAGAATTTCGTTAATACTTTACACACTGCTTGTTTTAACATCGACTAGCTCTTATTGAAAAATCCCTACATCTCCAAAATATACGAACTATAGTTATTGACGTGATTTTTCTGGCCAAATGGAATTTCGTGCGTCTTGCATAGGTGGGATCTCTCGGTAGTCGCCGGCACGAGAGAACCGACAACAGATACAACGACAATAAATGTACATCCACAATTGAACCTTAGTGTACAAATAAGATTTTTTCTTCGAGTTTTGGAATTAAATAATATTAAAATTGTTTAACACGGCTAAGGAGTCCTCAAAATTCACAAGTAACACAATTTTACTCTTGGATGTCACATAAAATGAAGTTTTCAGGCTCAACATATTCATTATCAGCTGCAAAGAAATCGGGGTAGAGTAACCTGTGCGTGATATTAAAAATTATACACTAAAACATGCATTACGCACGGAGCTTACCAACTTCGTTTTACACTGTCAAACTACTACGAATTCACATAACTGTTTACAGTATATCTGAACGTCTTGTATTTGTATATACCTGCCCAGTATCCTTCAACCAATCACTGGAAATGTTACGTAAAAACAAAATTTAACCATTTTAACGAATTGTCAATAATAATAATAATATATTAATAACAATTATATATATTTTAAAATTAACAATTATATAAAAATTAAAATCATTTACAATAACATATGTTTGCCTCTATTTCCTGTAATTAGAACTGTTTATATAAACATAAACTATTTTTATACATTTAAAATTTTGTTCAAAATATATAATCTATGTATTATACCAACTTCACTACTTTTATTCATTACTCTGTCCAAATTATTATAAACAAAATTATTTCTTTTAAACCCTCTTAAATTATGTTTTTATGTGTACTAATTTAATTTCTTCCCAATTTGCAGCATGCAAATATTTTTAATTTTTACGGTCTCTAATTTAAATCTTTTTTAGTTTTATATAAAACCATTATACGTGTTATAGAAACTAAACAAAATATGTGATTAACTACATCCAGTGTGTCCATAATTAATGTCTTCTTTTACGCCGCTATGTACCTTCCAAGTACAATATTTATAGCAAGCAAATGTAACCAGTTTCAAATACGTAATGATCGACGGCTAGTATGAGCTGATTTGAGTTCTAGGGATTCGACACAGTTAAACAGTGAACAGTAATAGCCCTCCGACCGACGAGGATCGCATGGCGCACGTAATTAAGACCTGATGCGTGGATCGATTGTTGAATACGAGCACGTGCTGTGCCTCTGAGTAAACTGATACTCTTTACAACTGTGCTAACAGGAGTCGTGATAATTGCGCATCATGCTTATCCGGTCATCTTCAAACGGAAATGCCGCAAAAATTAATATTATCAAAGGGACCTCTGAACTCTGAACCTCTTATTTCGATATATGAGGAAAATACATATCAACTTGACACAGGAAATAAAAACAAATAATTCCGTCCATGAAGAAATACATTTCACGGTAATTATTTTTGCCCGTTATATCACTGATTCCGACACGTCTTTCCCAATGTTCAAAGCACATGACGCCCCGCCACCATTGTTGCGTAGTCACAATGAACTAAAACTTCTTGAAGTGTGAAAACGGAACTGAATATTAGGAAAAATCGATTAACTTCGATGGAGAACTTTATTCTGAGCCGAAGTGCTTTCTGGTTCTTAACTCCATAATTTATTTTTTGGAATACGACTAAACTTTATCTATAAATAGATGTGTTTAACCAGTGGTGACTGATGCATTTGTGCTTATGTGATACAGCGCATAATATAATTTATTTATGCCATTTTTAATAACATTTAAAAATAATTGTTTTAATAGGGTAAATTTCTGCTTAGATTTCGTAGACTGCACACCTAACTACGCGCTCTCTTCCGTTAAAGCAGCCAGTTTCGTTCTCAGTCTTTCTGAAGACGGGATCTGTCTCTGGAATGAGGTATAATCATGCTCAGCATTTTGTTTAACCCCCTGTACCACTCGTAAAGCTCAACAAACATGTAATCCCGAGTGGTATAAACGAAGCAGCACTTAAAAATCGTTTCGTGCCGTATTATGATACAGAAAGGCGACCGCTTCAGGCTATTATTATGAATGACACTGGAGAATTAATAAAAATATTTCTGTTTTTGCGGTATGTTGGAATTAATTGAAGGTTATTTCAAAGAAAAGACAATTAATGGGACGAATTTCGAAGACTATCATGAAAATTGGAAAACTATAGCACTATCTTGATGCAATACTGCTAACATACGTGGCTTTTTCTTAAGATTAACCATCTTTATTGAAATTATGAATGAAAGGAAAATATTCTCGTGTTACAAATGAGTTAGACACTACCACATGTTGTGTAGGCGGAATTATAAAAGTAGCATTTTATAAATATGGTAAAGAAGGATATAAACATTAATAGCGTAATTTCGACAAGATTTGAAGAGTTCATATATTTAATATAAACATAGGTAAGTAAGAAAATAATTGAAATGAGATAAATAATACTGTATACGTAAATAAGAGAGCTCAAGTTAGAATGGCAAATTACTAAAATGGTAAGAAAGGTATTTTGTGTGAATTTATCGTAAGTACACATTAACTTAATTCATGAACAGAAGACAGACTTTGGATAAACTAAAGATGGTTCATATCAATTTATAGGATTAGTAATTAGTTAAATGTGGTGTTCCGCAAGGTGCAGTTTTTGGACTTTTCGTTCTGTACATTAATGATCTTCCAGGGCATGTACATCCTCTACAATCAATTCTGCACGCGAATGATACAAATACGTGTTTGACAGATTTCTCCATATAAAATATGGACATTTTTTCATTGATACACTGTAATTACTAATTATATATTATTATATAACGTATAAAAAGGGGACATACCTACAATAGCTGGGACGTATTGAGGCACACTTGTTGACGATTTATCCCATTTATCCCTCCTTTATGGATGGCTCAAGAAATTTCGCATCCAAGTCAAAGAGAAGAAAAGTTCGCTTGCCAATTTTACTCTAAATCACACAGAATGCACAGCAGTGACAATAAATAACTTATAAATTAGAGAATAAAACGAAGCACGTTATTTAGGTATTCATTTAGACCAGAAACTGAGTTGGGCCTTTTTTTGTTATATAAAATTTACTTTGAATATTTTAAGTTCCTTCTACCATGTAGATACTAAATATGTAAAGAAATGTTTCTGTTTTCTAAAAAAATCAAATTTGTAGGAGGAAATGTTTTATAATTAGTAAAATAAATAATTTTCTTGCCTAACTTCATTGCATATATACTTTTAAAAAATCTCTCATTTTGTAGTTCATAGATACCTGTTTACTCTTATTGAAAGCATTGAGCAGTAAAAAACAGATCAATTTAATAATAATATCTCAAAAGATGTGGAAAAATAATTTTTCTCCCACTCTGATATTTATTCATTAATTTATATTCAATACTTTTCAAGTAGCCATACCGGGGATTCCATACCAGAATTGAGTAATGTATTGGTACTTTTCTTCCGATATCGCATTCCTCGTGATTATACTTGAATAAAGTACGATTTTTTATGCGTAATTGAATAATGTTGAATGTGATTGAAGATTTTTAAAAAAATTTATTACTCTTTTATGGAATAGACAATGAAAAACGTCGTTCATTTGACAGCGAAGTAATTGTGAGGCCCAGTGCAATTATGGCTTTCAGCTGTCGTCAAACCAATATGGGCCTATGGTATTGAGCTATGGGGATGTGCTACAAAATCAAATATATCAATTATTCAAAGATGTCAATCAAAGTAGTAAACGCCCCATAGTACACAACGAACCACACACTGCCAATAGATTTAAAAGTTCCGACGGTACAAGAAGTCATAAAACATCACGCAGTCTTAGACAATCATCAATCCCACTACTAGGCAAACTTTTAGAACCATTGATTAATAAAAGCGTCAAAAAGATGTGGCCTGTTTTAAGTTAGTCATAGTTTTGTTAAATTCTACAGCGATAACATTTGATTTCTCCCTGATCATGTTATTAGATACTAATACAATTAGTAACCGTTAGCATTTTATCTAAAAGCATTGTAAATTATTCTAATTCCTAATAAATTATTATTTTAAAAAATGTCACGAGTACTGTTTAATTTTGGCTTAGGTCGTGGCACCCACAAATGTTGTTTAGGAGCTAATTAGACTGAATCCTTAAAAAGATGATTTATGAATGGAGAAATAGAGTGAAGAAAGTAATAGTACATAGTAAATCATTAGTGTTGCAGATTTTAAAAGAACATGCCAAAGGAACAGGAGATATTAGAACTTGCGGAACTCAGTTGCACGTTGACGGTAGAACCAACAAATCAGAGGTCGGATGAGTTGAAGCTCCTCAGATGAAAGTAGCCAAATAAAATATTTATTTACATTGCCGAAGCGGAAATACTTTCACCCTAAGTTACGGCTCAACTGAAAAAACTGCCGTTAGGACAGATACCTTCAATCCAGCCTGAAACGGTTTTAGCAGACATAATTTACGGCGAATTAAATTTATTTCTGATTTCGAATTAAAATAATCACAAAAACACTCTAATACACACTTTACGACCTCAATACCCTGCTCGCAAAAATTGATAACAATGCCTTCAGATATTTTAATAGTTAATTATTTTACGTGATTGTTTTACAATACAAATCATCACTTATAATTATTCCCCTATATTAATTTAATGTATGTTAATTAATTGAATGTTAAATAGTCAAATAATTTTTTTAAATGTATTACCTTAAATTGAAAAGTGAATTAAATTATAATTAGTAGTCTTTCAAGCACACATTCGTTACACATAGGGGAAGTCGGGATGGAAGGTGACACTTATTGTTTTACAATTTTTGTAAAATTATGGAAAAAGAAAACCACTTCATAAAAGTATTAAACATTACTTTCTTCTATAACTTAATCTAATATCAATATAACTTAAAACAGCAAATTTAGATTTTTGATGAATTTGTAAAAAGAAACTTACAAATTTCTCGCTCTGCCCCACCCCCGGGGCAAAACGTGATAAAAAATTTTATATTTACGATTAGTGCAATAAAATTAAATTAAATTTAAGAAAAATCGTCACACCATTTGTTTTTTCTTATACTTATTTAGGGAACAGTTGATCGCTTTATCGATTTTTCCTTTCGCAAATATAATTTTTTATTGCAACTGCACAGTCTTTGGTAACATTTTTTCCCTTTTTTCCGTTACTTTTCTTTTTAATCTATTCTTTTTGGGTGCATCATCCTGTAACTCTTATAAGATGAGTCTGCCAGTTTTTCCTTTTTCTCTTGAAGAACACATTATTTTGCCTTATACAGTAGTATCCCGTTCCGCCCCGCACGCTAGTCTCAGTTTAAGGCAACAATACAAGCAGATGTAAACCTTATACGTAACTTACATGCTGCTAAAGACGTCTCTTACAAATATATACCATTTCTGTCGAAATGCTGAAAAAATTATAAAGTGACAGCCGTAAGATGCCAAAACAAGAGTTCATTCAGAAGATGCAATCAGAACTTGGCCAAGTCGGCTGCCAGGACCTTTCCTTGACCAGTTACAATATTCCACCCCTATTTACTAACCAGTAACAAGAAATGTGGTTATCCCGTTCTACCCCGACTTCCCCTAGTTACTCTCAGTCTTCGTGTTCCTTCCATATGGCATTTCCTATTTGCTGGTACCACCTTTACTTTCGTATTTTGAAAATATTTTTCTGGCGTTAAGGTTTATAAATGTTGAAGACTAATTTTTCGGAAACTTGAGTCCGTTATTTAAACAAATTAGTTTTTACAGTAATTTAGTAACAGTTTTACAGTGAATAAAATTTTTTTCTAAACAGAAAAAAGGACAGTAGCTGTCATTCCTTTCATTGCATTTAGTAGACAAAACAGGAAGAAGCATCCTACGACAAAATTCCCTCAATTCAAATAAAAGTAGGTGCAAATATTTTTTTTGTTTGATGGTGAGTTTCAATTATTCGTGTGCGTCAGTGTATGCGTGTGTGTGTTATAGGAAGCAGATTGCCGTAGGAGCTCAGCAGTGATTTAGGTGGCAGGAGTACGATCTAGAGCCTGAGCTTCAACGCTGTGGTGGAGTGTTCAAGTGCAAAAGATAAGAGACGCTTTCCACTCCAACCGGTCTCTGATAACACAAAAGTCAAAGGAAATAAATTTCTTTTTCCCATTCTGCGAGATAAAGAAGGAAATGTCGAAGATTTCTCCGTAAGTTCTTAAAGCTGAAGGAAGTCTGAAAAAAAAAGCAGGAAGCATAGAAGATGGGGGATTTCTGTATTTCTAGACAAGCTAATGCGATGAGCTGTAGTTTTAATGATTCAAACTCAGAACGAACGGAAGTTTTATCAGCATATGGAAAAGCCGGAATCATGTAGTTGCACATAAGGAGTACACGGGTAATTATTAATGTAAGAAGAAAGTATCTTACTTGCTTTTCAAATGCTACTAGAAAAATAGAACTTGCATTATTCACTACTTATTTTTTTGCTAACTATACTGTTGAAAAATATGTTTTTTCACTCCGAGTTGTGTGTGTAAATAGTTATAAGCGCTGCAACCTATCTTTCTACCTTTCTATGCCGTAATATTTACTGCGTCCTACATTCCTGAATATTTTATCACTGCTTTCCCCAGTGCTACACTTTTCATAACAAATAGTACGTGACAACTAAGATGTGACCCAGTAACTTGTCTCCTAAGTCTCCCTCTGAAATTTTCATTCCCTATTTTGTCTGACAGTAAAAAATCTTCAACATCTTCAACATTTCTGAAAGTCTATCCAATACCCTTGAGATAGTATTACAAACTCTGTCTGCAATCTTAGTTCAATTTTAGAAAGTAAAACTTTCGGCATTCAAATGAATATTTCTAAGAAACTCACTTAAAAACAAAATAAAATTGACTGTAAATGGCCCAACGCGTCGCTTTTATATGGCACAGTGTGTGTGTGTGCGCCGCACTCAAGAGACAAACATTTTTGTATATTTTCTAAGTACTTAAATAATACCTTCATTAAATTTACAAGTTATTTCACGCTAAACAGTTCAAATAGATGGATCAAGAACCTTGTTTTCATAAATTAAATTTAATGTTTATGTGTAAAAAGAGCTCAAATTTGTTTGTATATATGTATGTTCCGCATACAAATCTAAACACGTGGAGCTATTTCAACCAAATTTTGCACACAGGTTCTTTGCGACTCAGATATCAACACTGTCGGGGTAAGTCACGGCTACCATCAATAGGGACCGGGGTGGAGGCGGTGGAAAAATTTTAATAGGCAAAATCGGCCGATATTTCCTTGAGACAAATATTTTCGGAGTCAATTACTTTTACGATGTTTTACACGACAGTATTTGTTTCTGACCTGCCATAATGACATACAGAGCTTACTACAGGATACATCATGCCCTTACGTAGCCTGCATGTAAGCGTGTGGCGGCGGAGACGACGACGTTCGCAAGAAACAAAAAGTATCATAGCTTAAGTAAAAATTTAGTAATATTTATGTATTAATGTCCCAGGGATCGCCAGGCACCCAGCTAGTTATAAAATAATTTTCAGTTGTCAATGTCATTAGAATGGACTTCTCCATTTAACCTGTATAACCTTGATATTCTACTGACAAATTCTAATGACTGTTTACAGGTTAAGGAGAATAGTCGTAGAGTCATGTCAATCGAGTCATTACATTTACCGAAAAATAGCAAATTTCTGAAAATTAAACTGTGATTGTAATTTTTTAAACTTATGACTGTTTACGACATTAATTGGAGAATTAGAAATATGTATTTAAGTTATTTATTTTGGCAATATATCACAATCAAAATAGCTATTGACTTATATTGATGTACCTATTACTGTCGTTGTTCTTCTTCGCCATGAGTAAGTTACATCTGGTGACAAGTATATTCCCACAGAAAAATTGTAAATCTCATTGTGTTGATAGGAGAAAAAATTCTGGCTGTTATTTTCATTTTGTAATGCTTAGTTACTCGACGAATTCGTTTAATACGAAAGTTGACTGTGTTTCTAATTACTTTTACCCATCTGGAAGTGAAGTTCCCTCTCAACTGCGCTGACGCACAGAAAAGTGAGTAAATATTGTCCAAACTCGTCTTTATTAAATCTCGATCCGTACCGTTCATTTTCACAAACCTCTGTAAGTAGTAAAGTATATATTTTAGTGGACAAAAATTTTAAATGCGGCGGCGAAGTCGTTCTGAAAGCAAACACTGGGTTCAATGAGATTAAAATTTATTGTCTACGTGGTTATATTTCAGATTTAGTTAATTGAATAATCAGAAACTTGGTTTTATAAACAATGGCATTTTTCTAGATTACCGTTCCATATGAACTATATAAAATTTCGCCCTTCATAATAATAATCTTGTACGATGAGTGGAAAAAATCGAGTAAAATTTGTCTTTGCATAAAATTTGATGCATAAGTGGAGCAATACATTCGATTGTAATAAATATAAATATATAATAGATATTCTATTGGTTTTATTTTACTCCGTTCCTTACATTGTTATTTTCTGTACTATAATTTCTCGTCTCGAGGCTATATATTTGATGGCGCAATTCGTCATCAGTCGAACAATTAAAATCGATTTCTTTTATCAGTTATTCTAATTCATTTTTCACGTCATGTTTTCTCAAATTAATTGAGTAAATTATTTTTATTTATCAAGTAAAAAAGACTACGATATACTTAAAGTATAAATAATCAAAAATAATAAAACCATAGTTCAGTCCTCTCAATTTTATTAATTTAGTGATGATTTATTTGATGTTTGAGGAGAGCTTTGTTCAATTAATTGTTTTGATGCATGTGGTCAATGTGTATTGCTTCTATTTAACAAAATCAAGTTTGCCTCATTTTTTATGTTTATAAAATTACTTTAATTTTTAAAACATAATTTTTTTATTTATTTACTTAAAGAAAATCTGGGATTGAGTCAAGAAGTTTAGTTTGTGAATAATCTCGTTATGATTAAGAAAATGATCATATTAAACGGTCGCAATTTGTAACGCTCTTAACCATCCTGAGTTCTGATGCATCCATATTTTTATACATCCTCGATTCTCGGATTTTCTCTAGCCGCTACAAAAAGTTTTGTGTTCTCTGGCGGCAAACTTTATCCCCTCTGGAAAGCACAATGTCGCGTTGAGAGGTTTCTCTTGATTCGATGACGCTGGATGAATTTTTCTTTTCCACGTCCTTTGACAAATGGAACAATATCCTGGAGCGGCTTTGATGGGTGTTTGGACGGCGGTGGCACGCGTCTGTCATTGGGCTAAACCTTTGCAGAGCCGTCTGCTTATTTGTACTTTTTTTCTTAAAATGGTTCTCTCTCATATCTGTCTGCGTACATGCTGCATTTTAATGATAATGTTGGCAGCCTTGTACGTTCTACAAGTTCATTTCCTAGATTTTAGTGTACCTTGTCTTAAGTTATGGCGGTTATGTAAATGGTACTTTGTTCACTTTAATATACCAAAATAAATTGCTTATTTTATTGGCCTATAGGGGAAGTCGGCACGGAACGGGACTTTTATTGTTCAACAATATATTGTAAAAGTATGAAAAAAGGAAAGCATTTCCTAAATGTATAAAACATTAGTTTATTCTATTACTTACTTAATATAATATCAATTTAACTTAAAAGAACAAATTTATATTTCTGATGAATTTTTAAAAAAGAAACATTCCCCGGGGCGGAACGGGACAGAATGTTTTGTAATTACAATTATTGCAATAAAATGAAATTTAATTTAAGATAAATCGTCAGACTATTTGTGTTTTCTCTCTTATACCTATTTAGCGTACAGTGGATCGCTTTCTCGATTTTGCCTTTCGCAAAAATAATCTTTTTTGCAATTACAGTCTTTTCTAGCATTTTTCCTTTTTTCCGTAGCCTTTTCTTTCTTAATGTATTCTTTTTGGGTACATCATCCTATAACTCATTTTTATAAGGTGAGTCTGCCAGTTTGTCCTTTTTTTCGTGAGGAACGCATACATTTTGTCTTATACAGTAGTATTGTTCGTACCGCACCCTAGTTTCAGTTTCATTTCTGTCGAAATGCTGTAAAAATGGTAAAGTCACAGATGTAAGACGCCCATACAAGGGTTCATCCACAAGGTGTAGTCAACAGAGGGCAAATCCATAAGTGTGAGATTGGAATAAGGAAAACTACTAAGCAGAACTTCAGGAATTCCTGAAAAGATGAAACAGGTTCGTCACGAACGTGAAATCTCTGCTACACGTAGTTACCCCAATAATTGACCCTGAGAAATCATTTGAAATTTAAACAGTCATCCTCTTTAGCAAATATATATAATTGTAAATAGTGCGCAGGACCGACGATAGAAATTGTTTTTTTTAAATATAAATCAATATATTATTTTTTAAAATCACAAATAATTTGCTAAAATAATTAACCCTCTTCGTATTATCATTTATACGTAATTAAACATATACATTTCACTTTCACTATCTAATTGCTAAATGCCAATTTGGAGCGTTAAGATAGGCTATTAATCCTAGCTACCTATGTGCATACTACACAGTTAATTAGTACTATTGCTTCAAATTAACTATCGACCAACATTTTGGAATTAATACTTTCATATGTTCAAAACTTTTAAACCAAACATTGATTCATTAAAAACTTGAGTTAAAAATACAGCGTGTACCTTCCTTAATTGGTATTGCATATATATATATATATATATATATATGTTTTTACGAAGTTTTTTAAAATTAATACTAGATAGTAACGAAATGTTGAAAATTGTTTTCTCGCGTGTTTACACGACGTTACTACTGCACATCAGGTTCTCAAACAGATATGTCACTTGAATTAAACCCACGCTACAATCTTTATTGAACATTGTCTTCTTGGCGTCATAATTTCCCTACCAATCCTGCATTTTCCTTCTCCATTTCAACCCCAAAGCGGCCGAACGCAGCCCTCCCATTGATCTGGATAATAGCACCCCTTGCACTCCACATGGATGCGAATCATCCCTTTGTCTAGAACACATGGCTTCATTGTCAAATCGTCCTTTATGCCGACTACTTCTATATGAATTTTTTAAAAAATACAAAGTTATAAATAACAGTACATAAAATACCGTTGTGAAAAACATCACAGGAAACCCTCATAAGATTCAGATATTCATGTCGAAAAAGTACAAAAGGTTCTTGCCCCAAGAAACGCATTACTCAAAACAAATTTCGTATCACCACACACTCAATACATTTAGGAGAACGTTTGGTATTTTATCATTAATGTAATTTTGTTAACACGTATATCTTAATTTATAAACCTGTGTTTAAGTATTAGTATACATTTTTTATTATATATACTGTCCGAGTGGCCGACGTTGATTGGTAATATTTTATATTAGTCCGGAAAAATAAATTATTCGACGCTAATCTCATGGTCAACGCCATTTACGCCTTCATGCCCCTACCTTCACTCTCCCGATGAAAAGTTAATTTCATCATAGTAGGTAACTCACAGTACCAGAGTCAAGTCCATATTTCTACTGGAATTGTTAAAAAAAATCCTGGTTCATTTAATATTCCCTGTACGTCCAGAGAGGCCAAAGTAATCAAAGAGTCTGAGAGTCAAAATTCCTCCCAGTACCAAAATTGCTCCCGATTCTTCAATTGCTTGTTAATGGAGGATTAAGTATGAAATAAATAAAATTGTAAAAGAAAATTGTGTATTGTGCAATATAATATATTTATATTCCCCCTATTAAATATTATCGATTTATTCTTGAAGAACTTGGCTATGTAGTGGATGGGAATTCATACACATGTGAGCGGATGATACAGTCGACAGTTCTCGACTCGCATTGTATTACTGTGCTATACTGGCTCCAACTCGGTATTAACCGGTTTGAAAGGAACCCACTGCCGGCCACGTGATTGGGCCTGAGTTTATTTATTAGTTCCCTATTGCAAATGGGGGAGGATTTTCTATAAATCGACGAAGAGCCACTCTGAAGTGTCTTGTACTAATCACCAGAGTGTGAAGTCTCTTTAAACTTTTTAGTGTGTTCTACTTTGATCAAGTCTATAGGCGGTACTATGGATACGAAAAACGTAATACGTCTATTTAATATATACGTCTCGCCGCTGGAAAGTAGACAGAGCTGGATTTTTCCATTACTAATTCCGACTTACCTTGATCCTTTCCGTACCGTGGCTGCATTATTAGATCAATAAAAATCTGGGTTTTTATACATGAACTGGAAAGCTATTGAATAATTTTATTTCTGAGTAATTATTGTTCTGCTAGTACTGCTTCAAACTAATTGTGTATGCTTAAGTTTTCAATCCATTTAAAAACATATTAACGGAGTTTCCTTTTGGTTTGAAAAATGTTATAAACGGGTTTAACGTGTTTAATATTTCATTTAACCAAATTTATTGTCAGATATTCCTCTGAAATTTATATTTTTAAAAGTCAGATTAACTTGTTTTTATAAAGAGATCATAAGAATGCCTATTTAAAGGAATTAATATGTTTCCATAGGAATTACTTGATTCTCTGCGGATTTAAAGAATTCTGACGCTCTGTCCAAGCTCGTTTATGAAATGAAAACTTAATGAAACCCTGAGCTGTTCAAGGAAACAAAATACTAGTCTCAATCCGTGACAAACCGTTTCTTCGTCATGTTTTAAAGTCTATCAGCAGCGTCATTATGCGTTTAAACACAAGCGGAAAAGAAAGGCACTAATTTCAAATCTCCCTTGAGGTTTTTCTGACTTGCAAAAACTATAAACGGCGAATTATTTCCTCGGCGTAATAAGCCGTCAAATTAACTCCAAGAATAATATACACCAGGAGAAAGAGTCTAGTAATAAATTCAGCCCGTTTAAAAGTTGGGTGACTAAATTCTAAATTAGTGGACCGCCATAGAAAGGCTGTTATTTACAGTTGATAGACCAAATGACTGTTGAAGGAAGTCTGTGGTGACTAATGGTTCATAAATCTGCGAGCCGCGCAGCCTGGCCCGCTGATAAAGAGGAAATCCATTGCGATTCACTAATACGACTGCCCCAGGGAATCGAAATTCAATACGTCTCCATGTGTAATCATTTCAACTCCTACATGCTCAAGAGCTTTGAAATGAACTCAGATACCCAGGGACATCCACTAGAGAACCCAAGTTCCTGCTTTATTTGCGACGATAGATTCAGTATTGCAAATATATCGAACTTATTGAGGCACAGAGCCTCATATTTAGATCTCATTTTACTTATGAATAAATAAAAATTAATTATTATGCCAAAGTACCGAAAAGTGGAAAAAAATGAGCTTCGCATAGGCGAAATAAATACGTATATTATCTTTCCCTTTTGACTTATACTTATATACTACACATTTTCCCTGTGAAGAAGAAACAGAATCGGCGGCGAGTTTTCTACAGTGTTGCGAACTACGGAAATAGGAGTAGGAACTATATGCACTGCATCAACGCAAATATTACAATAATGTAAGACAGCAAATACTTTATCCTTAAAATAAAATACTTTTTTTTCATTTCCTGTTACACATTCATTAAATATAGAACCAGAGCAAACTTTCGTTCATGCAACAGGAAAATGACAAAAGATTTAAACGTGTTTATAAGAACTGCTTATTATGTTCAATTCGAAAAAAATGTGTTGGGACTCTTTTTAGCCGGGATCTTTCCACAGTCGATATTTCTTGGGAGGGAACTCGAATTTATTACCGTGGTTTTCCATAAATATAACAAACTTTCATACGTTTAAACAATTTATTATAATACAGAATTTAATTCTTGATTTGAGAAAACAGATTACACATAGTCCAAACAATTGTCTATTTAAAGAAACCAAGAAAATAAATGTCCGACAGCTCTGTTTCACCATACAACTGCAAGCGGAAACTGGAGGCCTGCAGACTTCCCTCTCGTTGGCCTCAGAAGATGGATTCCACAAACAGCGGCGAACGGCAATGTTAGTAGCCGAGAATTGTCAGCAAGCGCCTGGGAATCGCCCCTTGGAGTCCTGTCCACATTGTATAGATAAATACCACGCTTAACAGGGAGGCAGAACGAAGATCTCTAAATGGAAACAAGAAAATCCTCCCTACGAGCGATTAGCTCGGGACAATATATATACCGCAGATTATCCGCAAGGTGGCAGGAACTGCGCCGAGGAAGGGGGCTCGTACCAACCAAATTGGTACATGTTTAACAATGTGCTCAACACTGGCATAGTCGCTTTTTTCGATCAGTGAATTAACCGACTGTGTCATGAACATTAATGCAATTTTTTTACCAATAAGTTTTTCGTTAAAAGATTCCTTAATAGTTTTGTTCTGGAGCAATTAATTCGTTAGCAATTTAATAAGCACAACTTAAGGATAAATTTTGCCTTTTTTGTAAAAAGTCTGTTATATTTTTCTTTATAACTTCTTTATTGTAATACCCTTCGCAAAACAGCAGTTATTTTATATTATTAACACTCATTTTCATATTTGTCTTTATCACTATGTTCGTGTAATTTCCTACACATTTTCCTTTACACAGTGTAATGGACCCGCATTACATGATTTACTTTATTTTATTAGCCTTTTAATTAAATAAAAAATATGTATTTTAAATCGCATGAACCTTGCGATCATTAGCGACTGCTGAATTTTTACGTCACATAGTTACATTAAATTTGTTTGCTATAATTCGTTACGGAGCTATAGGTTGTAAATGATTAGGGCGATTATATAAATTATTTAAAGAATTTAAGTTTAGGAAATAATGTATACATTTATTTTTTTAAAAAAACATGATTTTAAATGTGGTCCTTCGCGAAGATTACAAATGCAAAATAAATAATTAAAGGAGACGATTATAAATTTCTCAGGGTTAAATTATTATTTGGGTAACCACGTGCAGCAGTTTCCATTCACTGGACGAACCTGTTTTGTTTGCTTGTGTGTCTTGGTGTAGATTAACATGTGACTCTCCTCTCTTTGTTCGGGTTGAACTTGACGCTGCCGGAATTGAGGAAAACGCAAATTTTCCTCCTTCTTCGTCGTTGTTTTCCTCGTCGTTAACACCTTAATCCTTCGCCACCTAACCTTCTAGTCGAACCTGCTACTAAACTTCCTATTACACTGGTTTCAACTTCCTTCTTCTCAACTTCTTACACCACACATCTCTGCGTCCTCGACTGTCAATCTATCACACCATACTCTTCCGCTGCTTACTCGGTTTCAATGTCTCTCCGCTAGCTCATCGACTTGTCCGACGGTTTACCATCTTTATACTGTTCCGCTGCTTCCTCCACTTGTCCCACGGTTTTTTCATACTTTATCTTGTCCACTGCTTCCTCGACTTGTCCGACGGTTTTTTCATACTGACTGTTTTTCCGCCCATCATCTTCGCAGGTCAACCCCGGACAGTCCCCCTCCAAGGGATAAAAATATCTCACGTGACGATTGTCTGCCAATCATCGTGAGCTCTCCGTCAAGCGCGGGAGATTTTTGATGACACAGGTAACAGTGTCCCTAGGAAATTCCGAAAGGTGAACGCTCTTTTAGCGAATAACAAGCTTACTGTTACAAGCACGCAGACAGTCGCCAACTCGGCGCCCGGAAAAATCCATTTTACCTGGCCAGCGACATGTTCTTACTGAAATTTTTATATAATTTAAAATTCCATAAATTGAAATAGAATTTGGTTCTACTGCGCTACAAGGTCATTAATGAATTTTATTGTATGATGTGTTGTGTTCGTATTGTTGAGTAAGACATTTAGGATATTGTTGACTAGATTGCTATTTCTGAGGACTTGTGTTGAATTGCATTCGAATATATCTTTGATTGTTATAGGGTTATTACAGAATTCGCAGTGTTGGTGTATTTTTGGACAAGATTTGTTAGCCTATACGTAAACGTGTAAAAATTTTATTTAGATTAATTATTATTATTATTCATTGTAAAAGTTATTGCTAGAAGCAAGAGTAATAAGAAAACATTTATTTACTGTAATGCAACATATGGTCGAGTAAAGATTATATGTGAACCTTCGTAAATCTGCATAGATAAACCGAAGTGCGAGAAGACGGTTTTAGATTCCAGCTATAGTCTGTAATAGGCCATTATACGCTACGATGCTTTTCTCTCGAACTTAAAAATAGTAAATGACAGAATAGCATATATTAAGGGGTGCTTATTTTGCCTAGAGGCAAATATCGCAGTGTGTGGTGAGACACAATGTTGGTTAGTGCAAATTAAAAATATCAAATAAACTTAGAAAAAAGTAAAGATTGAATTCTTTGGCTTTCTCAATACTCCCCGGGACCGTAGAGACCCATCTGTTTGTGTAACTACACTCACTACCTGCCTTCCACTGATGAAGCAGCTGCTCCTTGAACCCACCAACGACCTGCGATACGCATCAACAGCCGACATATGCCTAGAATATATAACTACAGAATTTTCAGTACAGCCGCCCATAAACACCCTATGAACCGCAGAGAGGACATGTTTCATTGCTTACAGCAAAATGAAAAAAACAGGACCTTATTGAATTACCAATTATATGTTAAAATGTAAATCTGTATTCTCATTAAAAATTTAATATTTCCATATTTATTAAAATCATTAAAAGTACAATTTGTTATTGAAATAAAAAACGTTTTTTGAAAGCACAGTTTCTGTACTACAAAGTTTTGTATCTGGTCTACCAGAACTTTTTTTTTTGTGACTCTCTCTTTCATTTCTCCACCAATAAAGAAGACATGTCGACAACAACTCTGACTACAATCAGTAATAATAGCCACTGATTTCTAATTTTCAAATTATAGTTACTATTGACAGTACTTCCTTTAAAATTAGTTAAAACTCCAAAATATTTCACAAAATTGTAAAACATGATGGATATTTGACTTTGAAGCACTTTGGAAATTTTACACAAAATTGTAGGAAAATAAACATCAAGATTCATTGATATGATGTCAGTCATCTTCATAATAGTGTTATAAAAATAAGTATCCATCAAACAACTAGAAATGTTTCAAATACTGCTGGGTCATTATTTAACTCTTGAAACAAGGATCAAATAATATGGGCTACAGATGTGTATTCATATTTTTAGGAAAGTATTAAAAAGGAAACAGAAGCTGCAAGAGTACTTATTCAAAACTTTTCTTGAAAAATTGGGAAAATATACTATGCAATCTTATACATTATCTATGTATTATATTTTAGCTGAAATTTTATTCTCAGTTTGGCATAATACTCATTTCCATATTCCCATCATTAGAGACACGATGATCTTATAGATGTGTAGTCTTCTATAATTCTCTCTTTTGAGGGTTTATTTTTCTATATAATATTCCTGCTTCATTTCTATTCACTTTTATACATTATATTTGTGCTATATAATCACAACGTATATTGGCAAAGTTTGATATGTTGGTATTAAATGGCAAAACACCCTCATAGTAACATTTAAATACTGATATAAACTTAGTTTCATATCCATTATATAATAAACACCAATTCAACAAATTGTTGTTATTGTATTAATAATAATGTGTGGTAAGAAAGTGTTTCTAACAATTATTTTACCAGCTTTCGAAAAAAAATTATTACTAATATTCTTAATATTTAGTAATTTTCATGACGTCAAGGATGATCCTCCATTCCTTTCATATGCATCGTGCTACACCAATACTATTAAGTTACTGTAGTTTATTATCTTTCCATTATCTAAAAAAATATGTGAACATAAACAAATAATTAGAAATAATAAATCTCATATTCTTATCATGGTTACATTAGATAAGTGAGCCTATTTCTATACAACTATAAGACATGCATTGTCAAGTACAAAATATTTGACTGGAGATATGTGTTGGTAACATTTCATGATAAAATACATAGAATCATCAATAACTCACATAAAATTCCAAGTAAAACATTACTAAATATTTTTCTAACTAAAGATCAAGTAAATATTGTATACTATGAAGGTTATGTGATTGTTAGCACTTTTTTAAAAATTGGTAATGATTACTTATAGTCTAATTGTTGCATGATTTATTAAAATATATCATTACAAAAATATATTTATATTAATCCATTTATTTAAAATATTTTCCTGAAAATATGTTGCAAATACAGTTTGAATAATATTGTGTTATGAATCAACTTATTATTTCAGCAAGTGCTTACTTCCATTTGTGATGTTCTGAACATGTAACCATATTTCTGAAAGGACATAAAAATGTACAAACAAACAGATTTACTAACTGCACATACAAATATTAGCTCATTTCATTTTATATTACTTATAAATTCAGTATAGCAAGCTATTAAAAATTAATAAATGGAACATATGCATAGCTGCTTTGAAATTTAGATTATATTAAAAATTATAAAAGAATAATATCCCTGTTGCCTATTAATATGCAATGTAAAAGGTAACACTGAAAAATTTCAAATGAGCCAGGTCAATAAACTTCATATTACACATAATTATTGCCTGTCATTGAGTACTTAAAATTGTTAATATTTATTGTATTTATTTTTTATACAAGCTTTGTGATTTACAAATTTCAACTTGTAAAAACAAGGAATTTATTAAATACCTTTTCTGTGTGTTTGAACCAAAATAACTTAGGAAATATGTTTTCTTTTTATATTAATGTATTAAAATAATATTTTATGTCACCTCATTACTCAACACATTCCAACATTGATATCCTATAGAATGACGCTCAAAAGCATTTTATCCCTGTACTGTATTATACCTTTTTATTAACATATTTACAAAATAAGCAATTATAAAATTTATCAATTTTAATTTGAAGGTGTAGATATGTAACACTATTAACTCAAATACAGTTTAATCATGAGAAATATTGGTTTCAGTTAACAATATAGAATAATATAAAAGCTAGAGTATTTTCTAAGCTACATCTCTGCTTAAGATTGAACACAAGGATAGTTGGTTAAAAATTATCCATAATACCTATGAAATATTTGAATGAAAAATATGGATATCAATGCATCCAAACGTGGATAAAATGACAATTCATTCTATTAATTTGTATGAATTTTTATTTTCATGAATATAGTAGTCTTGGGTTTATTTGGTGTCAGTAATTTCCTTTGCTGCTAATGCTCAGTATTTTCCAACCTAAAATGTAAGGACTTCAAAAGTTTTGTAGTCCATAAACGCCTCCTTAAAAAGAGAGAAAAAAGCCGTGCTTTTAATTTTTTTTTCTCTAGAACTTCCCATTCTAGTTTCAGAAGTTTTCTTCTCATGGCCAAGGGCCAACTTTTTAAAATTTTGGTGGCTATTTTCGTATTCTTTCTAAAGTGTCTACGAGTTATTAACGGATCGATGATTATTCAGATGTGATGCCACGAGACTCCACCGTTGTTGCGTTATTTCATGTTCATTATTATTATTATTATTATTAAGTTGAAATACTATTTCAATGATCTCAATTGAATGAAGTACTTTTTTTTCTAAATGTTGTATTGGTTTCGAGTTGCAAGACTAAATCTTTAAATATGAGCACAAAATGTAATGTAAGCTGTAATAAAATATATTACTTCACGGGAATAAGATATATCTGGAATAGAAGACCTCAGAAAATTGAAAGGGGAGGTTTGAATCTAAATAATTAATGAAAGATCGCAAAAATATAAATTGAAGCAGTTATAAACAAGCAAAGAAGAAGCTTAGTAATTTGTAGTTCCGAAGCACGTCGATGGGAGGAAGTTACAAAGTAAGTTCAAAGAGCAAGACAAACACAGGCAATTTTTCCCTTCTGAAGATGTTATTGGGCGTTCCCAATAGTTAGTGATTGCAGTCCATTTAAAACAGATTGGTAATTGATATAATAGTTAAATTTACTGGAAGACTACCAATGTTTAATACGTACGATTTAGTATATTTTTTCTTGTGATATTTTAGAAGTGTGAGTTATTTCTTCTGGTGAGCTCACCCTTATAAGCATTAAAATACACTCACTCTCATAATAATTATATTTCATGCCAGTAATTCGAAAGTGGACCGAATTTGACCTCAAACTTTGACAATTTGGAGCAGACAAAATTAATAGCAAGTGTTTGCGATCCTCAGCTTTGAAACATTAAAAATGGTATGAATCTGTAAGTGACTAAATTGTATGCCTTTTCTTTTTTGGTATTTGCATTAGGTAGCAGCGGGGATTGGTTTCAAGCGTATCAATTTACGTAAAATAATCGTAACATCACAAACTTTTTAAACATTTATGATTTTCACAAATTTTATGAGTATAAAATCGGCATAGCGGAGTTATTTTGTTTTGGAACATTACAACAGTAACTTCTGTAGTAAGGGAGTCTGACAGAGGCGTATTGTAAACCCGCATACACTTTAGTGCACGTAGGACAGTCTATGTCTTTTATACCCTCATTCCTCCGGCGAACACAATTCAATATCCATTTTAATAATTTTAACGCTACCCCAAAACCCACACACCTTTGAACGAAACACTGCAGTCTTATATATAAATATTGCCTATACAAAAATCTAAAGGTTTAGAAAAGCGTTGTAATTTCATGCTTGAACAGGACTTCATAATGCGTCTACTTCGACATCTACTTATAAGTTCTGTTTGCATTCAAGTATAATAGCCTGAAAATAGGAACAGGCCAAATTTCACAAATATTTGTGAATTTTCCTGCTTTTTGGGTGGTTTCGTTCGCGTTACGATATAAATAAGTATAAATTTTATATTTTCCTTCCAGGCAAAATCATATTATTATAGAAATTGTATTTTTATATATTTAGACATTAGAGTAAATACAACTTACGAAATATAGCTCATATATCCACCAAATTCATTAAGTAATTTGTAAAAGTCTATCAAAAGTCTTTCAAATTGAATAAATGAGGGTTTTATTTGAGAACATAACGGAACTATTTAGTACGAGTAATAATAACTACCACTAGAAACACCTGGCATACATTTTTACAGCTGATGTTTTTACATATTCACTAAAGACAATTATTTTATCCATTATATAAACCTAGGGAAGTCAAGGCGGAACGGAACACCTATTGTTTAACAATTTTTGTAAATCTATAGAAAAAGAAAAATCACTTTATAAAAGTATAAAACATTAGTTTATTCTTCTATTAGTTACTTAATCTAATATCAATATAACTTTAAAAAACTAATTTAGATTTATAATGAGTTTTTAAAGAGAAACTTACCAGTTTCCCGTTTTCCCGGCCCTTCCATGGCAAGACGGGATAGGATATTTGGAAAAACAATTAGGGCAATAATAATAAAATTTAATTTAAGCAAACGACATTTTACCTCATACAATAGTATCCCGTTCCGCCCCGCACGCTAGTTACAGTTTAAGGTTCCTCACCGCGCTTAATACAAATAGATTTCAACCTTATTCGTAACTTATATGCTGACAGAGGCGCTTATTTTACCAATATATACCATTAAATAGTTAAATTCGAGGAGTTTCGTGTATTACCTTTTATCGAAATGCTGCAAAAATTATAAATTCACAGATGTAAGACGCCAAAACAAGAGTTCATTCACAAGGTGGAGTCAAGTCGGCTGCCTAGGACTTCATCCTGGACCAGTTAGTGTTCCACCCCTATTTACTAACATCCAGCACTATCCAGTAAAAAATAGGGTATCCCGTTCTACACCGCTAACCCGTTCTGCTCCTATTTCCCCTACATGTTTTCATTTACTCATATTTAATCGAAATGAAATTAAACATACTTGCATAAATTTTTTATAAATATTTCGCGTGTTTGTAAAAGACTGTTGGTCATTTTAATAAAATATGCTCTCCTCGTCACTAAAATTGAGTGCCCCTTCCTGCATGTCGGTTTTAGAAGGGTTATACGACGGAGATTGGCTATGAGCTTAAATAGCTCATCCCGTTACAACGTGCTTAAAGAGTAACGTGCAGCACTTGTAATGGGTACTTTGTATTGAAGGAAGGGTGCTCAGTTGTTTTTGTGTATACATTTTAATGAATAATTTGTTTCAGCTAAAATTACCCACTTTGCAGAACCATGAGACGAACTTATATTAACCAATTTATAAAAATTATTTCACATGAAATTATGTCCATGTCGCGTAAAAATCGGTTATCGTGGAATATGTTACGATTACGCATGCAGAAATCAATGCGCCATATTTCCATTTTTCGGATCTTCTATCGGAGATGTATAAAATTTGTATGCGGCGTCTGAAAACATTACAGTGTAACTCCGTGCAGCTCCATCTTTTTTTTCTTTCTCCTTTTATATTGGCGAAGAACTTTGCGTTTAAAATGGCGACTGCGTAGGAATTATGTATAAGACATAGAGCTGCATTGAATTCATTTTTACACGACGTGATACAATAATAAATATATTCAGACACTAAGAGGATAGGGCATTGAAATATTAAGAGACGTTAGCTTCGATTCTTGAGAACAATGTTAGTGAACGATTTCAGTTATTCTGTAGTGAAAAAATCAACGTTTTGACGGTCTCGTATAATTACGTGTTAACAAGGCTAAATTAAAAATTTCATTAAAGGCTTCCAGAAATATGTTTCAATTTCATTAAATCATTCCCGTTACTTACACATGCTTGCTATAGAATGGTAGGTAAAAGAAGGATCACATGTATTGAATTATCAAACGCGAAACTTAGTTATGGCATTACGCAATGATTTTTTTAAATAACTTAATTAAATAAAATTTAATTTTTATCTTATTGAAATCTGTAAATAGTTGTTAACTTTAACGCAAGTAAACCAATATTCACCTGACGACGCTGTCAGAGAACGCTATGGGAACGTTGTGTAACAATATACATTTAACCAGTTGTAAACCCAAGAATGGTTTTATTGGTTAAAGTCATTCCCGTTGCGTATAGGGTCACACAATTTGCCTTCCGATTATTTTTTCTGATCATATTTCTCCCGACGTTTCGCTGATTTTATTTAAAACCGAATTAATGCATATTTTATGAAGTAATTTGTTCTGAAAAATATTCAATGAATTTTTGTAGAATTTAATTTTTCTGTGACAGTGACAGTATATACAAAACGTAAGAGTTTATTATCTTCAATTAAATTGCGATGTTCCAAATTAAGAAGCGTTCTCTCGCCAAAAATGTTTCCTATTTGCAACAGCCACATATTTAGATCATTTCAGTTCCTTCCTCTTAAGACTGTATACAGTATGTTCTTTCAAGCCTATTACGGCCTCGGCTAAGAAAGCTCAAATACAAGTTGTATGTTCATTGATTATGAAAACAAGTGTTTTTTTCTAATCCTGGGAATTTTATACCTCAGTAGTACCGATAAAATAATTAATAATGTTTAACTATTTTTCGCGACTTGAAACTGAGACTGGATTAAGTTCGGATTCTTTTGCAGTAAATATTCGCACTTGAAATCTGAGCAACTAGAAAATTAATGAAGCTGCAACGCAGGTAAATCTGTGCTTAATAAGCATCAGATGCTTTCGAGATTTTTAGTATTCGTCTGAAAGTTTTAAAAAAGAGGTAAAACACGAAACACTTGACACAACTGTAGGGGATTTCAGTTCATAAATGGTATTTTACATGTAAAAGTTCGACCCTCGAAACTATTTTACCCTAATTTTATAATATTAAAATTTATATCAAATTGATATTGAAATTTACCCGTCCGAAAAAAGTACCTCGATTATATCATAAATAACATTTAAGTTTCCATAGATAAAATATTAAATATTAATAAAACAAATGTAAATTTTTAACACTATTTACGTCTCCTTATCCACTGAAAATTGAAACTTCAAATAATAATTATCAGAACTCGACATCAATATACTGCGTATTTAAATTCGTATAATTTTAAGCAATAATATTACATTTCATACAGTCTGAACAGTCAAAATTACACACTTAAATAAAGATTGGCTGACGTTTACACTTTTTTGGAAGCAGGTGGAAAATTAGTTTAATTTACTCGCGAAGAAACATAACTAAAATACGCCGCAGTTATCAAAATAAAGTAATTTAAAACTCAAAATTACTAAACTAAGATAATGTATGTTTTATTGTGACCAAAAATATGACTCAATCGCTGTAGTCCTATAGAAATTCCATTACCTCAGTAAATCTACTCCAATTACTTTAATTATGCGCTGTGATCGTTATTTTCCCCTCTAGAGTATCTTCTATCACAAAGGTTACGTCTCCATATCAAATTTCCTTTGCAATTTCCCTCGATTATCAATATTTTTCCGTGTCACAGCAGAATTCTGTACTTCAAACGAATAGTTTTAGAAACCCAGTCGATTCTGAGAACAAAGCAGCCCAGCTAAAAATCGAAACAAGTGGAGGGGGAAGACGTAATCTAATTCAATAACTTCAACCACAGGCATTTACTTATATGGAATAGTGAAACACCAACTGTCTAGGTCGAGCACAGCACAGAAATAGTAAAAAAAAATCATTCCTGCTCATCGGAAGGGTATAAACATCTTTTCTGGGATGTGAACATAATTTCCATGGAGACGGTAGGGAAAGTAGGGAAAGGAGAAGGGAAGTATTATTGTTTGAGAAGGAACTACCCCTTCAACGGAGTGCCGTAACATTACTAACATTATTCAAAACTTAAATTTTATTCATACGAACGGGATATGGAGACTGCGACAACGTCTTTTTAACACGCCCTATCCTCATCATCAATTACATTTTATGGGTGATTTTCTATACGTACAACATATGCTGAACGAGAATTCTCAGAATTGCTTTTACACTACGAAGTTGCGTTTACAAAACTTGAAGTTAAAGTTAGCACCTGTCTACCCCCACTACAATATGGACGGAGTGGTACACTGCGAATCGTCTTGACACATGACCAGCTAATTCTCTATAACTGCATTTTTGTTTGTCCCATATCCGTTCCTAAACCATTCAACCGATTACGTTGAAATTTTGGTGAGTTGTTGTGTTCGCCCCCGCAAAGGTTTTTGTCGGTACTTCGAAGAGTTAGGCCCCTTCTTTCTCCCTTTCAGAACGAAAGAGGCCCCGTCAACTCAGTTGTCATTAATTTACAACATATGGTACGCTAGAATGAGTACACCCAATTTTCAATATATACAGCGCGAGTCGTTTTATCAGGTGTATCTAATATACAAGCCATAACAATTTCAAACCTTTGTGTGATATACTTAGGAGAAAATTTACACTTTATATCCATTATTTAGTATATGACAAATAGAATTATTTTTCTCTTTCGTAATATTGTAATAAGTTATTTCGCCCTTCAGGATTTTTGTGAATTTTAACAAGTAAGATGCGGGCACAGTTAGTTATAACAGCCGGTCGGTTATTGTAGCTTGTCGGCGGGTAAGGACGGTGATCCTTCCTATCGTATATGGCGGATCCCCCAAAACAAGTCAACTATTGTGATGTTGGAGGGTCAATGACCTGGAGCAGCGGTCAGAGAAAATCGTAAATTTTATTTGAAAACCCTCTGGAATTGGGGGGTAAGTTTGCGATGTGGAAAACAGTACAGATTTGGATTTAGGAGGAGACGGTTGTGATGGGTGAGTGAGACGAGAAGAGGGTTGTAGTGGAGATGAATGTAAGAGGTGAAAGGAGACGAATGTAAAGAGCGAAAAAGAGAGGACAGTGTGTTTGTTTTGGAGAGACGGAGGAGGAGAGCAGGGTGGCAAATATTAATCAAATACGAAAAATGAGAGTTTGTAATTAATTTATTAATGAATGATAGTTTTATACTAATTAATTTATTACTAAATAATAGCTTCATACTCCCAGGGAGCGTGTCAAGTTTCCATATCCAGGAATTTTCTACTACTTACTGTAGCTTGTGTTTACTTTTGTTAACTGTAATGACGAGACCTTTTCTGCGAATATTATGAGTCACATCAACGTTGTTAGCCGATATCTACCGGATGTGCATTGTGTAACGTGAATAGTTATGAGACTTATTTTCCTTAACTCGAAGCGAGAACGTGAAAAGATAACAAATTCTTAGTCACTTTCTTGATACAAATTGCCAGTTGCGACGGAGTTACTAACGAGGGCACTACATATGAGAGCTTTCCTTCTATAGTGAGTATTTTGCTAATAATTCACCAGAGGGTGGATTGGCTCAGCTATTAAATCATTTTCATTTGCTGTGATTTTGATTGAATGGCTGCTTAAGTGGATTGTGTGGAATATGGGCTCTGCGTGCACGACCTATTTAAAACGGATTTGACGGATTGCAGTTTCTACGCGGTGGTATGTTTAAAATTTAGTCATCACAAATTTTTCAAAGATTGGATATAAGAAATTATGTAATAAGGTAGTCTTTACGTATCGTGATATGATTTTTGTATAACTTAATGGTTCATTCTTGAGAAAAATCTCAGTTTATATAAAACCTTGCCATCTTTTGATAGTTTTAACTAATACAATATGATATTGGTCTATTATGCTCTAACTATAGACCAATAACCATGCTAAATGTCACTTATAAAATTTTGTCTGGGATAATTTTCAATAGGTTGGTGGAGTATACCGAAGAAATTATAGGTGACTTCCAAATTAAATGCATTTTGGCAACCTTTTATAGAGTACGTCTATTGCTTTTTTATCAATATACTTGTATCAACTGCAAAATAATAAAATTATAGTCTGAATTTATTAATTTTTACCATTTATATATATTGATAAGTATA
The DNA here is from genome assembly GCA_034510155.1 of Eucriotettix oculatus. NCBI lineage: Eukaryota > Metazoa > Arthropoda > Insecta > Orthoptera > Tetrigidae > Eucriotettix > Eucriotettix oculatus. Next base: position 46,729,834 of record CM067380.1, read on the forward strand.
GTGGGCTTAAAATAGAACCCTGTGGTACGCCAAACTTTATTTTTCTCCAGTCTGAACTAAATTTTTGAGTTATTCAATGTCACCCTTTGCTTCCTGTTCGTTAAATCAGTACCAAACCACAGTATTTCTTTTTTTTTCAGTTAAATTGCCTTACAGAGATCACAAAAAGAAACATATTGGGTATCTTTATTAGAAACAAAAGGAAATATATGGCCTTTTATGATTAATACTCTTTTCAATGCATTTTATAAATAGTTCCGTTTTGTCGTACCAGCAATTTTTTAAATGAGATACGACAGAGGAACATTGAAGATTATATTGACAGAGAAGATAATGACGTTTCTAGAATATTTACTAGAAAAAAAAACTTTTGGTACATTTGAGGAATGTGGTCGGAGCCCAGCGATTAGTAAACGCACTTACACAAGATACTGTCAAAAGGAAAACTGTAATAAACTAAACGAGTATAAATAAATACAACATTGATGATGAGTGAGACACATCTGTAGCGCATATTTGAATGAGAGCCACAAATTTTAACTACCAATAACTCGCTCCAGAAATAAATTTTCATTATAAACGGGTTTTGACACGGGCTGGCAGAATTGAGTAGGACCCTTACATAATTATACTGCTGAGAAAATTACAATACAGCCATTTTCGCACTGTCAGGACTTCACTAAAACCGGGTCCATAAACGAGGAAGACATAAAAATCCTTTAAGTTAATTGTGTTGTGGCTTTATTACGGGAAAGAAAACAAAATTGATCTGTGTTTCTTTATGGCCAAGTGGCTGATTTATGTGGGCTGTAAAGATCATTACAGAGCTACGGTATAGTTCGCTAATAGATTTACACGCTCAGTCTCACGGGGTAATGCTCATAAGTCAATTCATTTGTACCTTCACAATCTCTTCGTCTGTACCAGGGAATTTCTAATATATTATTTTTGGAAGTATAATTTGCCAGTGTATTTAAGAAAAACATAAGGTTTCCTCTACATATTTGTTGACCCTCTCCTAATCTACAACGGGATCGAGCCAGCCAACGGCTTGTCAAAATTTTACCCAATAATGACTCACTCGTGTCATTCATCCAATCGGATTCTTCTTCACGACCTCTAGGTGACCAAAATTGTATCTAAGAACAATTCTCATATTATTTTCGCTGCCACAATTGCTCTGGATAGAATGGATATTATCAATAAAGTCATCCTTCTTCTAACGCATACCAACACGTATACTCCATGTTATTATAATAATTTTTTATTATTTTAATTTTGTATCACTAATAATAGTTTTTTATTAATATTTCTCGAATTGTAAGGATTTATTTTAATATTACTTTTTCTTTAGTAATTATTTTAATTTTTAAGACATTAGTGACATCCTATTCGTCTTGTAATATGTCTAGTTTCCTTATATTAAAATAATTTTATAGGACTTTTTAATTTGCCATTTTTTCACTTAATTATTAATATCTATTTATAATGAATGGGTTTTTAAATAGATTATCAAATTTGCTACAATTTAAAGTGCGTTTTAGTTGACTAATTTTTTATTTCATTTTAGTTTTATATTAAGTTAGTATAAACCAAATACAGATACATATTCATAATTTTAGTTGGACTTATGTCAAACGTTTTGACTTTGAACCAAACTACAACGCCAGAAATCGACACTGAAATGATTAATATTATACTTAATAATTTTTCGGTCACATCTTGTCCGGCGGTATGTGGCCAGGAGTTATGAATTTCCCGCTCATCTGTATCATCTTAATGTTGTACTTGATAAGGTTTAACAATAATAAGAGGAAATAATGTACTTTGTTTCTCAAAACATAATCTGAAATTGGCCGAGTATACTTCCAAAATATCATTTAACAGACGTTAACTATGTATATTATTTTAATGTTATGTTTGTCAGATATCTCTTACTTTATATGATATTATGCACGTGATATATTTTCAATTAACTCCATTATTTTACACAGGGGCAAAACAAAATAATGTAAATGGTTTTCATTTCTCGCAACAACAACGGAAAACTTAACATTATTTTTAAAGGAACCCACCTTTCTTTTATACATTTGGTTCAACATTCCACGAGGTTTCTGATACCCTGCGATTGATCAGTATCGAATCGGCATTTTAAAAAAAGGAATCACTGATCGTATTTCACAGTAGGCGGGTCGTTCAATTGTTTTGAACATTTATAAATTACTATAACAAAAGGAAAACACACATTCTTTACTGCTGCGTCTGTTTTCCTAATGAATGGAGGTGTGATCACGCTTGCTCAAAATAGCGACAGCAGCGCTAAAATATTAAACCGGTACTTACTTTGAAAACAGCCCTCTTAGTAAGTAATACTAATTTTAACTGTACCCTGCGGTGTTGAACTACTAAAGAATTTTTATTAGAAAAAAATCCCACGTGATTATTTACACTGTTGCCACATTCATACAATACGAAAAATCTCTATTATATTGTATGTCTCGGTTAGATATGTATTTATACGACTTGCTGTTATTTTAGCAAGATCTAACTCCATTAACAGTAATTAAGCTGTGGGACAATTTACAGAGGAAACATTGACAAAGCACTGATAGATTTTCCTACTAGTGATCGACATGTATTATAGGAAATCCAATTGTACCTGCAAACAGGTCAGAATTAAAAATTGTGAACGTCTACCCGACGACTTCTGTTAATAGCTTAAAAATATTAATTTACTTAAGGAACTAATTTATTCTTATCTCATCGATTTATGAACCGCTTTTTCATTCTGTTTTTAAATTGTATAAAACAAACGATATGGAAGGTGTTGGAAGATTAAAATTATAACAATACTTATAAATGTTCGTTCATTAATTTTATTCTATACACGCTTGTTAAGCAAAACAAAATCTATTATTCATTCTGCTGTTCAGACCGCATATTTTGATATCAATATTTTGTTTTGTATACATGCACGATTATTTTATCGTCGAAGTTTGACAACTTGAAGTAAAAATCTAGAAGTCGACTAACGATATTGCTTGTAGAATGAATTTAACGCCATTTTTACCCCCTTCCCCACACTTTTTTGGAAGTACTACTAAAATTGTTTTCTAATTATCTAGAATGGTGGAATGATTGGTTAAGCTGTATTTATCAGGATGAAAACAAATTCATAAGAGGACTCACTCAAACTTTCGATATTATAAATAGTTGAGTTAAGTTAAAACCTGGGATACCTTTCATTGAAACAAATTTTTGTTTTATTCTCTGTGTACAAATTCCTCGTCTAATTGCAGGAATGTAATTACAGGGAACGTTCCATTCCTCTATTCCTGTTTCGTAGATAAATGTGGTAGCCCGGCTTTAACGCTGTAAAATAGCATATAAAGTTTCTCATTAGTCCTTTTGGTGCGTCCCTCATATTGGCTCTGTGAGGTATTTATATTAATTCACAAAGCCAATCATTCGAGTATAACGTGAGGAAAGCGTCGCAGTGCTGCATATTTCGTAAATAATGAAATTTATGTCGTTTAGAAGCACATTCAGTTTCCGGTACAGAAATTAGCTAAATTTGAAAATATGAGCAACAGTTATATATGCATACATAATTTATTACGACGAAACCGCGCAACCAGCGTACTTTTGAAATACTTACACAGAGTGGAGCTGTAGTCAAAACGTTAAAAGTATGTTTGAATTTAACATCGTCATTTCGTATGTCGTCTAGTATATTTACAATTCAATGAAATATCCCTGTGTAGTGTACTTGTACTTTTATCACGTTTTGTGTTTGTTTCTTTATGTACGTAATAAATGTATTCACATTCGTGTTCAGCGGAATTTTAAAATGTATCATATGTAACCGTTGTTGAAATACTAAAGAATTTTTATAAAAAATTCCCTCGCGATAATTGTTTCGATCTTACCTTATACATCCTGATATATCAACGAGCTGGGAACCCGGCGTTGACTGGATATTTCTATTATCCCGGTACATTATTTAATTCTTCGTCAACACATGACTAAACCTACAACGTCACAATATGAACAAATATACTCCCAGTATCTCGACAGAGTCAAAAATACTCCCGATATTATAGCAGAACTATAAATATTTTCAGTACTCTAACAATAAAATTTCTTCCCCGCTGTGATGAAGTTTTACTTGAATCGCATATTAAAAGTCAAAATGTAACACAGCGACCCACTTTACCCCGGTTTTGACATCAAAGTCGATCATTTTCCTTTTATTTTCATATGACCCATTTCCATCCCAACCCTCACATGCTGCAAAGGGTTCAAATTATACACAAATATTGTCGGCGAAAATCCTATAACAGTAATCGACCTCAATAATTCATTTTCGACTCAAATATGAGCCTTTATTGCATATAAAAATTCCACCAATTCCGCCCCCTCCCCCAAGGGGTGGTAGGCGTGTCTTATCTCCAAAGTGTTTGATTTTTGGTCGCGAGGAAAATGAAAACAAAATTTTATCAAAATTGTTCTTTCCTTTAAATGTATTACGCAGAAGTGTGTTTATCTTCGTCCCATTCCCCTGTTAGGTTATGAACTGCAATTTAATTCGCATTCAAAATGTCAGAATCAAACTCAAAGATTCTCATAGCACTGCTTTCGATAGCAAACTTGACCGTTTTATTTTTATTTCATACTAGTACTTCGACTGTCTTCTGTCTCACTCACTCACTTTTCATATTCTAATATTTTAAAAACTTTTCTGTAATAATTTTTAACAATTTTCTTGAATACAAACCTTGTCCTGACAATAACGAACACAACAAAAATATAATTATCCAATTTGGTGCTGTCGTTCTGAAGTTATGCGCATACATACATTTCGAAGATTCATATAAATATATATATATATATATATATATACGTTCAGATATCTACTCATATGATTTTCTGTTATTATAAATAGCGTCTAACTCCATTAACAGTTATTAAGCTGACAATTAAGCTGACAAGAAACATTGGTCACAAGGTCAAAATTTGACCAAAATAATTTGTGTCTCGTGGCTTCTCGGTATCTCGTTTCTTAACAAATTTATTTCTCTGATAAGTTACGATTTTATACTTGCAACTTAATGCCTGTGTCAACTTACGTGGGGTTTTGGTGACTTAAATGTTATTTTCTTCAAGTATGGCTTCCGTCATTTTACTGTTGATGCCTTATTCTTGTCACACTGTTCCTAAAACTGCATGGTCCTGTACATCTGTATATGCATTTGGAAAAACAATTTTTTGTTGCATTTAATTTCCTGCCGCATAAACGGAAATAGACGAGGTCTCCATTTATTGGCAAAAAAGAACGAAAAATACGACCCCGGGTGCTGATTTCTGATTTATTGTTTACTGAACGTTTATTTTAGCATGGACAGGAAATGAATTATTTTTGTGTCTGCATATAGTTTCCTGTTACACTGTTGGCACAAGTAAGATTCTGTATAACTATCACGAAGAACTGTAATAACACCACGGAATCAGTTGACTGTTAATATTAGTCAAACTTCAAAAAATGTAAACCCATCAAATAACACTCACAGAATGGTAAACTTTCATTACATAATATAAATTCATTCTATAAATTTCGGGAATAACCTCTTTAATACAATTTATAGTTCTTCTTTCACGTTTTTATTTCCTTCTTTCATTTTAACCCTTACGACTTAGAAGGGGTAGATTAATAGGCCACGTTTTGAGACATGAGGGTCTTGTAAAATTAGCATTAGATGGAAGTGTGTGTGGTAAGAACAGGAGAGGGGGAAAGGATGGAATATGCTAAGCAGCTTAGGGGGGATGTGGTCGCAACGTAAAAAGCTTGCGCAGAATAGTTTAGCATGGAGAGTTGCATCAGACCAGTCTAAGGACTGATTACTACAACAACACTACTATACTAGTTCCTAATACTTGAACTCTTGTCACAGAGGTAAAGTTGGTAAGTATATAGTATCACTACTTTACAGGACACCACTTTTTTTATTGGAAAACATGAACTATTTTACAAGATATCCACATATGTCTAAGTGGGGTTACCAACTTTTACACACTACACAGAATACTTGCAAGACAATCACAGTACACTCTCATTGTGATCATTTGTTACTTAACCGATTCCCTGTGACTACATTCTGACAGAAAGCCGTGAAAAATTATTATTATTATCAAGATGTCATATCCCCTTCAATATGATAAGAAAGTTGTTGACGCTGTTTTCGTGTGAGGGCGTACCTCATTTAAAATTTAAGTTTCGGGCTTTTGCCCACGACTTTTTATGACATTTTTTTGTAACTGTTTCCCTAACGTGCCTAAATGTATGATGAGAGCTGGCTGGGCTCTTTTAGAATTCGTTTTTTTTTTAGGTTTGGTTTTGCGGTCCCGTTAGGTTGTGGGATTTGGGATTAATATACATATACATTTTTATGGGAATTTATTGGAGTTTTATCTCGTTGTTATATTAGCCATTAATTTTGTTTGAGTGTAGCGGAAGGCATTCGCCTAAATACGATTCGGAGTAAACACTAGAGAAGCAGCATCAGGTACTTGTCCCTCGCCATTAAGATGACTGGAGTTGGTACTCAGAATTCCCGACTCCGTGCTTAATCCGACTACTCCAATGAAAATAGCAAACAGCGCTGACTATACACACCGATCAAAACAGACCTGTGTCATGGCTTATAGGAACCCTACATTAAATTTTGTGGTTAACAACCAGAAAGTAAAATAGTTCAAATTTTATCTTTCTCGAGCATGAAATATGGTATTAGCACTTCCTTCAGTACGCTACTCGTACGTGTGTTATTCTTTAAAAAGAAGCAAGAGTGGTGGGGAGTTAAGCATCTGTCAACTATTTTCCCCACAGTAAAAGCTAAAAAGTAAATTGTTAAACTAAATTAAGACAGCCTCTCATTTTATTTTTTTATTTTTAAACGACATGCCTCATCTCAGCTTAGTTTAATTTTCTTCACCTTAGTAAAGTAAACAGATTTTCTTTTATAAATTACCAAAATGCCCATCAGCAGAATTGAATTTAACGATGATTCCTCGTTGAAAAGGTTGCGTTGTTCTCAGACGTCAGGTACATAACAGTTGGGGGTTTAGACGACTAAGCATTAGTAATCCTGGATCGCGTTAATTCGTCAGTTTTTCCACCAGTAAACCTGTCTGGATTGTGTGGTTTTCGGCTACATAATTTAAATACTCCCATTCTGGAGCAGACATGGCGCTGGCTGGATATCCTCTCGAGCGAGTGGTGTCAAGAGCTCTTCGGTTAATGCCATCTTTATGCACACCAGTTGCCCGGGAAACAGTGACGCTCAGATCTCATGGCCATAAAGAGAAGTCTCAGAAATGTAAACGAACCGGATCAATATTCCAAATGCGTGTCTATGACACATCTTTCGTCTACTTTTAGATTACCGAAAAGACACTTTTAAATTAAAATTTGTTCATAATTCTGCTGATTGTATGTTTTGCTTATTTTATTTCCTTCCTTCTTACCGACAGCGTCGCCGCTCTTAAAGCATTAAATTATCACTATAATCAATTTCATTTACATCAGCTGATGCCATATTGTGACCAATATTTTCCGCTTCTTAACTTTACGTATCCAGACCTGTAAATTTCATTAAACAGATAGCAGGATGTGGCTGTCTGGAAATAAAGCCGTAATAAACAACAAAGGCTTTTTGTTTCATGATGACATTTGCGGAATTAAGGTCGCGTTCGGTTACAAAGATACACTTGCACAAAATCGGATTTAACTAGAAAAGTAGGGGCCCCTCACGTTCACACGTGACTTCATTTTAGATCGTGATTAGTTATTCCCACTATTACATAGACAGAACTGAGGGGGGCGGAACAGCCACCGAAACTTTTATAATCTCTTAAGATGTCGGTCTATATTCGAACTTCCTTCTGGAAACATGGCTAGGCTCCTGGGCTCTCTTCAGCTCAGTATTTTGTTTCTAACTTATTAAAGTTAATCTTCAAAACCATTCTAGCGTCTTTGATTTCGTTCAGGTTTGGATGGTTTAGTAAAAGAACCTCACGTACCGAATCGTTCCTATTATCTATTCTCAATTCTCCTTACTTCGATTGCTGAAGAAGAGTCGACGAAGTCCACCTCCCCTTCAGTATGATCAATTCCTGTTCTTGGCTAATAACTCAAATTTCAACATCCATCTTATTTGGTTCCTCCACGTTTTATCCAGGTACATGTTAGTATGTGGCGATTTAAGAGTTCACATTATGACTCATGAGAGTAAATTGGTAATTAGTTTTGCATTTAAACAATTCATTTTAATACCAATAGTAGAATTCGTTAGAGATAGTTCGAAGAAAAAATCAGTATTATTGCCATGATTTGATTATTAACATTTTTACTCCTGAGATCAATTGTATATATATAAGGCAATTTTAATTTAACAATAAGGTTCAAAAGTAGTCTACTAATTTTTGCTTAACTTTTTTAATGTTTTCTTTTTTACGTAATCTAGTGTATAATAACGAAAGAGATGATAATATAATGGTTCATCCAAACTGCTGTGGTTCCTCTCTGATTTTCGTAACTTTTCTCGTCTCGGTTCCTTCTAGTTGTTTCAGTACAGCCATTTCGCAAAAGCACTTGGTAGCTTCGGAAGTTTCCTTTCGATTGGCAAACTGGAAGAGGTCTTACAAACACGGTCAACGGCTTGGTCAATCGTTCGACTCAAGGGTCGAGGGGGACAGTACTGTGAAGCTGTTCAATCTTATATACGAGAAACATAAATATACATTATAATACGGAATGTTATCAGCTATGAAACGCGGAATTAAAGTGCCTGCTTTGTGTAAAAATGAACGAAGGACACTCCAAATGTAATACAGACTGTTTTTATTTAAATTTATTTTTATTCTACATCTTTGCAATTTATAGAGTTCATAGAACATAGATACGTATAAGGTTTAAATTACCTTGTATTATGGCTCGATGAAAAACCTCAAACTGAGACTAGCGTGCGGGGTGGAACAGGATACTACTGTACAAGGAAAGATGTTATGTGTTTCTCAAGAAAAAAAGGAAAAACTTGCAGACTCAACATATAAGAATGAGCTATAGGATGCTGTACCCAAAAAGAATAGATTAAAAAATGAAAGGAACGGGAAATGTAAGCAAAGACTAAATTTATAAAGGGATCAACGTACGCAAAATAAGTATAAAAAGGAAAACACAAAAAATGTTATTATTTTTTCTTAAATTTAATTTAATTTTTATCACAAATGAGTTCTATCAACCTTTTCGTCAGTTTTTTAATTTAAGTATTAAATGTTTCAACGTTTAGTCTCTGATTTGAGACTTCTTCAGGTAAAAATTTAGATGTACATGGAACCTTACTTCATGACTCCTTCCGCTGTTTTCCTTTCGAAGTGATATAACTCATTTATTAAATTAAGTTTTACTTCTTTAATTTTAAAAATTCATCAAAAATCTAAATTCATAGTTTTTAAGTTGTATTTATGAAGTGAATTGTATTTTTCTATAATTTTACCAAAAAAAATTTAAACAATTAGTGTCCCGTTCCTCCCCGGCTACCCCTAAGTTTAAAATGGATAAAATTAATATTTGTATTTACTGAGTATGTAAAAACATCAGCTGTAAAAATGCATGTCAGGTGTTTCTAGTGCTATTTATTATTAGTCGTAACAAAGTCAATAGTTCTGTTAAGTTATGAAATGACAAAACCTTCATTTATGCAATTTGAAAGACTTCTGATATACTTTTACAAATTACTAAATAATGTCTTAATATATAATTATAACAGAAGCAGTAACCACAATATTCATTAACAATATTTCCGGTACATCTTTTCAGGTATAGCTGATCTTATGCGTAACCTATTTGTAGACACTACAAAAAAATTAAATATACATTACGGACCACGTCTTCAGCTAATATCGCTGTTGCTGTTACAGTACTTATAATAATGTTTGTAAGGCGCTTTAATTGTGAGAATTGTCTCCTGAACAAGACTTTATTACTTGCTTTACATTAACAGATTTTAGAAACGGCCAATATAGATTCGGCCTGGCTCAAACGACGACTGCTAAGTATATATACTCTCTTAAGCCGACAATGGGGTGATATTTGCCCTTTACCCTATATGCTCAATTCACGTAGCGGTCCCCTATGTGTACACATTTTGATAAGTGGATTCGTGTTATCACGTAGGTCAGAAACTGTTGGCCGGCGAGGTTTTGTTACAAATACATCAATTTTTAACTGGTTTCGTGATTCAGTAGCTCGTATTCTTTTGTTTGAAGTTAATGGCTAGCGTCCCGGAAATATGGAACTCCTTGACCCATAACGACGCTGACAAAGTCCTTTACAGCTTTACCCACGATATCTTGTGCATTGATCAAATCCACCCCACTCTATAAATTCCTCTTCAAATTCCTATGCCCTCACACTATGAAAACAGTCAAACGAAATAAATTATAATGCAATGGAAATTAAATCTACAAAAATATTTTTTCGATATTTGGTAACAGGTATTAAAACATGTTTTCTTGCTGAAAAAATTACACATAAACTGAACAGATGTTTGCAATGGTAGGGGTTTTTTAAAACATCAGGTCAGTAGGAATATTTAAGAAATATGTCCCATAAGATGTGAGACCGGAATGAGTTACTTCGTGGAGTACTTGTAAGAATTTCGTAACGATTGGAGTTCTAGGATAGAATTAGACAAAGAAATTAGAAACAGTCAAACATCATTTAATTTATAAAATAGCCAAAATACAGACCAACAGTTCTGAGAATTATTAATAACGCACTACGTAATATTTCTGTAATTTTTTTTTCTGTCTTCAGGCGTGTAAAGAGAAAATTAGTTAAAGATTTAACACCTGAAGACAATTTTACTAAGTTTGCAGACACGTTCCGGAGTTTGTTTATAATTACTCACATCATTGTTGGTTTGGCTTTTTATTATTTGTTACGCTTTTCAGAGGCAGACATGTAATGTCTACCTAAGTACAATTTCGATGGCAATATCCTATCCAATGATGGTTCCATGAAATCCTATTCTTGTCCTGAAATCGAATAAAATTTGATATTAAGGAAAATTTGGTATTTTTTATATATTTCTTAGTCACTGAAACACATCTGCAGCAGCTGCTTCCAAGATCTTTACTATAATATTAGTTTGCATCAGTCTAAATCTATTAATTCATTTTATTTTCAGACAAGTGATTAAATCGCTACCCGTTGCCCTCACTGCGCTTTTTTTCATGGCTGTTTACGATAATATTCAGAATCTAAATACGAGTAGATTTATAAGATGTTACTGTACTTGTAAACTCAATGATTGCCATTATGTTTTCCGCTGGAAATTTTCATAAATCATTTACTTCATACGGAAATTATTATTAGTGCCATCTGTGTCTATTTCCCAACATAATAATGCAGTTGTTTTAAGTTTAATTGTCGTGTATAAATTCAGAAATTATACTCTGGCTGCATTATTTTGAGACGAAAATTATAGCTGGTTTCAACTCATCTGCGAAGCCTAGTCTTTTTCAAGATGATTAGTGAGATTAAGAAAATATTTGTAAATTTATCATTTAGTGCTGAACAGATATGAAGTAGTTGAATAATTGATCATCAATGGACAACGATATTACGAGACCCTAGAAACCTCAAAAGGATCATTCAAAACAAAATGAGCGGAATGCTGACGAGAGGAGTGTGCACGTTGCACGGCAACGCACGTCCTCACACAGCCTAGCCCCCCAAGGCGCTCTTGGACTCATTTATTTGGGAAGCTTTGAACCACTCCCCGCGTTCCCCTGTCTTGGGTCCATCAGATTATCATCTTTTTACTTCCCAGAATGGAATTAAATTTTTAACTGATGAACAGGATGCACAAAGATCTTCTGAAGTAGAGGAAGGAGCTGGCGGGAGAGTTCTTCGTGGAGGGCATATCACATGCATTGACGGGGTGGCGATTATCTGGAAAAATAATCAGCAAGTTTCTAAACAGTATCTAGTAATTTTTTTTTTCGAATACACTATTTCTAAAAAAAGAAATGCCTCACACCTATAGCAGTTACCGCGACCTTGAGTGGCAGGACAGTTAAGCCTCTGCTAATGCAATGAGCATTATTTTACCACATTAATTAATAAAATGAGTTTTTCATATTATTTCTTTAATATTATATTATTAAAACTCAGGTATGGTTATTAAACGTGCTTATATTGTATCTAAATTTTCATTATTTTTCAACTCGTACTCATTGCATCTCCTATTTCAATTCCTAAATTTATAATTGCAATTACTAATAAGTATAAATAGATTTTATATTTTAATGCTATTTGTATCAGTTACATCGAGTGGAAGTGTGGGAGTAGACTGAAGAATTTTTCCATAGTTGAAATTTAGCGAGTCAGAAATGACCTGGCTGCAGTTATCTGATGCGAGAGGATTTTCCCCGAGGGCATTGACCTTTGGAGAAACCACGGAGTGATGGAGAATTTTCTAGCCTCAGAGAAAAAGAGAACATTTAAGATTCAAAACCAGGGACAGACGAGGAAACTACGTTATAGAGAGACGTAAAACATTACACACTCAGACTAAAAGTAACCCTGTAACCGTCAACGTTGGCGGTGGCCCTAGGAGCCGAAGGCAGGAGTCTGCATCAACCGCCATCACACTCTAAGCCACACAACGTCAAAGGTGCAGAGATGCAATAAAACCACAAACCATCTGAGTTCCCACCTAAACGCGTCCACCAATCGGAGTTTAATTCTGATAACAGAGTTTCGGATTAATTAACGCAAGAGCATTTTGTTTTCTTTGAGATATTGTGATGAATAACAGAAAAGGGGGTCTCATGCTCATCTCTGAGCATATTCGATCAGCCATGGACAATCTTCGATCGTTAATATTTGATTTGTTGTTTAAAATGAGGTTTTTCATGTTATTTCTTTAATATAATATTATTAAAACTCAGGTTTGGTTATTAAACGTGCTTATATTGTATCTAAATTTTCATTATTTTTCAACTCGTACTCATTACATTATATAAAAACTAAAATGATGATTACCCCATATAAACATCTCCATTTGCATGTTTAATAAATTGTGATTTTTAGAGGGATAAATCTCTGGTATTTATGTTAGAGAATAAAAACATACTCAAATATTATAAATTAATCATATTTAAATTGTTTAGTTGAAGGACGGCACTTTTTTAATTTAACAATATTCCCCTGAGGGTTACGAAACTGCGAGAACATACTTATAAGTTAATTCGTAATGGTGACTAGGAAATACGAGGATGGAGAACTTTGTTACAATTAGTAGAGCATTCACTTGGCCAGCCAGTGTGCCTCGCAAACTCTGACAAGTTCCTACAACGGCCATGTAGCAGTCGGAAAGACAAATACAGTGCTAAGCGCAACGCTCCGTCAAAATGCCGCAAAAATTATCCTCGCGGGACTCCGACGTGACGGCATGCGACCGGTACCACTTTCTCTCTCAATTACACCGAAATGGAAATGGATAAGTGTCCCATTTCATAAAAAGAACTAGTTATAACTACAGTGAAGTAGATAAAAAGATTCCTAGACCGGAAAAGGTTCTTTGTGTGCGACCACATTGCAAAAACCGGGGAACGTGCGGTTTGACCTATTCCGAGCTACGACTATCCAGGAAAGCCAACGGTTAATCTGTTTAATTGTTGTTTTTAAGGTAAAAAAACTGAATTTTACTGACACAGTTTCACGAAACTTGCAATCAATGTTTCGCCTCGTCAGGAAACAAAATCAAGCTTCCGCGGTGTTGTTCGCCTGTTGCTGGAGAAACAATTGGCAGAATTGTGCCCGGCGAAGGTGATCAGTTCTTTAATCTTGTGCACTTACCCATGTCACACCCTGTATACTCTGACAAAGGACGTCGCTGACGCAAAATACTAGCGGATATCAGCATGAACGATTTTTTTCTCATTTCTTCAGCGTAAATTCTACGACAGTCAAAAATTTGCTTACCTTTTAAGAAAAACACTAATGTGGTAGATATAAACAAATTTTACATTTTTTGTGTCAGAAGCAACTATCATTTTGTAGTAAAGCTTGTTTAATGTTTGGAAAAGAAAATAAATTCAACATTTTACTTTTTTTGTACAGTGAGTTCAAATAACTACAGTCGTAAACTACAAACCAGACATAGACTTCCACAGATTAAAATTTTTAGATTTGTCCGCTGTGCGGCGGGCTGGCATCCGGGTCGCCGGGTACGATTTTATTGTAATTAAAGATCGTTTCCCTGTTAGCCTAAACAGAATCTGTTTGGGTAACACCGTTCTTACTCATCTAATATTGACATACTAACCATAAAGCACATACTGTATACCTGCCACTCTGACTCGCATAATGCACCGCAAGGTGCTCACCAGATCAGAGAGGGGGAACTCACCCACTCGGAAAAAAACCATGAAATTTCTGTTCACGTTCCTGACTCATGTTAAGCTATTAAAAAAGATAAAAATATTCCACTTGGACCTACAACTATAGTCTGTTTGCTACTCGTCATAAATTTCCCTGAGTGCAAGGTGATCATAATGACTACAATTGCTAATGATCCGTTAAAACAAACTAAAAAAAAGATCGTTACGCGAAGCTATTATATCACTGTGCAAGTTGCTTTTGTGTACATTGTATCTGAAATTATTTCAAACAAATGACCAGGATTATTCACGTTAGACGGAGTATAATTTAGCAGACCGTTCATAAGCGTGTCCTATTTACTCTGGTTATCGCGTGGGAATTGGTAGGGTCAGTTACCGTCGGAGTTACAGTCCTTCGAATGACATGTTAAACTCCAGGTCTGCAATTCGCAAAGCTGTTTCGGGATGACCAGAGGTCATTTAAAGTTTGTATAGATCTGTCCGGCAGCAAGACGCTATACTGAAATAATTGCTACAAGATTTGGTGCGGTGTAAAGCAAGCCAAGGGAATTCGAGATTCTGGCAATTACGTTCCCGGCAATTTATCGGTATATTGAGACATAATTAGGGTAAAATCTGGAATAATTAAATTCGTCTTCTTGAAGGAGACAACACTGATATAGAGAGTAAGAACCTAATTGCCGGAAACCCTTGCAGGCAAAAGTTGCATTTTCTGATAAATTTTCGTCTTTATTGCCTTTGAATAAGTTTCAAATTGCAGGCCAGCAATATCTGAAACACGTCTGTGCAGATATTAATCAATATATTTTTATTAATAGAAAGGTTGAAGTAAATAATAAAAAATTAATTCCATCATCTGTCATTTTGTCTAAAAGCAAGCGTTCGACATTGTTTTGTGAAAATAGTATATGTAAATAAATAAAAGAAACAGCCAAATAGTCATCAAACAATTTTAATTAATATTTATATATTATATACTTACCACATTTCGTCCATATTTGTGGATTTCATCACGTCAGGTACATTTTAAATGGATACCATATATGTGAAAGTGTATAATTTTGCGTCGTGGGCTGTTATCCATTTAAAATTTAGCAGATAAAGTCCACAAATATGTCCGAGATGTCATAAATATATTAATTATAATTGTTTTCTGACAAACTTGCTGCATTTTTATGTATTTATACTTAGTTGTTTGATTATTGATTTATTGAAAAATAGTATATCCTTTTTCGTTTGTTATGTATACGATATACATATCACCAATATCAGCATTCTTTATTACCTAAATTACTAGACCTCACTGTAATGTCTTAAAATTCCTCTAATTCTTTCAACTTTTTCAAATATTTTACAGTCTTCTTTTAATTTGGCCATTTAATCGCTAATATTTCAGTTAGCGAAAGGTTATACAGTTATTTGTACTGGACGATATTAACACCAGATCCAGATTTTTTACTTTATATTTAGTTTCAATGTGTAAATTATAAAGATTTTTCAAATTATTTTAATATTCTGTATGCAACACCAGTGATTGCCACATAATGAAGTATTATCCTTATCAGATTTTCAACATTCGTATTGATTTCTATCAATTTCCAATTAATTCTCGTTAATACATGATGCAGGAAGACTCGTGAAGTGAACAAAGTATTTTCGATATGGTGCCTTACTATGTTATATATTTATTTCCAAAAAAACTTTCAGTGTTGTATTTTTCACTTGGCCATCTCTAGAAGGCATAAATTTATATTACGAAAACTGTGAAATTAATTTAAAGATTCCCTTCGCATCATAATTTTCTAAGCATTAATAAATAACTAGTATTGAGGACGAAAACTTTTCTTTTTTCATTTGAGAATGAATACTTTTATGTGCTAGGTTTAAGTTATCGACAGCCTCCACTTTTCGCGGCTGACTTTTGAATCCCAGCGACATAGTTTGTTAGGTAAGACCTATAGCGACTCATATACATTCTCGTCGCACGTGTTTAGAATTCGCGAAACTCCGAAATTGAATTCCGGTCCACTGCGACAGAGTTTCGTTCCGAAAACTTGCCACTCAGAACGACATCAATGCCGTTCCCTGACCACAGCTGTCATCGCATTTTAGCCGTGAGCGGTACTCACATAAGAGCTAGGTGATACTGAAACATAGATCCGCTTAAATTCGTATAACGATATTAAGAGAGGTAAATGTTTCTATACGTACGAAATTAAAAACATTTAATTTAAAATAAAATAGATATTAATAACTATATATATAAGGTAATAAATGACATGTATCCT
This sequence comes from Eucriotettix oculatus, assembly GCA_034510155.1. Classification (NCBI taxonomy): domain Eukaryota; kingdom Metazoa; phylum Arthropoda; class Insecta; order Orthoptera; family Tetrigidae; genus Eucriotettix; species Eucriotettix oculatus. The sequence continues at coordinate 46,746,594 of CM067380.1, forward strand.
AATATAGTAAAAAGACTGGCTAGATTGTAATAATCGCAAATCTACTGTCGTCGTCAAAATAGTAGAGCTCTGAGTTTAAAGCCTCACTGTGCCCACGTTATTGTGAAAGGTCTTATTTTACGCAGAATTTTATACCATTTTATGATAAGTAAACGAAAAATTTGTAAAGTATTTTATACATGTGATTTGGCGAAAAAAAACTGCAAAAGGTCATGTTTCTTTTTGCTTTCTTTTAAATAGCTCGACTTTGACAACTCATACATTTCAAACTATTGCTTCAAATGGTCTGAACATTTACCAGTCTTATCCCCACGGCGTTTCTTTCAATTCGCAAGGAGCTTGTATACAAAATTTGGTCTAAATCCCTCTACGCGTTTAATATTGTGTGCACAATTTTTTTTACCCGTTTCCAACACAATCCTAGGGGTGGAAGTACAACTTAACCGGAACGCTGAATATCGGAAATAAATTCAACGACTTCCATAATCCAGGATTCGACACCGATCTGTTTTTTTCCAGTCATTTACTTTTACCCCTCCACCCCAACCTCTCCTATGAAGCTTAATTAAGTTACATCAAAAGTTGCATGTTGAATGTTAACTACCCCGAAACAGACACGAATCTAGACTGATTTCTTGTTATTACCTTTCCCCCATTCCACCCCCATCCCTCAGGTTCTTACAAAGTTGCTTGTTGAACGTCAGAAATAAGCTTAGCGACTTCCATAACAGAAATAAACACCAATTTCGGTTGTTTTTGCGTTATTACGCCTATATGTTACTCCTCTCCACCCTCATCCCTGTTGGTGCTACCCTTCCATGGTAAATGAGGTTGAGATTATACAGAAATAACATTGGGAAAAACATTTCCAATCTGGTTGATCCCGAAAAATATTTAATCATCACAAATATTGGCCGTTTATGCATGTTTTAAATTTTCTACCCATCCTTCCCCACCCCTAGGAGAGCTTCTAGAGGCCAACTCACTAAGGTTTCATTGCAGTTGGATGAATGGTATAGAAACGTGTAAGGGACAAAAACATACATTCATTTTAAATATATGCTATAGTCTATGGAAATAAGACAAGATTTTGTGGAAAAAATATTCTAATTTTTTTTCCAAAAATTACAAAAGGTATGACTTAACAATTAAAAGAATAATTCAAACAGTTTTAAATAATCACAAGTGACAAAAGCATGTTTATTTTTATTTATCTCATTGTAGACTTTTGGAAATTATGAGAAAATGTTGCCCGGTGAGGCCTACATTTAATAATTACTATGTTCACTACTATTTTTTCCTGTGTGGCTTTATAAAAGATTGCATCTTCATTCCATTACTACCTAATAATTTTCCATAGTTTCAATTGAAGATGCTATAGCTTCTATTCCTCCAGGTTTTTTAACCAAAGTGTGGAAGGAATTGTATTTTAGGTGGACATGTGCTGTATAACTAAAAGTACACATATTAAACATTTGTAAGAAAAACTACCTTTAATTTGATGAATGATTTGTTGCAAATAATCAAAATAAAACTGTTATAATATGCCATTAAAACTGGAGTATTCCTTTATGGACACCCAATATATTGGTATTACCTTCAGACTGTACGTGGATATTATTTTTTACAATCATCTCAAAACAGTCCTATTCAACACTACAACAATTAAATTTAAATATTGCACTCAATGTAATATTAGGTTTAATAATTACCATAAAACTTCATTAAATAATCAATCTCTATAATATTGTGTCCTGGATCACATTTCATCTTTGATATCACTGGTGTGAAAGAGTATGTTGAATACAAAATATTTTAATAATCTGAAAAGCCTTTCTAATTTACACATTAAAAAGAAAAATGGGAATAGAATCATAGTTCAACATCTGATCATTAGTCACAATGCACCTGAAAAAACAGCAACTATAACTTATTCATATCCTGTTGGACATAACTGCATAAGTTGAAGTTTGATCACTTGTGGTCTTGTTGTTTTAAGTTATTCTGTAGAGAGATTGATATTTCCGCCCATTTAATCAGCTAAAATATTGGCCATGTTTCCGTTGTTAAATTCATTCATACATTATTTCAATATTTAGATCTTTTGCTGCAACACACAATATTACATAAATGTTGTATTAACATTTTGTGTTGCTTGTATCTGTTTTTTTCAATACATTACTTAAACACAAACCCCTACTGTGTAAAAAATAATTTTTCTAGTGTGCCGACGACTCGGCTAGCCGATCACTAGAAATGTCTTCCTAACTTTCTGATGAAGGGGGCGGTGCCTCCGAAAATTCAAGTTCTCTAAACCTCACAAGGTGTCTACCATCTATGAACCTCAGGTAAGTCACCTTCTTTCTATCTCTCTGTCCTTTCCCCATTAATTGTTTTAATAAACATGACAATGTCATTTCCTGACTCATATATATATGCATCAGGAAATGACATTGTCAGGCTAATTAAAAGAATTAATAAGGAAAGGAAAGAGAGATAGAAAGGAGGCAGGCACCTGGTAAGGTTTGGAGTTCTTTTTATGTTTCGGAGGCACCAACCCCTTCATGAGAAAGTTAGGAAGACATTACCAGTGATCGGCTAGCCAAATGTATATATAAATATATATATTTTGTATGTAGAGTTAAATTATGCTTCCAGATGAATTAAAAAGAAAACATACATTATAAAAATACAAAGAAAATGTTTATGTAAATTAGTAGTACTATATTAATCCATATAATTTTAGTTAACTTACAGTTTAAAATATGATTATTTAAATTGAAAATAATTTTTATTAAATTTATATTCAAAATTAATTATTCAGGATCAAGATCAGTTAATTAGGCTTAAATATTATATGTAGTACAAATGCTTTTATTTTAAAATGATCACTTCAATTAAATTAAAATCTGTTAAGAATATGAACAATTTCATAAGTGTGGGTCTTAGTAATGTAACCACAGTTTTTATTATTTGTATTGAAATGAGACCAGTAATAATAATTTCTTTATTGCCAGTATTACTTGTACATGCAAGTTTTAGACATGGACAAGGTTTAAGTAACTAATTGACACTTACACAAACATATATTTATCATCATCATTGGTGCGACAACTCATTTTTTAGTCTTGGCCTCCTCAAGGAGCCTTCTCCAATTATTGCAAAACAGTGCCTCCTTCCACCAGTTTCTCAGTCCCAACTCTCTAGCATCTCTATCCACCTCATCACTCCAACTAAGTCTTGGTCTTCCTCTCTCCCTGCTATCCTCTGGCTGTGTGGACCATATCCTCTTACCAATTTCAGAATCCTTTCTTCTCCTCATGTGCTCTGACCATTTGAGTCTATTTATCTTAATAAATCTTCCAATTTCCATATATTTAAGTAGTGTGCACAATTCCTGATTATAACATTTCCGACATACCCCATTATCACTTATGGGGTCATACACTCTTCTCAATATTTTCCTTTCAAAGCACTATAAGATATGTTCATCGTTTTTCCCAGTGGTCCATGTTTCACATGCATATGTCAAGATGGGCCTTATAAGGGTCTTATATAGCAGGATCTTAATTGATCTTGATATAATTTGGCTTTTTATGCTCTTTAAGAGCCTTAGTAACATTTATTGGCCACATTTATTCTATGGTTTATTTCATCCATTGTGTCATTGTACATCTGTACTATTGCCCCCAAATATGTGAATCGATCAACTTTCAAATGTTTACTCTCCTATTTGAACCTCCTTTTCTTCTTTTGTATACTTTCTATCTGGCATCATTTATTTTGTCTTTTTTTCATTAATTATCAGACCAGAAATAATGTGTTGCCAGCTGTCATCCCTCTTGATGTGGTAAAACTCGCCAACCTAAGCCCATTATCGTTAGTTTCTTCATGTGCACTAAACTGGCCAATTGTAGGGTATAGCGCTTTCTCTCTTCCAATCTGCATGTTTGCATCTTCTAGTACTATTTTAATGTCATTTCTTGGGCAGTTGTCTACTGCTTCTTCTAGGCATCGGTAGAAGTCATCTTTTTCTTCCATTGATGATACCTTCGTGGAGGCATAAATACTAAGAAGACTGAGATTAAAAAGTCTACCTTTAATATGTAGGTAACAAATTCTATTTTTTATTGCTTTAAAACAAATGACTAGTTCTTTTTGGCCTTTCTCACCACTATGAATCCTGTTTCTGAAATGTGCTTTTTCTCATGGCAGCTATAGTATACTGCATGATTTCCCTTATCTGTAATACCAGACCCCACCCATCTTACTTTCTGTTTCGCTGTCACATCAATCTTATAGTTTTCTAATTGCCCTTTCAGGAGCCACAGCTCCCACCGGCATAGCTCTCTGGGTCATAAACACATACAAACCACTACACCACTATAAGGTAGGAACACCATTGTAGTGGAACATATATTTATACATGCAATATATAAGTACATATACACATATATACAATAGATATATTATTTACAATTCATTTATGTTATACAGTGCTCTTTGGCACATTTACTCTTTCAGCTTATATTTGAAGTACATTTCTTGGGATATTTTAAGGTCATTTGGCAGAGTATTATACAGAGTTAGTCCTAATACAAGTGGGTCTTTTTTGCTAATGCTTTTATTCTTTAAATGAGTATGAAAATCATTATTCTTTCTGCTGAATTTGTCTGATTGCTGCAGCACATTGTTATCAGCTATGTAAATATTACACTTATTGTAAGATTATGCTTCTTTTTCCTGAAAAAATGGTGGCACTGAGTTTGTACCTTATCATAATCAAAGAATATATAAAGTAATAAAGAACAAATATTAATATATTTCAAAAATTAAAAATTTATGCATGAATAAAAAAATATCCACTTATTATTATAATTGTATATATCTATAGAGAAGTGTAAGTGCTGAAGGAAACAGCTAACATTATTTTTATGCAATATATTAAATTAATTTATATGTAATTATTATAGTTGACAATGATAAATTAATATAAGTTGTAAACAACTACACAATTAATAGATAATCTGTGGAACAAAGAATTAAACTGTTGTCCAATAACCAATAAGTCAGTTTAAAGCTGAGTTATTATTTCTCCTTAGCCACTCCTTCTATTCAGTGAAAATATTTACAGAAGATTATGAGATATAATGTAAATAGTCAGCATGAACTATTAATTGAAATATTCCTCTTCGTACATAAATGCATAATGTATTACTATTATCATTTGACTGTAAAAAGCAAGATTGAGTCATTCATAAGTTTATGTTATAGAATATTATTAGTCATAGTCAGATTCTTAAAAGTTAATACTAAGATTCTGTACAGGATCTATGATATGATATTATTATTTTACACCCATTAACAGCAGTAAACAAATTAAAGTTGAATGGTACTTGAAAAGCAATATAACAAGACAATTAATTTTATAAGAAAAATATAGTCACAGTGGAACATAACAACATTGATAGTACACATATATTTCCATATAATATAAATATACAAAACAAGTTATATGGCCTTCTTATTTCTTGAAGAAAATTTGTTTTATTGACAGGTTTAGAAGGATTTGCGTTAGTATTCATCATATACTGGAGAATCTGCAGTCAATGGCTTCAATAAAGAGGAATGTATTAGGTACTGTTCATGGTTTATACTGATGTTATTGTTCAGCAATTTCAATAAAACAGAATATATATGAGTAAATTAGGTACACAAATAAATTAATGTGGCAAATGCAATTACTTTAATGATTTTCTAATGATTTTGATGTTACACAGTTTTAAATATTAAAGCTCATTGTAACTCATAACTGCCTTAAACAAAACAAATACTACATATTATGTAATTAGGTTTTATTTGAAAGTTTTGAGAACATTTGAAAAATATATTATATAAATATATATTTCACTAAATTTGCCAACTGGGGGCCATTGAAGTGTATTTAGCATAGCATAAGATTGTTCTCATTCATCTACTAAGTAGCATGTTATAATCTTATTTCCCAAATAAGTGAATGTTCTGGTTAAATTTTCACAGTATAAAATGCTTTACTGCCATAAACACTGAAACATTAACTTAAAATATACACCTGCTTAAACAAAATTCAACTGATCTTCTACAGCTGTACTTGAATATTTTATTGACTCTACAATGTCAACTCTGATTCTATCAATTTTAATAGCTAACTTGTTATCTAATCAATTTCATTTTAAAGTTACTATAATGAATAACTTATGTTTTCATTTTGTTAATAATTTAAGTTTATTGCAGATCAGGACAATTATTTTTCTGAATTTCTGTTTTTATGCCCCATCTTCAATCAGTATAAAGTTTAGAGTTATCTCTGTTTATTTGACTTTCTTTCTCCTGAGCATTCATTAATGGTAAAGTATAACATATAATTTAAAAGGAATACACAACTAATTGTAGACATTTTAATTGCATTTATTCTTATAGAATATCCTTATTCATTTTCTATTTGGCCAGCATTATGTATTTTCTTATTTTTTCTTGGTTTCACAATAGAACTTAAAATGTTTTTGTGAGAAATTAAATTATTATTCAAATAAGACATTTAATCTGTCTGTCCCTGATTACTCATTCAGTTTTCTTTCATGTGATGAGTACTAATCTTACTTCTTCAATTGGATTAGTTATCATTTTTTAAGGAAAATTTGATTCTGTACTTAATGTTAGTCAAGTCTTTAATGTCTGTAACTACCTTATATTTGCTCATTTAATAATGAATTTATTGTTACTTAAAAGTTTCAATTATTTGCATCATTTTATTCATCTTATGCAGTCATGCTGAAAACTTGATTTATAAATATATCTATTTCAATATTGTAACAATTACTAATTTTGTACTAGTGAATTCTTGACTTTGCATGGTATTGAAATGGCATTCCTTGAACAAACCTTGTGTTATCCATGATATTAAATTTTAGGCATTTATGTAGTCACTCATTTTTTCTCATTCATAGAAGTTAATAAGACATAATATTAATTGAATAAATCAAATAGTTACCAACTTACTGAGTTTTAGTTACTGATTATAATGTTCAAAATTTATCAATTACTTATTTAAAGGTCTCCTACATCAGTCTACTTATAATTAATGTACCTGAAACTGGAAAATGGAGCATAACTTCTGATGATACCAGTACATATTAGTGTGGTGACAATTGAAATACTGTCCAAACAACAATAAATGATTACTCAAAAACTTATCAAAATGTCTTAATAAAATTAAACATTAACAAATCCAAAGCTTTAATTATTGGTAATTAGAATGTAAATTGTAATTTGTTAGATAACAATTTTATCATTGTAATTGAGAGAAAATTAAATATAGGCTGTTTTTATATATTTTCATGATTGTATTGGTGACATAAGTAAAACAATCAAAATAATAAGGTGCATTGTTTAGATTAAGTAACCATTTAAGTGTTTGGGGCAGAAAAACAATTTGTAGTGCAACAACCTCACCACACTTATGCTTCTTGGGAACATCCATTTATATGGCTAATATGGTGAACAAAGAAAAATTACAACTTCTACTTTTAGAGGAATGAGAATCATCTTTGGCTGTATTTATTACAAAAGTATAAATGTTTTCTAAACTACAATGGCTCTCAGTTGATAAATTCCATGAAATGAAAAAGGTTGTATTCATCCAAACACACACAAAGATATGTTTCATACCACACTAGTTTTCAAATGTTCTCAAAAATTTTACAGAAAACCATAATCACACAACCCATAATACTGATGATTTTTTTTATAAGTAGAGATCCAAAATTTTATTTAATTTTTTATTTTACTTGTATATATTTTGTTAATGGAATTAGTAAACAATAAGATGAATGTAAAAAAAGGACTGAACCATTTATGTGGCTAATTTTGGCTGCATAAAACTTGTATTTTTACTAAGTTATTGGCACTATATAGCTTATTTCCAGGTATAAGAATCCATATGTTTGAAAAAGTGCCATGCTAAAAGCATGATACCTCCCACTAGCAACATTAAAAAATAAAACACATAAATGTCTTCTCAATAAGCTTAATGAAGTTTTGGAATATGAATTATAGCACTATAAATCATTATTGTAATTTGTGTTTATTACTAAACACAAAAGTGTACACCTGTTGTAACACTTTCTCTATATTGACAATTCTCCATCCTATTTTTCAGGCATTGGGAAATTAAAGTATTGTTATTATGACCTGAAATGGAAGCTTAGGTTTGCCATTCAGGACAGAAGGTAGTTTTTTCAAAATTTTGGAGCATTAGCCTTCTTCTTCATGAAAGATTTCACATCCCATGTGCCGGACATGGTCTGTGAAAACTCCACAGTCCACAGCTGTTGTGTGATCAATTGTGTTCAGAACTACATTGTCTATGTTTCACATGAATATCTCCAGGGTTCATTGTGCTGTTTGTGTGATTCTCAGTGTCTACATACCTGGCTTGCAGTGATGCTGCAAGTAAGTCAGTCGAGAGTCCTGATAACTAGGGAGTCTTAAGTTGTGATGTAGTAACATAAGTGGGTTCTGTTATGTGTCTCTCCTAGCCCAAAAGCTATCTTTTTGTGTTTTTCTTCTGATATGAGGGAATATGTGTAAGTGCAAAGCTTTCACATTTATTTTTTTCATACTACTTCTCACTACCATATTATTACCACCTTCTAGTTAAAGAAGTATTTAAGGAAAAGATTTATTGAAAGTTATTTTATTCACAACTACAGTAAGTGCTGTTCAATTTACTTTTTTGTATTATGGGGTATAAAAAATATTTGAACTGGAAATTATTGTTGATTGTTCCCTCAATGCACTAAATTCAACATATATTTGTCAGTTTTGAATCTTGAGACATTCTTAAGCAGACATGTTTGTTTTTTCTCTGTAGTGCTACAATATAATGACAGTGACTCATCTGGATTTTGTTAATTTTCAATTGCCTTCTGTATCAAACTATAGGCTATCACTAAAAGATTTGACATCCTTGTATTTTATTTGGACTCCGTCCACTGCGTCTTTGCCTGAGTCTATTAACAAACCAGGGCCGAAATCTATGCATGTTGCATTCCAGGACTCTTCGCAGCCCTAATCATATTTCTCTTATAAGATTTTTAGAGGAGCTCTTATGAGCTACTTCAATAATTATTATTATTTCAATAATACTTTTACATATAAGTATCAGGAACGTATCTAAGTGATAAAAATAAATAAAACTATAAAATTTCAAATATAGACAGATACAAATAGTAAGTACGATAACAATATATAATATCCTTAATTTCAATGCCTCTCAGGTAATATAATGTAATTTTGCATTAATACATTTTTAATTTTAAGCTAAAACGCCCTTCAGGACACATTTTTAGAGGGTTTGGTAATTGGTTTCGTTTCCCAAACATTTGTAAATGTTCGTAAACAGAGTGGACGAGTTTGCGCTTTGCCGAGTCCACGCCAAAGACTGTTTTAAGATACTCTTTGGTCCACGCCACGCTCCAGGAAGATTCGGCGCAGTGAGGTTGGGCGCGGGGACGTTTCGTGGCGAGAAACAGCAATATCCTGGACACTTGTTAAAAAAAGTTATTTTCTACAAATACGTACCTGATATTATTATTAATAAATTTATAACAGCCTATATGTCAGAAAAAAGTAATATAAACTTCATTAACAGTAGCTCGCACACGTTTGGTTCCTAATTTGTGGAAACCACATCTTGTGGGATTAAAATTAAAACGCAAATAAATACTTACAATATAACATGTATAATACAATTATCTTATAAAATGGAAAATTATTCACGGAATCAATAAATTATAAAGGCGCAATTCCATTGAGGGAACAGTGAACGACATGAGGCATGCTGCTTGCTCCCAAGTGTTGCCTGATTGTAGATGTGCGACTTTGTGGCACAAAATTCAGTAATGCCGCATACGAATTTTGTTGGCCCAGGTCGCATGAGCTTTGTCGTCTATGTTTGTAGCATGCGTCTTTAACGATTCCATTCAGGCAACTTCAGTTTGTTGCAACATGTCTTTACGGAAAGTCGCGGCAGCTGCATATTTGGTAATAGCTTTGAATCATAAGAAGAAAAGCTCACCACGGTGGTGGAGAAGACAACTATATGTTGGTGTTGAAGAAACACAATATAATTTATACAACTTGCTTGCTGGTGATGAAAGGTTATTTCGAAATTTTACACGAATGAGTAAAGAGGATTTTGAGTACTTACTTGAAAAAATCTCACCCGCTATAAAAAAGCATGATACAAACTTTCGTGATGCAATACCACCTCGTTTGAGGTTATTAGAGACATTGAGATATTTGGCTACGGGTGGATAGCTATCAATCACTTATGTATCTGTTTCGGATATCTCAGCCAAGCATTTCTCGAATTATTCCAGCGGTATGCAAAGCTTTTATCGACGTTCTATGTGATTTTGTTAGGGTAAGTAAAAATATGAATATATTGAACAATTTATTTATTTATTAAATGCAAATACTTATATAATATTACAAAAGTTGTAAGTCAATTTGTCAGATCAGATTTGTTAGTTATGAATTCAGAAATTATCGGGAAGGACAAAAGATTTTCTGAGTTCTTGGATGTTTCTGACTGAGGAAACGTCGATGCTGTTGTCTCAGGGGATAGAACAGTGTGCAGAGGTGTGCTCGAGGATGTACTACTATGAATAGAGATATTGTCGGTTCCAGAAGAAAGAAAAGTGCCACAAGTGGTATTGTTATAGTTGTGAAGAGGTGTACTGACATGTCTACGTACAATCTCAACATCGTATTTGCCCATAGCTGCTTCAAATAATATATTGTTTATCATATGTTTTACTAGTGTTTGTGCTGTAGGGCCCAATTTTCGCAGCTCATTACCAACATGTTCTCAATATGTTGAACAATCATCTCTTTGGCAAGCATTTTTTAAAATAGTGTACGCTTCCTCTTCGCGATCAGAATGAGATAAATCCTTTTGAGTCTTTCTTTTAGGGACAATCCCCTTCTCACGTTCCTCTTCACTTCTGTTCCTCCTATGACGATTATTGCTCACTTCATCTAGATTTTCGGACTCATTGTCTTTGACTTGAGCGTATTGAGTGCATCGGCTGTTTTTCTGTTCTCCTCCCTGCAATTACAAATATGCAATTATTTGTTAAATTATTTTTGTAAGTTCCCATGCTCAGAATATGAGTGGAGAAAGATAGCAAGAGATTTCGAAGTAGCTTGGAATTATCCGCATTGTGTTGGAGCGTGCGACGGAAAACACGTTGTCATTCAAAACCCAAAAAACAGTGGCAGTATGTTTTTTAACTACAAAGGAACTTTTAGCATTGTTTTGATGGTCATTGTTGACAGTAATTACAATTTTATATACGCAAATGTTGGCTGTCAAGGCAGAATATCTGATGGAGGTGTTTTTAGAGAAACGTCATTTTATAATAAGTTGGCTAAAGGAAAGTTACAATTACCTTACCCAGAAGTACTTCCTGGTGGAAATAAGGTCTCTCCTTACGTGATATTGGCGGATGATGCATTCCCTCTACAGCAGCATATAATGAAACCCTTTAGCGGCCATCACGACGAAGGTGCAAGTGAAAGGCTATACAATTACAGGCATTCACGCGCTCGTAGAGTTGTGGAAAATACTTTTGGATTGTTAGCCAGTGTGTTTCGTGTATTTAGAAAACCACTAATGATTAATGTGGAAAACGCTGAAATTGTCACAACAGCATGCATTCATCTGCACAATTTTTTGAGAAGGAGCAAATCATCACGATTTTTATACTGGCCTTCAGGATAGTTTGACATCGAAACGCGAGGGAAATATTATTCCTGGGTCATGGAGGGCAGTTGTCCAAGGCGATTCTGGTCTACAGGATTTGACACATAGAGCACGAAAATCAACTTTTGAAGCTAAAGAAGTGAGAAGTGAATTTATGAGATATTTTCAATCTGATGAAGGACGTGTGCCTTGGCAGGATTTTTATTCATAAAATTGTAATTTTTTTATTTTGCAAAATAAAAGTGATTATTATTCTTGAATTTAAAAAAATTAAAAATGAAATAAGTATTATTTATTTTATGCCTGCCAGACTTGCCCATATCTAGTAGGGACACTGTATTCAGAACCCACTTCATGCATTTTAATAACTTTTCTTTATATGACACATAAATCAACAAAAACTCACCTCAAAGTCCTCATCATCACTGTCTGCAGTAGAAAATGTTGATTTAGGTAAGTCAACGTCTGATAAAAAACTCAGAAGCTCAAACGCGAACCACTTTGCTTTTTTCTGGGGAGATGATCCACTCCTTTTTGATTGCACTTTTTTTCGTTCTCGATGATATGCTGAACGCAAGTTTTTGATTTTGTTTTTTATCTCAGGAACAGTACAATTATATTTAATAGCCAACTCCTTTAACTTATCATATTTAACTCTATTGTCTTTATATTCACTGATTTTATTATTCCACAATGCGGGTGGGTTGTGGTAATCTTCAATAAATGTTGTGGTTTTTTCATTATTCCACTCCATGTCGTACACTACAAGTCGCCCGATCCGATTGCCTAAAAAGTTGCCTCAGTGGAATTGCGCCTTAAGGGATAAAAATTTGGACGTGCATGTCGACCAAGCAACGAGACATACAAAGAATAACTCATAAGCGTATTGTTAGTTTCAGAATAACAATGGAAAAATTTAACAATGAGTTAATTCTTTATATAGTAAGTATTTTCTTAAGAATTTATGCAAACTAATTATTACCAAAATATAAATTTCTAATCCTGATGTAATCTTTACTGAATCTTCCAAAGTAGAATGACTAAATAGTTAAATAAAGTTGAAGCCTTTTTATCAGACAAATAAACAAGTATAAATTTGCAAGAATAATATATGCATTGCTTTAATTACTGATCAATTAAAATGAATTTGAACAGACTTAAAGAAGAAAATTACATGGACAGCAGCACATTAACTCATTGGTTTTAGCTTCTGATAATATTGCCAGAGCATACATAAACCTAATGTATGTTTCAGAATTATCGTTTCTTGTACTAACAGCCCCCTTCATAACATTTCTATATATTTATATCATCTATTCAAGTAAGGTATTAATGAGGAAAGTAATTTTACAGTCAAAATGGTTTTAAAGTTATTTGACCAATTAAACGTCCTTAACGATTATATTTTATTATCATTAGATGAAGTGTCCTTATTTAATTCTTTACCTCTTGCAAGTTTTAAAAATAGATGGGATAAATACTTTACCAATTTGACAAAAATTCTTATCTTAATAAATATAATTATATATTCTACTTATTTTTTCGTTTAATAATATTTACTATCACGAAATCGAGGTCCTCCCTTGAGAAATTTTCTTTGTCCTTTTCTCGCGGAAATTGTTAAGAGAGATTTAGAAGTCTTTTTTATAACATCTTTAGATTTAAAACGACTAAGATATTTCAAGTATCTTGATTATTTTTTTGTTATCCACATAAAACATTTGCTCCATACTTTTAATATTAAAATATTAATTATTTAATTTTAACCCTGAAAGAAAGTTTACAATCTAAATTGACAAAGATCGCTCTGTCAAGTTTCTTGATGTTTTGGTTATTGTTTCTATCAATAAAATAGTTACTAATTGCTATCAAAAAATCTACTACTCAATTCTTAATTACATGTCAAACCACCCATTATCCCATAAGAAACTATAGTTAATCTAGTAGATAGGGATGTCAAACTATCTCATCAGCGATATCATAAATTTAATCTGACCAAAATTGTAAATAGACTTCTTCTTATTACTTATCCTTTGCATTTCATTTACGAATATATTAAAATTATGTTGAGTAAGATTAAATGTGAAATTAATGATTCACGTGTAAAATTACCCACTAAGAAATTTATGTATATATAAAATTATGATATCCGAGTTACCTTCAAATCTTGCAATAATTTAAACTTTGTTAAAATATTAAAAATAATAATTTTGTTAAACGAAATTAACTGTTTAGATTGTAATTACTGTTATATTGGTCAAACCAAATGCACATTTAATATTCGCACTAGTGGGCATTAAAATAATTAAATATTAATTTTTATGTCTAGTAATGTTATGCGAGTTTCGCGCCTAAACAACCGCGCCGAATCCTCCCATACCGACTCAAACATTAAGTTCACTGACAATTGGAAACGATTCGGAATGTTTTGCGCGTTTCTTTTCTTTATGAGTAATAATAGTTTACATTCTAATTGGCAAATATAGTTTATTATGTTTTATTTAACTAACAGAGACATATAATGAACTGAAAATATGGACGTTATTACTTCCCTTTGTAGTTTCGTTTTGCATCTTTCTTGGTTAACTTAAGAAAGCGTGATTCTTAAACATTTTTTACTGAGAAATAATATAATCTAATACCGTGTATCGTATAATGGAATTCTGAGGGGGAAAATAATTAGAAACGACTACGTTAATTTTTCTGTTCACATGATATTTTCTTTCCTTCACGTTTCTCCATATTGCTGACACAAACCTATATAGACTAGACTGTCTTTTGTGCAGCTATTTATTACATTTATTGCATCAGTTCAACTGTTAGACGTTATCTTATTCGAAGTAATGAAAATACATTAAAAGTGGGGTTACGCTGACCACATGCCACTCCAAAAAAAATGTGGCATGACAGTCTGGAATTCAACTTTGTAGGCCAAGGGCCTAAATAGGCTCTACGTGGAAAAATAAATAATAGTTTCTAGTTATAATTTGTTTCCTGCGGCAACAAATAATAGTTTCATCAGCAAAATCTATATTTTTCTTACTGTTTATAGTGTATAGCATACACAGAGTGTAGCAAAACTCGACGGCAAAATTTCAGAAATAGATTCTCCATTTGAGTAGAGAAAGAAATTGTAATACCACATTGGCTCGAAAATGAGTAATTGCACATCCATCCGATCGCTTTCTACGAAGTTCAACTGACTAGTTGTAGCGCTCTGCTCACATATCAGATTAAATGTTCAAAGTCACCTCCTTTTGAATGAATACAGACAGCTGTTCTTCTTCGCATCGACGGGATCCTTCCAAATAACGATCAATTCAAGAAATTTGTGTAATTACGTCCATTTAGCCAGTTAGGAAGACGCAGGGTCCAAACAAACTATCACCAACAGTGTGTGCACACTTATTAATGGGGAATCTCTGCTGAAGAGATGATTCGATAGTTACATTGGGGTACGTGTCTGTCCTCGCGTGTTGGTTGTGAAAATTCTAGATTCCATTCCTCGTGAATGTTGCTTCATCACGAAAGATCTAAAGGTAGGATTCGTATGTCGTTGTTGTAGGAACATTAACATTGCAGGATAAGCCGCAGGTGACAGTGCTTGTATATGGATACAATTGTTGTTCTCATAGCAGTCATGTGCAACAAATTCCTCCGCCTTGTGCTGACTACAGGACTGCGGTCCATGATGTTACTCCTCTCCAGGGTTAATTACTTTTCGACATCCGCCCTGTTTGGTGGGTGAGCAAAACTCACATATCCGCATAATACAAATCTGTCTGTAATCTAAACCAATAAATAAAATTGAAGTGTATGTCTGTCTGTATGTTTGTCTCGAATAGGCTCCGAAACGGCTCAGCGGATTTAAATGAAAATTTGAAGGTTTAAAAACAGAAGTTTTAATTTAAAAATTCGTGCTTACTTCATTTCGATATATTGCAGAAGATATTAATCTTATATAAAGATTAATTCTACGGGAAGGTTTCTTCGTTTACGCGCGTCGAAGTCTCCAAAAATATATGTGGGTTGCCTATACTCTTGATCTGTGCTCCGAAACGGCTTAATGGATTTCAATGAAAATCTCAGGGATTGAAACACGAATTTTAACTTAAATTTTCGTGTAGGTTTCATTTCGATATATTGCAGAGTTCAGAAGATATTACTGTAAATATTTATGAATCCAATGAATTGCCGCGCGAAAGGCGGCGTGAAAACGAACTGCGAGTTGTAAGTCCTATTAGACGTTCACATACCTTTCATCCCACTTGCTGTGTTATTGTAAGCGTAATTTTGGGATAAGGGAGAGAGAGAGAAAGGGCGACCATTCTCACTCCACCTATTGTTACAGAAGGATTAGCGCCGTAACTAACCTATTGCTGGCAAGGAAATAATAAACTTCTTCGGATCGTCAACACGATGTATTCGTAAATTGGTTTTGTTTGTCGCGTCAGGTAAATTTTAATATTCGTAATTGCTCATTTTTAAAAGCAAATAAAATAAATAGAATTTCTCCATATAATTGAAGTTTCTGTCTGTTTGAAAGTTTGTATCGAATTGGCCCCTAAACGTGCGAAAACGGGACCTGTTCAAAACCAACTGCGAGTTTTAAGGTTTGTCCTGAAACGATCATAAATAAATGATACCGTACTTTTTATATATTCAATTAATTCAACTTTATCAAAATTCTGTACCTTTTGTTTCGTTATTAGGGCAAAATAATTAAACGCGAACAAAGTCGTGGGCATAGGTAGTTTAATAACATTTTTTCTTTAGAAAAAAAAACGTTTCTGTAGACTACAGAATACATCAAGATTTACTTGAACATCCTTTCACAATTATTGAACGGAACAATTTTTATTTCTGCACTATTCGGTCAAATTTTCGTGTATATATTTTTGAAAGTTCTAAAATATTACATTAAACTTGGTGGGAATTAATAAAAATAGCTTAAAATACGCCTATCTGCAGCCCGTCCCGCAAATGTTAGTATTTGTATGATACATAAAATAATATACTTTCTAATTTTCTCTCAATGAACCAAGTTCTATGGAGAAAAGTGAATTATGTTTTGACATTTACTTGGTGTGTATCTCCATTTATCAAAGTGTCGCTTCTTCCATAGTGACACAACCAATTTTTATATTATATAGTGTTTCAGACTAATCACATTTTGAAGCTCTAATTGTCTTTCATGCCGTGCTGACGAAAGTCATCAATTCATTAAAATATTTTTTTCAAGGGTTTATCCAACAGGAAAACAATGCCTGCCAATCTTGTCATCGCTATTAGCTCTTCTTGTGATACTAGTTAACGTTATCGGTTCTTTCATTGTCATCTCAAGAAATAAGTTAAACAGTTGTGATTATTCTGCTTTACCGTTGCTTATCTCTTCGTTGTAAAGATGTGATCGTTTTAATGTATTATTTACAATTAAAGAAATATCTGATAGATAATATTTATTGAACGATATTACGGGAAGTTAAACGCGTCTTTTGAATATATAATTTCCAACTTAAATAATCACTAAAAATACTAATAGAAATCTTTTATTTATTGTACTTTAGGACAAGTATACATTGCTTTTATTTTATTTAAGAGAAGTGGAAGTAATTGAGATAGACGAATCCACATGCGATATGTTAACTCACAATGTCGACTGCTGAACGTAGTCTTTATTTCTCGCAAAGCAGGGAAATTTCTAACATGGCGTCTGCTGGTGTCTGTAAGCTGTAGGTGGTTGTCATGTAAATTATGACGTGATGCAACTGAAAGATGACAAACATACACTAATGAATGCACTTTTTGATATGAAAAAAATACGACTTAACTGTTACATCCGTCATTATTTTTTCACACCGGAACTTCATAGGAGATAATTTAAGTTTGTTTCTATTTAATATTGCTCATTATTAAATATACATGTTCACCCGTAACCGTGTGTTATTTTGGTTCCAAATTCAAAATGAACAACAATATTAAAATGGTGAGTAGAAGAAATGTTATTTTTATCAATTATCTCTTAAATAAATTGTTATGCTATCGAAGACATTAACCTAAAAATTTCCAATTTCTTTCCTTAAAATATTAGGTATACATGTAACCCAGTTTAATTTAGTAACAGGTCAAACCAGTGTCCTCAAACAATTGATTAAAATTTTCATTCTGTAACTTATAACTTAAATTTGTAAAAAAAAAAGTTTGGGACATGTTTTTTTTTTGTTTACAAATAATGTCTATGAAATGAATGGTACGTTACAACAAATCCACTTAATAAATTTTGATATTTTGTACTGTCATTTCACACTTTTACTCAAAATAGCATATAAATCTATAGTGTGTTAAATACTTGTCAACTTGATTTTAAAATTATTTTGTTATATTTAATTTTTATTTACATGTTTGATGGAACAACATTAGTATTCTGGTAATTTAGTTTCATTACTAATTCTGTTTCATGTATTTATTTAATAATTCTTTCTTACAAATAAATCTAAAGCAGTTGTGAGCTCATTGATTTATAAATCAAACTCCTATTTCTTCTTGCCTTAAATGATATATTCCTTCAACTGAAAATATTGGGAATATTTACTTCAATGTGTGAATGATTTAAGTAATTCCTTACCCTCAGTCAGGCAAGATAAATTTTCGTAAATTAATGTTGGAGCAATTAAAAACTTAAAATTCAAAGTTTTAAAGAAACTTTTCATTACTTTGAACTAGAAAAAATATTTTTCAATTTTTTGTCTCGTAGAGTCATAAGTAATAATATGATTGTGTGATTCTTGTGAATTATACATAGTGCCTCATTCATATTTTTATCAGCTTATAGGATTTTACTTAACTGTTCGATTTATTCATCAATTTTGTTAAATTTGTCCTAGTGTTTTATATTTGGTTTCAGAAAATTGTTGAAGCTTACCTTTCTCATTGCTTTCATGTGCTAAAATTGTTGCTTATAATACACTGTAATTCAAAGAGCTTTAAGAGTGGTTTATTTATAGCATGAGGGATAATTAATTTAATGGGCATATAAGAACATATGTTACCATTAGAAAATAAAAATATAAGTTGTTTACATTTTCATATGGAGAAAGCAATCTCAACCTGTCTATATTCAAAATTACTAGGTTTAATTGCTTTTCCCTCTAAGAATTAATTTTCTAATGTTGAAAACTGACAGTTAATCATATTTGATAATGGTATAATTTATTCAGTGACAGATGATAAATGCTTTTGATAGTAAAGTGAATTCCAAATAACATGAGCTGCTTCCCTGTCTATAAGATAACATTATCTTCAAAAACCTAATATGTGAAGAGTTATTTATACAGATCAGATTTTTTTTTTAAAGTTGTGAATTACAAATTGAAAAACAAAATATTAATAGTTGTTCAACTATAATGCTGTAAGAATCCCATGGGCTCTGAAGGTGGAGATCATTTATGATGTTATGTGGTTTTTGTATGTCTCTCTGGGCATTCAAGGATAAAGTGATGAAAATTCACATTTTTCTTAATTGAAATTCCATGCTGAAATTTGTAGAATGTTTTTAAATTAGGCACATCGATTTAATTACAGTCTTGGTAGATTTTTAAAACCTTTTTCTGAATTACAATAAGTGGCTCAATATCTGTTGTTTTTTTGTCAAACCCATACATTTGTATCTACAGTAATATTGAAATCTAAAATCACAATTAAAATAAAGTTAAAGGTTATTAATCAATATATAGTTATGAAATGTATAGTTATGTTTTGTTTCGAACTCTGTATTCCTACATGTTAAAGTAAGTAATATTATTTGGTTTGAATTTTTTAATCACAGGTGAAAAGCCAAGAAAGAAATTATATACTTCAGAAAAAAAGACAAGACCTTTATTGACATCGGTTTTTTTATGGTTACTAGGAAAGTACTTCACATAGCATTGATACAATTACTGAAAGTTCAGAGTCCTGAGATTGTGTTTGAAGTGGTAATTATTTATTTGAATTGTTTTATTTTACTTTAACATGTTATGTGTTGAAATCAAAAAGCATGGTAATTTCTCATAATTTTGTATTCATAAACTTCTCTGCTATCTAGCTATCCATCTTATAAAGACAAGTTCTGCAATTCTTTTGTGTCGTAGCAAGGCACTTATTAAGATATAGATGAACTGTGAAACTACCATTTCTTCAAAATAGATAAAATACATTCAAAACTTGTAAATTCCTTGTGCAGTATGTGGCATTAAATAATGTATGATAAATTATTATGTCTTATATGATTCAGTTTTGTATGGTGTCTGTTAGTTTAAAAGAGTTAAGTCCATGTTAACACAAAGTATGTTAGTTTTTGAGAGAATATTTAAGTGAAACTTTAAGCAGCTTTTTCAACTGTTTCTATGTTCGTAAGCCATCATTTGATAAATTGAATAGTAAAAATATGTTTATTATAAGAACCTAGACATATTAGTTCAATTATGCTTCCAGTTTGGTGCATGATGTGTGAAATGACTGCTATTTGAAGCATGGCCAGGAAGACGGAGGCCATGCGTGGGTTTAATGTGGCTGTAGTGGGCTTGTCAGGTACTGAAAAAGATAAGGGACAAGCTGGTGTTGGGAAGTCATGTTTGTGCAATCGTTTTATGAGATCTCTTGCCGATGATTACAGTGTTGATCACATCTCTGTTTTGAGCCAGGTATGTAATCAAAGAGGATTTCACTGCCTGAAAAGAAACTGATGTTTTATTGGTTGCTATGTTTGTTTCAGACTGATTTCAGTGGAAGAGTTGTAAATAATGATCATTTTTTGTACTGGGGTGAAGTAACAAAATGTTCTGAAGAAGGGATTGAATTTTTGTTCCAAGTCATTGAACAAACTGAATTTATAGATGATGCATCGTTCCAACCATTTAAAGGTAATAAAAATATTTTTCTTGGTTGTACTAAAGTAAGTAAAGCAATTTTTATGGTAAGAAAAGAGATACCTGAAGTTGATGATCATAGTTACCATTGGAGGACAAGGGAAATTTCTTCAAGACACACAAGTGTAGGCCAGTGGTGGACTGCCCACAGTTCATTGCCAGTGGCTGCTTGGAATATGTCTAATTTTTTCCTAATGAAGTAGGTTAATGTCCCAGAAATTTGGCCACCTTTCCCCTGTTCTCAATGGCAGTGCTAAGCTACAATTTTAGGAAATCTATTACCTAACTATCTTTGTTTTCCATAACAGTTGCTTTTATTATTTTGACAATGTCACATCCTTACTTTAGAACTGAAGTGCACAAACTTAAAAGGGGTCATCAATTTTTTCCTAGTCATTTTTGTCAGAGATACAGTTTGAGAAATTAAAAAGGAAAAGCGTGCCTCTGATCATCCTTGCCGGACACAATGCTGCTAATGGTTTCTGTAGCGACAGGTGGACAACCCCCAAATCCAATTGATTTAGTTTTCTTATAAGTCCACATTTTATGTGATTAGCTGTTCTGTAGTCACAACCTGCATGTCATACACACATGTAACTTCAGAGAGACATTATCTGTTAACATATGATCTGGTATTGTTTTAGTTGGAACATTCTTTATGCCATTTATGGATTTTGTCCAATGGCAGCAGTAAGGTGGGAGGCGCACTATTGTATTTCTCAGTTTCCATTTTTCAAATTATTCAGTAATTAACCGTCTCTGATAAAAATGCCAAGAGGGTAAAATGTTCATATGTATAAGTGACTAGCCATCTTGCCATTCAGACACAATGTCTGAAGAAGGGTGCTTAGCTTCTTGAAATTACACACTTTGTACTTCCCTCCAAGTCAACATTTACTACCAATTTAAGGTAAGTCAACTGCTGTTTTCTTTCTCTATCCAATTGAATTAATTATTTTGACTTTGTTATCTTATTTTTCTTTGTGTCTGTATGTACCTATAAATAGCCAAGGATGATGTGACATCAAAATAATTGACAGGAAAGAGTGTGTCGATTATTGGCTTACCTGAAATTGATTGCTGGTATTGCTGTGATGGACAAGCCTTTCAAATTTTTTGAGAGACAAGTCTTTGTTGCTTGAGGAACAGAGAGCAGCAGTTGACTTACCATAAATTGACATTATGCATTGACAGGCTGGGATACAGAGACATGTCAAATTTTAAGATCCTAAGCAACTGGCTGCAATGCCATTTGGACGCAGTCTGAAAGAAAGGGGCTCAATCTTTTGAAAATTTGACATGTTCCTGCATTCCAGCCTGTCTACACCTACTATCAATTTTTGGCAAGTCAACTTCTGGTCTCTGTCCCTCTTTCCTATCAAAATGAGTTATAAGTATACATACATATATAAGTAATGCCACTGACTAGTAATTTGAGTTACAAGATAGGGTAAAGAAACATAATTGCACCACTTTGATTCTGACCACTTAATATAAAATATAATCAGTATAAACCTCAGCACAGAACCCGTATTAAGATAGCAGAGAGTCATGTGGTCACCTGCTGATCTTATTGATCTATGTTGATTTGTTATAATGTTAATGGTGTTCCTTTAAATATTTATTATAATGTAAAATTGAACAGAACAATAAAATATTCTTTATCACAGCCAATAATAGTCTGCTGCATACTCAGAACTCCGACAGTTTTTGACTTGGATATTTAACTTACCCGAGTGGCAGGCACCATGTAGAGTATTGAGTTCTTGAATTTTTGGATGCTCTACCTCCTTTATCAGAAGATTAGAAAAACATTCCGCGTGACGGAACACACTTATATTTTTGCCTACGCTTGTCTTTAAAATCATACAGTTTTATTGAAAACAATATAATTTATGTTAATGTATAGTGTAAAAATTTCATCAGAAGACTTTGGAAGTAATCTAAATAATATCTAGTCGTTATAACGAGAAATTTGGATAAAATATTTGTTTTTGAACAATTTAAATAGCTTATTGGGTTATTTTCACCTATAAGTTAGTTGAACTTTATTTAGCAAATTAAATCTACTAAATTAATTAATAAAATATTAAAAACATTAATCATGTTTCAATAGTAATACAAATGTAATAATTTATTTTCAGGCAGCAAAATGGAACCTTATATTAAAAGATGTAGTGCAACTAAGTTAACTTCTGCTGAAAAACTAATGTATATCTGCAAAAACCAATTAGGTAAAAATTAATTCATATTTATATATTTATTATAATAATTAACAATTGTTTTGTTATAAATAATTCATGCATTTATTTTACAGGTATTGAGAAAGAGTATGAACAAAAAGTTTTACCTGACGGGAAAATAAATATTGATGGATTTTTGTGTGTGTTTGATGTAAGTGTAGTGCCATGTAGGACAATTGAAAAACAAGTGGAAATAGTTACAGGTATTTTAAACAATTTAATTAAAACAAAGAAGCCTGTAGTTCTTGTAACTACGAAGAATGATGATGCCAATGAATCATATGTTAAAGAGGCTGAGAGACTTGTTAACAGAAAAGAATATAAAGGTGCAATATTATTAATTGAAACTTCAGCTCATGAAAACATCAATGTAGATTTAGCATTTATAATACTAGCACAGCTAATTGATAGAACAAAAGGAAGAACAAAAATTTTACCATTTATTGAAGCAGCCAAATTAAGAAAAGAAGTATTAGAGCACTCAACAGAGGCATATCAACGGTTAATACGTTCTCAAGTAACAGATTACAGGGCAGTATGGAGTTATACATCGAAAAAATTGGCTCAGCAAGAGGAGTTCATTACTTTTGTAGAACTGTTTGGAATGGAATCTTCACAACGATTATTTCGAAGGCACGTAAAAAAGTTGAAAGATGAATATTTAGCCAAAAGAGTACAAGGTTTTATGGATATGCTTCCTGAAATTCTGCAAGAAATGGTTCCTGATTTATCAACTCTTCGTGACAGGTGAGTTATTTTTTGAGTGTGTTTATCTTTACTTTATTGAATATTTATTCACATAAGTGGATATCTATGGTATTGAACATTTATTGGTGTTATTGTTAGGATAATTTTGTAAGTGCAAAAGTTCTATTGGTAATATTCTGAATTTATCAGCTTGCCAGCTATCTTCTTTTGAGGAATTTAATTAAAACTATGTGGGATCAAATTGACCAAGCTTTTTATGAATGTAAAAAATTATTTTATCATACACTTCGTGTTGTATGAATTTACTGGGTTTTTGTCTCCCTTTCCTGTCATTATTAATTGTTTTACTTAACCTGAAAATGTCATTTTCTGATGTGTGTCTGTGTGTATATATATATGCGCGTTAGGAAATGACATTGTCATGTTAATTTAAACCATTGATAAGGAAAGGAAAGAGAGATAGAAAGTAGGTGACTTACCTGCGGTTCATAGATGGTAGGCGCCTTGTAAGGTTTGGAGTTCTTTAAATTTTTGGAGGCACTGCCCCTTCATCAGAAAGTTAGGAAGACATTTCCAGTGATCGGCTAGCCTACGAGAAGTAACTTTATTTCTAACTCTCATGTGAATTTATAATTGTAACCTTGTCTTCAGTCTACTTAATTTTATGATTTGTGAAAATTTTCAAGGAGGACTTAGAATATTCAGTCAATTCTCATTTTCAGGGATTGGCCAGCTGTTCAGCAGCGAATTAAAGAACATCCTGACTTTAACCAATATTTTTATGAGTGCCCAGAAGACATCCCTTGGACAGAATGTGATTTGAATGATTCCTCAGAAACAAGAATTCCATTTGAAGTGCTTGATACAAGTGAAGCAGAGACTGTTTATAAAAACCATGTGAATGCATTACAACAAGAACAAAAGAGACTAGAGTAAGTAAACAGTCTTAAATAAATTTAATTTGCTGGGTTCCTAAAATTCAAACTTTATATGATTAGTTGTATTAAGTGGAGGAACATATCAACATTCAAAACTAAGGGTCACAAAGTATTTATAATTATTTTAATAATTGCACCTTTCTTTTGTTTTGCTGCAGACTTCCCAAAAGGTAAGTATCTCAGTTTGAAAAGCAACTCATATTTTGTCCTTGTCACTAACCATTTGATAATGTTGCCTAGTGTTGTGATGTATTTGAAACCATTATGTTCTGTTATAGAATTAAAAAGCATGTTGGGGCAAAGTAGTAGTTTCTAAATCAATATCTATTGTATTTTATCTTACTTGTTGATCTGAAATTGTGAATTGTCAGGGAACTTTGGTTAAACTATAGATGAATGATAATATTATAGAGCTTCAAAAATTATTGAATGTATTTAATATCATAGCTGATAAAACAGGAGAACAGAAAATAGCTCTGGACTAGAATCTCCCCCCCCCCCCTCTTGAACCCTGAATGTAAATTTAATTGTCCATTGTGTCCTATTTGCTTATTTTAACAAGTTTTACAAATGTCACAGCTGTAAATACTGTCTAAAATTTTTATATGATTTGTTGTTATATTTCTGAGAACTAAATTCTATGTTCAGATTTAAGCTGAACGTAAGTAGAATATGACCAATTAATTGGTCATTTTGCAGTTCCTTGAGGTACATGAAACACATTCTTTGCTTTCCCTAATGGAAGTTGTAATCTGACATTCCCTGGTGAATTTAAAGTATACAATTTGAAACATTACTTATTTCTCAATTATTGCTTGTTTTGATTGCTTCATACAACATAGCTATAGTTTATATGATTATATTGGCAGTTTGTATGATCTTGCAGTTTTATATTTGTCACTTGTGTCATGATAGATTAAATACAAATTCTTAGATATTGTAACTGAACTGCATTTTCCAAAATTTTACAAACCTTGAACAGGAGTGCATGAGATTTAATGAATGTGTTTTTACTTTAAGACTGTGTTACTTTGTAAGTTATAATTTTTGATAAAATAACATAAGAATTTATCATTAATTCATACATCACCTCTTATTGTTATTAAAATGGGGAAAAAATATTTCATGTTTTGCATTTATGAAAGGTGTTTATTGTTATTTTTTTAATTCCCATACACTTTATTTCAAAGTTCTGGAACTTTTACCAGCAAATAGCTTTTAATGGCAATAATTTAGAATTGTGGAAAATTTGAAGTATTTTACACCATGTGGAAAAAGGAATTTTTACATGCATGAAAATTAATGTAGTAGATTAGAAGATGGTTGTACTACATGTTTGTAATATTTTGAAATTCTTTCTTGCCTCTGTTATTGTCATGTCTATTTTTGCCAATATGTTTTTGTGATGTAGATGACTCCCTGAAGCCTGTAAAATGTCCTAACATATTGGGTGGTTGTTTATAATAAAACTTCAATATGAATAGATTCGAAGTTACACACGCTACATCTATTTAGATTGAAGTTTTATTATAAATATGTGTCAGAAAATGGCTTTGGCAGCTGAATTAAAATAATTAATGAGGACAGGAAAGAGAGACAGAAAGTTGGTTACTTACCAGAAGTTCACAGATGACAGACACCATGTAGGGTTTGCGATTCATCAGGCTAGGAAAATATTTCCAGTGACGGCCAGCTGCTGACAAATTCTCACATTGGGTAATGAGGAATATGGATGAAAGGTTGGAATGTGCTCTAAAGAAACAATTTTCTCGGGTGTAGAAATACACTCAAAGGCAAGCACATGTTCAATGTAGAGATAAAAGACTGAAAATTTGCAGATGTGTGTGTTACACCCCCACACAGAACATCACCACTTAGAAGTAAATGTGTGGGCAGGTTTAGTTGGCAACTGTTTAGCTGGGCTGTACCTTTTACCATCCTGCATGGCCACCATGAAGTATTGAATCTTTCTTGCATATCTCATAATTTATCACTTTTGCACCCTTTCTGATCTACCTGTGCTCCTACTTATACATGACATTTCCAGCCATGGGTTGTTCTGCAATTCTCAATCCTTATGTTGTGCCCTACTTCCCCTAAAAGTTTGTCGCTACAATTTTTAGACACTGTTTAAATTCATAGTTCGCTTCACCTAGCTTGGTGGCATTAACATACCAACTTTTCAAGGGCCTTCTCCATTTTTCTGCAGGCTGTACAGTACCAAGGCAAGAGTGAACAGGTTTATAACCTCCACTCCACACTTTGTAAATTTGTCAGTGGTGTGTTGATTGGCGTGTTCTCATGAATAGGTCTCTTAGTTTGTCTGATATCAAATATATCCATTTAATATTTACTTCAGTTCATTCTATATAGTATCAACTTTTGCATTTTGTTTGTGATTTAGAATGTGATAGTTGTAGTCAAAATAAATTTAATATGTTTAACCTGCATGTAATTTTTTCTGCAATATTCTTACAGACACATTCTATAACATCATGATTTATCAAAATTCTGTATTATCATTTATAATTTAATGGACTCCCTCAGCTGAAATGCTTAAATGTGCCATTTAACAGGTTTAGGAGCATGGGAATGAAGCATTGTCACAATTGTGTGTGTTAAAATGAAATATATTTACAATGAAAATGCCAAAGTTATGATCTGATTAAAGTATATAAATATATGCTCCTAAATTCTATTAAGATTTTTAGTGTCATCCTTAATGTAATGATTATTTATTCTGACATATAACAGTTCGTTCATTAATCTTGTGAAATAATTTTTGCCTTCATCTAAAATTTTAACATGATTTTGATCTATTTGTTGGTTGTTGTGTCTGGACAAAATGGAATAATTATGTGTATTGCTATTAATATTGTTTTTATGTTGCAAAAAAGTGTCCTCAATTACCTTTAATCTGCCCCACATACCTTTCGTTTTATCACACAACAATTGTAAGCCTGTTAACGATCCACTTAACCATTTCAGCTGAGGGAGTCATGGTGTGAGTACATGAAATTCTAAATTTATAGGTTTCAACCTTGGTTTTTGTATATTTTTTATTTTCACATACAATATCCAAATTGTAAATAATTGTTTGTATTATTATCTAAAACTACCAGATGAAGTCCCAAAAAGGAGATAAAATGTTGCACAGTATTATAAATTAAAGTCAATAAAGGCTGTACCTTTCATTTAATTACTTAATGTTAGATAAACTAACCCTATAAAGGAGAAGTTTTACAGTGTTAAATTTTGTTCCAGAGTTTGAACTATCTTCATTCTAACTCTTTCACTGTGATATGTATTTAATTTTTATCATGTTTTTGCAGTTAAATCGTATTTTGAATTCATATTTGGTAAAAACTTTATTTTTAGATGGAAAAAACAGTTCAAACAGTTGCTTGAAGATACTGGATATGTGACACCTGGTAAATTGTTAGCTGAAGTCCGTGTTCTGTTTATGGGAAGAGAGTGTTTTGAAGCGCTTACTGAACAAGACTGCCAACAGATTTATGATCAACATCAAAAGGAAATAGTTGAAAAAGCAAAGCATAATTTTCAGGTTAGATTTGTGTTTTGTGAGAATTGTAAAATTAATTTGGAATATTGTCTTATGGTTTTTCAATCTGTTCTCAGGAACTGTTGCTGGAACATGCAGATTTATTTTATCACTTCAAAAGTATAGCACCAACTGGCACAATCACACAAGCGGATATTAAAGAAATTACTGATGCTTTGCAAGAAGATTCCAGGTAAATTTATTCTTTTCCCTTAAAAGTACTGCCATACATCAATATAATTAATGTTGAAAAGATTGTTGAATTTTGTTTTAAAGTGAAAATTTCTGGCAAGAATTGAGGTTTGAAGTGTCATGATCTTGATTGTCTTAAATTCTTTATAATTTTCTCAATAATGATGCAGTTGTTAATTGAATCTAATGAGCATTTTAAAACTGACTAATATGTTCAAGCCATTACTCATGATCTGCCCATTGTTACATAAATGTAGGCATATTTCCTTTACAATTTTATTTACTTAAATATTATTTCTATTTCGTTAGGTACAAGGCCTTGGATCGATTGGATCAGGACAGAAAACTTATGTTGTTCCAACATTTAGGATTTGTACACTGCCCAATTAGAGAGCATTGTCCAGCTTTCCCAAACTGTATGGATGCTCTGATTGAAAGGATTTTGGGGACTAAGGCCCACAGGTAGGCTTTAGAATGTACATAAAATTGTATAATCTCTTATGTTGCATTTTTCTTGATTTATTAAAGCATTACAATTCAAATTACTTTTGCGTTTCCTTTCTATGGCAAATTAATTTTTTTCAACTGGACTGCTACTGGAGTAGTTTATACACCTATCATAAAATGTTTTAATAATTGATTTCTTCAACAAGAATGTTATCTGCAAATCTGGGTATTAATGCTTTATTTAAGGAAATTTATGATATAAACTTTAATTTTTTCATTGCAGATTTGTATTCTGGGTATTATCATGATATTGGAATTATTTAATTTTTTCTTTGCTCTACTTCTTCCCTTCCCCAATGTTTTGTTGCTTTCACTTTCCCCTTCCCTCTCTTTCACCACCCCCTCAGTCTCCCTTCTATTTTTATAGATACCTTTTTATAGTATTTTCAAGTTATATATAATTCTACCATTGACCGACTTCAAGTAAAAGTAAAAAAATATGTAAACATTTTTCCTAATTTATTCTGATTAATATTATTTATTCTTGGTTAATATAATCATGTCTTTGTATAGTCCTTATAATTATAATTTATTGTGGTTTACAGGCCATCTTCTTGGAACCACAACAGTCAGTGGGTATTGAATTCAGAGAATAATGCATTAAACCTTGTTCTTCTTGGAATTGGTGGTTTGGCAGAAGAATTGGCAAATGAGATACGAGTGAGAATATTTTTGTTAATTTTATGGTTAAATTTGTTTTGCACATAAAATTGATCTATTAAATAGTGTTTTTTGTTCCTTCAAGAGTTTTGAAAACCTGATAAATACAAATTACTAAACATTTTCTTCAATTGTAACTCTAAATATCTAGGTTTTAGTTTCATTTGAATTATGTTCATTTGATACTCAATGACAATATTTGTACTGATCAAAGAAGCAAAATTGAACCCCCATCAATTTGAATTATTTAACATAATCATAGCAATTTCAAATTTAAAGTGAGTCGTATTGAAACAGAGCTAATGTTGTTATAGAATATAATATTATGAGGCATTGTTATAATAATGCGAGGAATCTGGGTAGGATTACTGAAAGTTGGAATAAATTAGAAGAAATTGCTCAGTAACAATTGATCATTTGTTGATAGCTTATACAAACTTGTACTCTCATTTTGTATCTTTTCCTCACTAATGTTGGTAGTGAAATATCACATGTTAAAACCACATAATTTATTATAATATAAAGACTCACGAGCAGGCAATCTAGATATTTAAAAAGAACGATTATACATAATTCCTTTACACAGACACAACCATAATGGAAAATTGTTGATTTAGCATATTTTTAGTTTATATTTCATACTCTTCTGTTAGTATATAATATCTATACAATCTATTGGTAAAATCTTGTGATGAAATACTTAATGATTCATTTTTGCAGGTACAGTGTGATGATGATGAATATGAAATTGATTGCAACTTATACAGCTTAGATTACAGAATAATAGATGGTGATGTTAGCTTACCCCAAAATTCATTCAAAACCTCTAAATTTCTGCCAAATGGTAAGTAAAAGTTTTTAAAAAGAAATAATTTTCAGTACCCTATTTTTTTGTATACCTAGCACACTGCTTGTGTACAATATTATTAAAGAAGTAGAGTGTTTAAATAAAAAATTTTTTGCTTTTTTTAAAAAAATAATTTGAAACTATTTAATTGAAGACTTGATTTCAACACTTCAGTTCCACAAAAGTTTGTTCTTTATGATTTCCCTTAATCATTGCAGTTAATATGTTTAATATAAAGTAAAAATTTAACAATAGTTGTAAAGTTTCTTGAAAAGAAATGTATATTCCTTTCAAAAATATCCAATAGTTTAATATTACATATTATTGCTGTTAATAAAGCATAAATTTAATTGCTTACTCTTAAAACAATTTTTTCTGTCTTGAAAATATCGTTTCTTAATTTTTTTGATACATTTTTCAATGTGAGAATTTAAGTTCCATAATCTGAGCTTTCATACAAATATACTTGCATTAACAATACCATCGGTATTGCCAGATCATTTTTATGCTTGCATCTTAAAAACTTCTGCTCACATGGAAGAATATTATATTGATTTGTAGTCAATAGTTCGTTTTATTTTTATTTCTGACTGTGAAGTATAAAATTAAATTGTATGCAAGGAAATAATACAATGTACTTAAATCTAATTTTATTTTTTGTAGGCTGCTTTTGTGTTTATTCGAATGCTGAGTCTTTCGAATATGTCAGGGAGAGCTTAGAAAAAACACTACTTTCAAATTTAGAACAGGAAGACAGATTACCTTTTCAAGGCCTGCCTATAGTTATATTGTTTGTAGCAGATCAGTCTCTTGATGAGAAAGAAGTTCTCAGGCTTCAAGAAGAAGGCCAAAGCTTAGCCGACAGGTTGGTAACATTTTATTGTTTTATGTATTGTAATTCAAATTAGATGCTTATATTCAATTTTTCTGTCATTCAGTTTGCAGTGTCCATTTATTGGAGTGTCTTTGGATGAAATGGAAACTGGGCAGCGGTTCAGTGCTGCTCTAATTGCCGAGGCTTTACGTCAATTGATACAGAGTATTCACCACAGAGCTGGGTTCATAAATGTTTACCAGTCTGTGTTAGAATGCTCCGAACCTGATATAAGGTATATTAATTATTGTATTTCGTATTAATATAGATTCACTGTTATATTGTTAGGAAATATTTAATGTTAAATGTTGGCTTCAAATTCAAGTGTGGGATGAAATAATACTTGAGAAATTATGGTTAGTCATTAAAAATTATAAAACAGTAGCAGTGAATCAAAATTGTTGTTGAAATATTCATTGTGCCTAATTTTGTTAATATATTGAGAACTTTTTGTCAGATTTTACAATTAAAATAAGAATAAAAATAAATTTTTATTTTGAAATTTCTTGTACATACATGAATTTTATTTTCAGGATAATAATGTGCATGTTTTGTGGTGATCCATACTCTGTTGAAAATATTCTTGGGCCTCTTTTGAGTCACCAATGTTGTTTCTTGAGTGGTGATCGCAGTATTATTCTAGAAACATTTCTAGGTGATTCTAAACATAAAGTTGAAGTTATTATATCCTCATTTCATGGTGCCAATGCATTCCGTGAAGAACTAGTACACGGTTTTATCCTAGTCTATTCTACTAAAAGGAAAGCTTCACTTGCGACACTTAAGTAAGACCTATTGTTCAATATTTATATTTATGGTTAGTTAATTATAGAATATGTTAATTATTTTTATGATTGAAGAGTTAATTTGATATAATACTTACATGTCTAAATTTCAAATTTATATTTATAGTTCTGAATTAACTTAAAAAACAAATTTGACCAGTTGTTAAAATGTTATGTTTCAGTTAGGAAAACCATGTTAGAAAATTTAAATACAAACTGTCCTATCCAGATGGACATGCCATCTTTTAATATGTAAAATGTGTTTAATTCCAGAACACATATTGTAATTAATATACAAAACTCTCTAAATAATTTTTAAGAATATTAAATTTTTTATTGATTTTTATCAAAATTTCAGTGCCTTCTCTATGAACATTCCTAATCTGCCTATCCAAATTTTGGCTGTTACTGATACTGGTGGAGCCAATGCATTTTTCAGTAGTGATTTAAGTCATTTATTAATTACTGAAGGAAATGCTACAGCAGATCGTCTCCAAGCCCATTTCATGACTTCTACTTCTTCATGCCAACAGAAAAGTAAGTTGTATAGACAGCGTGCATCCTTTACAATATGTTTGCCTTGTATTGTGTGGAAGCCATTTCTTATGTTAATTATATATGTATATGTATATATATATATATATATATATATATATATATATATATATATATATATATATATTTAGGAGTCAGAAATGACATTGTCATGTTAATTAAAACAATAAGTAAGGAAAGGAAAGAGAGATAGAAAGTAGGTGACTTACCTGAGGTTCATAGATGGCAGACACATTGTGAGGTTTGGAGTTCTTGAATTTTCGGAGGCACCACCCCCTTCATTTCCAGTGATCGGCTTGCCGACGATATATATATAGGATAATTGGATAGAAAGAACGATGGAGATATTTATGGAGAAAGGAAGAAAATTTGCTCTTTGAAATCATATATAGGGCATAGTATCATGCTCAAAGAAATACATATGTTAAGCTTAGAAAGGTATGGAAGAAGGAAGAAAGACAGAAAATATTTTATGTCATTTTCAGTCTTTCTTCCTTCTTCCATTCCTTTCTATGCTTAACCTATATATATCTTTTACCATGATACGGTGCCATACATATTATTTCAAAGAGCAAATTTCCTGCCTTTCTCCCAAATATTTCTTTCTTTCAGATTATCCAATATGTGACTTCGTCCCTTGTCCAATATCTAATTTATTTAATTATGTGTGTGTATATATATAAGTTATGGAGTCCATGTTTACATGAGTTTGAATTTGTAGCCTGTGTTTGGGATTATGTCAAAATTTTTCACTGAAGGTCATCAATCATTGTAAAACACATACAAACTCACATGTTCCTTATGCCACTTTTGTGAGCTATTAATAAACAGTATTCTTCTAAGAAACTGATTCAGGCAAACATTAGTTTTGTCTGCAATTAATGGTGCCATTAGCCTTTAAAATGAAGATGGTAAAGAGTGATAAGGAGTTTTAATATGAGTAGGAAATATTGTACAAGGAACTAAATATTAAAATGTTTTGTGATAAGGAAAACAAGGAAGAGTAAGTGCTGATAAATACCATTGCTTTCACTATGTTTGATGTTTAAGTTTTGATGTCTTTCTGCTCAGAGAGTTTTGTGTAAAGAATTGACTTTGGTGAACATGGTGTACTTTTGATGTGTGTACTACCTTCCAGCTGCCTTTTACACACCATTCTTCAAGGAAGTCTGGGAAAAGAAACCAGAAATTGAGCAGGCTTTCCATATGGAAGAGCCTATCAATTTGGATGATAGTGGTGAAAATACTTTGGAGCGTTCAAGGCATCCATTGCCGCCTCCTCGCCATGAGAGTTATCAGATAAAGTCTGTTGAATCAAATGAAGGGTGAGTTTACTTTCCTTTTTTTTAGGAAGAGAAAATAGAATTTGTTTAACTGTGTTTAACAATTTACAATAATGACATATGCTCAAGAACATGCTGAATAATTTATTAAATTGATTGTTACATTAAATAGATTCATTTTTCTTTAAAAATTCAAAGCAAAACACAATGTTTTTCCCCATTATTTGGGACCTTGTCAGGTGTATTACTGAAAAATCATTTAGTGATATTCTAATTAAATACTTAATATTCAAACAAAATACTAAATCAAGTATCATAGGATACCTAACATTCATACAACATATAATTTAGATTTTCTTCAACAATACATAATGCCAATACAATTAAAAGTTATATTATTTTAACCGAGTTTGTAACACTCAAGAAACATTAGGAAACTGTTAATAAAAACAGAGTATAACATATTCAAATGTTACTGAAACAGTTTCATAATTACTATTAAAATTTTGTGTATACATTTTTACATTAGTAGAGTTGACCTATTGTGAAGCATTAGACCCAAAATTTAAATATTATGGCTTGAATGTTTTCTGTTGTTTGTTAATTGTTTTGTTTCAGTATTATATATTTTATAAAAATTCAGTTCTTGTTAAATTTATTTGTACTTGTATTTCAATTATCACTACCATTAAATGACTAACTGAAAAAGGCATTTACTCAATATCAAATTTTTTCAATTTGTTTTCCCCTAACATACAGTGTTTTGGGTTAAGCAATTTAGTACTTTTTATATGAAGTTTTTAACTCACAATCAGCACCAGACTGATTTTATAAATGATTATATTTACTTGTGACATAAGTGAAGCTTTTATTTTCATTCATATATTTATAACAAAATTAATTTTTGTTTTTTGTTATGCATTCTTATAGAAGTGGATCTGAAATATATGAGAGGCTGCCTACTGATGCATCATTGATGGATGACTTGAATGAACCTTTGTCTTCAACATTCCCAGAAGATAGACTTATGAGTCCAAGTGATGACAGTGAAATTTACTCCCATGTAGATATGTATAGTCAAGAAAATAGTGAACAAATGGTGAAACCAAGTGAAATCAAAAACAATGAAAAATTGCATCAAGGTAAGTGAAAATTATCATTTTTATTTATTACATTAAGACTATATAATTCTAAATACCATTAAAAATATTATTTGTGATTTTAAAGACATGCCCATGTCTGTCTGTTAGCTGTTAATTCAAAGTAAATATGTTTTAGGTTTTACTAAAATGTGATTTTACCAATTTTGTTGGGCAAAGGAAAATAACTCTTGACACTCATTTTATATTATCCAATACAATGCTTTATGACAGCATGGCTGTTCTGACATGAAAAATATCATTTTATATGTTCCTATTGTTATATGCAGAATGGAACATGCCTAACATAACAAACAAAGACGTCCCAAATAACTTTAAAAGTAAATATTGTTTGAATCAGCATGAGCTGGAAACCTGTGGGATGAGCACTACAAAACTCCCAAAATTTCATGATACTCAGATGAATGGTATAGGAACACACAAAAGGACTTACTTTAGAAGCCGCAGAGCATGTGATTGATTTGGGGCCTTATTTGGCCTAAAATGGGGAAGGAAGGAACCAGAATCTTTGAAAGATTAACAAAAGATCTTCTTGCTATCAAATACCAAAATTTCATGGCAATCAAATGAATGTATAGGAATGCATGACGGCAAACATTTTAAGTTGCAGTGCAGTTATTTGAGTCACAGTATATAAAGCCAAGGGCGCACTGCCTTTTATTTATATAGGTTATAAATATATTCAATTTAAATTATTAGCATATATGGTACCTAAATCCCCAATGTCATCTCTATATTTTAAAGTAGAATCAAATGTATTTAGGAGAACAATTCATTATTGAAATATTTTATGAAATTTCAAAACCTTAATGATTTTGTGGTACAGTCAGGGCAAAACTGTAGACTTTAGTAGAACAATAAATATATTTGATTTATTGCATCAGAGAGAGGGCTGACATATGCATTCAATTTCACTGCTCTTTTAAAACTCGCACCTACTTTATTTCAAGAACACCCTTATTGAAATTAGAGGCTTCTAAATGATATATGTGAAGGGAAGTCTAATGCTTCAACTGAAGCTCATTGATAGCTAATTTAGAAGAAAGACAAGAATGGAAAAATGTCGACCGGACCAGGGACTCGAACCCCAAACCTCCCGCTATCCGGGCGGGCAATTTATCACTCAGATAATTCGAGTCGACGTCCAAGAACTGATTCAACATTCCTGTAACCTAATCCAAGGTCACCTACAATTTACTAATCACGCACTTCACAACCTAATGCTTTATTTTAAGAACGACCTCATTGAAATTAGAAGCTTCTAAATGATATATGTTTTAGCTCATTCTTAGAGACAAAATATATAATCACAGAATTAAATTATTTGTTTCTTGAAAGTAATAGATAGAACATTTAAACTTGATTTCATTAACTTTTGCATTTGTTCCACTTTACAAACAAGTGTGCTTTGTCAGTGCTTCTCTATCAAATAACTGTTTTTTGTGTATTCTAAGGACTTCTATTTGATACTTTCAGAAACTGATTGTGTTTAAATTTTAAATAACACATCAGTGTTGTTAAATATCAAAGTTTCTGTCATAAGTTTTGTTGATTTGTCACAAATAAGTATTAAGCTCACCTGAAAGTAATGAAGCCTTTATTTTTAAAATTTTTATTCCTTAAGGCAATTATCTTTAAAATTATTTTGTTATGCATATTGACAGGAGATCTATTTTTTTTTTTTAAAAGAAAAACATTATTTTGTTGTTGATGAACTCTAGAATAATTACATGTAGCATTGTTTTACTTAGTTTCACTTCATAATTTGGTATTTTGAGTTAACCAAATCATACTGTGCGGTACTAAAATAAACATTTTTGATTTGATAATTTGAAGATTTCCCTTCATTTTTCTTGTTTCATTTTCAGTTCAGTTTTTAAATTTTGTAACTTTGAATGAAGGCTTCTTTGACATTACATTAATTTTGTTTGTATGGTATCTTATGCATATTCTATACACAATTTCATATTATTTTTCTGGTATTTAAACATGTTTATTCGAGCTATTAAGCATTTCTGTGGTAAAAAAAAAAGTGTATTGTCAATTGTGATAGTATTAAGCTAGTGTATACTAGCTTGTGTTTGCAAATTCATTGTAACATTCTTCTTATAATTACAGAGTTTTTTCATGGTAACTTTATGTATAGATATTAGAAACTTTGTTTCCTAATCTAGTGTCACATCATCATTTGTATCAAGCTGTTTAATGACTTTAGATTTATGTGAATATCTTATCTATTGCAGGTTGTAAATACAAGTTTGTTACACCTCTGTTATAAAATTCTGTCAAATTTATATCTTTAATTGATGACAAGTTGTAGCCGAATATAATTTGCAAAAGTGCATTACATACTTGGAAATAAACTGTGTTTGTTGGAACTATTTTTAATCTATTTCTATTATTCATATTGTGTTAAGGATGAAAGGGTCCCCAAACTTGTGCCATGTACCAAATTTAAAATACCATTTAATTAATTTGTTACTCAATTGTCATCTTTATTTTACTTCTCTTATTCACCACTTCCCTGATCAGAACCTAATTTTTTCTGTCATCAATTACTATATTCAATAATAGATAATGACAGTTTCTGTGTTGCAGTATCCATGGAAATAAGTAATTATTGGTTAACAGATTTCCAGGTTTATCCCCAACCCACCACTCCCCCAGAGCCAGCACCCCCTGATCACTCCCCTCGTCGCCTGCTGAAGGCCACAACTCTTGCGACGGGGTCTCACACCAGCTTGGAAGACACCACATGTAACTCTCTCTGTCTCACTTGCATGCACCACATAAGGGACTTGAACATTAATCCTGTAAAGTAGAAGTATGATGACCCTTCTTTTTAGTTTTCCGGTTCATATTTGAGTAATCTAATAGATGTTATGCTTTTAAATGCCCATAAGTATGAGAGTAAAATCTGATTGCAACAACTATAGATTTTTTGATCAGTTCGATTTGAAATTATCATTTATTCCATTATTGAGAGAAATGAAGCACTGTTACTTTTTAGTCCTAGATTTTGTTTAAATTGAAATTTGATTAAAGTTTATCCTCTTCTGTCTGTAATAAAAATACCTTTATGGTATTACACATCAATACTGTTTTGAAATGAACTTTCTTCATACTTTTTTTCTTTGCGTATTTACATTCAGAATTATATGTATTTTGTTGGTAACTTAGAAGGTGTATACCTTACAGAATACTTCTCAAACAAACAGTTTTCACTGCTATGGCATCCATAGGACGGGGGTGATAAACTTCACTGTTACTATACATGATATTTTTATAATTATGTTTATTTGCCATGCCGTGAAAGGAGTATATATTCTGAATACCGATTTGTGTAATATTACCCAAATTACACATTTCTGTCTCGTGTTAACAGTTTGATTAGGTTTCTGCCTATCATGTCCTTACATGAATTGAAAATGTGGAAACTTTCCTTAAACATTTGCTTTGCTCAAGTTGAAAATAGGTTAAGTTTATCCACAACTTTTTATGTGCAGTAATTGAAAAATAAAACATTTATTAATAAGCATATAGCACATAATTCTGTTATGGTGCCACATGTGTATTTTTGAAAGTGATGCAGTGAGAAGGTTCATTGCTTTACTTGTGTATTTTTTTACTTGTAATATTAGAGTCACTTTAGATATATTCTGCAATTCAATTTTTCTTCACTTTATTAATTTCATTTTGTATTGCTTTTGTGTCACTGTTTTGAAAATATATAGCAGTTAGCGCAGATCGATGAACCAAATGAGACTTGGAGTGGAATGCTTTTTAAACTAGGTTGAAAGTATCACTAACTATTATTTTTATTTTATGTTGCAAATAATAGGAAATAATAGTTTCATATTTGTAGAAGTCAGAATTTCTAAATATGAAGACAAAAAGAAGTGCAGCTGTAATAGCTGCTCTTCACTATAGGTCAATATCTGGGCCATACATTGGCCACCAGTCATTATTGTCTTCGTTCCCATCTACACAATGGGCCAATACAATAGCCAATATGTACATACCCTGTTTGACACTGCACACTTTGCTTGTATGTATTGACCTCCTTTGATGTGTGGAGAAAACCGCTTCCAAAGCCAATGCCAGCCAACTATAAGCCAACCACCATCCACACAGTGGCCATGGTCTGTATTGGCCATACTTGGGCAATGGTGTAGAGGCCATATGGATGCTAGTAAGAGACATTCACCATATCAGGACCAATTTTTTTTACTTACTGAAAAACACAGAATTTTTGTCTGAGAATAATTTAATGATTCCAAAGCTGGGTCCAGTTTATCTACACATATTTGCTGGTGTTGTCATTTCCATTGCTCAAGTTTACTGGGGTTTATGTCTTTGTCCTGAGAATTTATGGTTTCATTAGTAAGGTTAAAATTTTATTATTGTATCTCTTTCACTTACTTTTATTGTGAATAAATGAATTTTAAAAAATGATAAAAACTACTCAGATATTCATCATGGAATTTCTTACTTAATTAGTATCAATAATCCCAGTTTTCTTAAAATAATTAAATTATTGTGGTTAACCCAAAGAGGCACTTGCGTTGGAATTCCACATGCTACAATCATATTTTGAAAGTAAGGCCTCTGCCATCATATGTATCCATATGTATGTATTACAGAATGAAGGCTTATGCAAAGATTATGTTGATAAACCTGAGTAGTCACTGGAAGAATGTACAATGTTTTGACAGATAACTCTGCCATCATACACACTGATAACAATATGGAGTTTGTTGTCAATAAGTTTTAGTTTTTCCAACTTTCAGGTGAAATCCAAGATTATTCTGCATATTTAGAGTTTGACGATGCATATGATCTATCTATCTTTACTTCAAATATATTTATTTAGTGTGTGAGTTTTAGAAATGAACCATTTTATAATTTTAAGTGAACTGTAAACCAGAATGTAAAGGTCAAAACTTAATTTTTAATTTTAATAATTGCAATGTTTTGTGGGAGAGTTTTGAAGTATGGTATTTCTATAGCTCTGTTTCTGTCAGGACGTATTCTATTACTCATATAAACCCTGTTTTTTACATTATCCCTGATATTTAAATAATGGAATATGAAAAAGATATGTGCTTTATAATCCTGCTTAAGATTATTTTTGCTCCAAGCTGAATTGTGAATTTTAGGTAAGTCAGTAGAAACTGCATGGTAAATATGGAATAACTGATTAAAGAAACTTCTCAAGCTCAAGATTATGATCAAATAATTTCGCTGAAATAACAACCAATATATAGACTTGAATATTTAAGATTTTTTTCTTTTAAGCTGCAACTAATTATTAGGTCATATTATACATATATACATACATATACATTCATACAGGGAGATTAAAAAACCTCTGCGACAACTCCGAGGGGTGATAAATCTAACAACAAGGAATATTTTTTGTTATACAACCTATATCTTCTGACGCAGTGTTTTAAAGTTACTGTTGAAAACTTTACAGTGAAAGGAAACACAGGTGCTCTGTTATTACTACATGTTTATTCATAAAATTAGAACAAATTACAGGATCTGTTCAAAGTATGTGCCCTGTACCTGATTACACTCAGTACAATGTCCTGCCATTGCCTGTCAGACCCTGGCAAACATTCACATTACATTGACATACTCCTACAGAAAAACAATTTCTACTGTAACTTTGAAATCATGCATCAGAAGATATAGGTTGTTTAACAAAATGGTTCCTTATTGTTAGATCTAACATCCCTCACAGTTTGTCCCAGAAGTTTTGAATGACTCTGTATATATGTGTGTGTGTTTAATTAAGGAGGGAAAGAAAAGCGGTGTCTTACCTGAAGTATAAAGCTGGTAGACAGCATTATAGATGGTGGATGTTCTTCAAATTTTGTAGGCAACCACCCTGTTTGGAGATCAGGAGATGAGGAAAAGCAATCAGAGTGGCGGCTGGCTGTCACTTGGAATGCATTTCCTACTCTTGTAATATAGAGGGTGGTTTCCTCTGAAAATTTAAAAACTCTTATCTCACAATGCTGACTTTACCTTCAGGTAAGACACAACTTTCTTTCTCTCTTACTTGTCCTTATCAATTATATATGAGCATATTTATACAAACCATGAAGGATTACTTCCACAGATATATATTGGTTTATTAATTCAATCCTAAACAAGTATTACACTTACTTCATAAGGTTAGTGTACAGACTAAAGCATGCTCTAAAATGTACAGTTATTATAATTTTTATAATTTATTGGTCTCATTCATCCCTTTTACTGATTTGTGAAAATAAGAAGTTCTTTAGGTCTCATTTTGCAAATTAAGATTCTCTAAAACATTTTGCTCTCAATGGAGTTACTTTGTGGCCCTTAATAATTCATTAATTAACTATACTTTTGCTTTACACAAACATAAGCAGTGGCCCCATTATCAATCTTCTTTCTAATGGCATTATTATTTTTATGTATGTTAAAGGAAGGATGTTAGATACTGCTCTTCTTTGTCTCAAGTCCCTATGAATGTTTTGTGTAATTAAATTTATAACATATTTTTAATATGCAAACTATTTATTTTGCATGGCTTTTTGTAGCTCCAGTAACATTAACTAATGTGCATTCTTTTAAAACCATATTTTTGTTTATTTTTCCAAACTTAAAATACAAATATTTAAGATTAAGCTAAAATATGTGAATAACTCCTTAGTAGGCTACAAAACTGAGCAGTGTATATTAATTTCATTCTTGTAGTGTGCTTAATATTATTTATTGTGTTGCATACTTTGATTCTGTCCTTATGATTATTATTCTATTAAGCATTTTAATATTTTTATACATCCTATCCAAGTCCTTGCTATAAGTGGTAATATGTTTACTTTGGAAGAAATTTTATTTTTACACAGAGACTGAAGTATTTTGTTTATTGGGTTATTAGTCCATGTTGATTGATGGTGATGTTGCTAATATTTTTCTTGTAACTAGCAAAATTTCTGAAGAATATCAAGACTGATACCCATGATCTTCTGTTACTCCAAGCATACTTAAAAGTGATGAGGTGCATATGTGTGTCTATAATCTGGCAACTTGTTAATTCATCTTAAACAAAATACCCAGGATAATCTGGCAACTTTTAATTCAACTTAAACAAAAAAAAAACAAGGATTGCTCCAATACATAGCACAAATGTGCCTCTTTTTTGGGTTCTTTAAAAATTTCAATGATTTTTCTCATTACAACTGATAATATATTTCAAGTGAAATGAGATTGGTAATATCTCAAAGATCTAACTGTTTGAGCGATATATAGTATGTGTTCTGCTCTTTTTGTTTAACCCAAATGCTGCTTTTATTTGTATAGGCAACACACAGGCCATTAGTCTTATTATGGGCAGCTTCTTTCCAGTATTTTTCACTGCCTGCTCTATGGTTTAAAGTCTTGGACATATTTTTGCACCTCATGCTATATGATATAAAGCAAGTTTCCAATTCTCTGTTACATCCTCAAAAAGTTTTGTTGTTGTATTCAGTTTCCTTAGAGCCTATCAAAGCATTAAAATGTGTTGGCAAACACAATTTCTTCCATATTTTCTTCTGTGATTGGTGTTGTTGAGAGAGAGAATAAGAATTGGAATATTTTTATTTCATGTAGATTGTAGAGAAAGAGCAAGTGCCAATTAGGAGCCATGAACCCACAATTTTAAATACTATTTAATTAATTTGTTACTCAATTCTCATCTTTATTTTATTTCTCTTATTCACCATTGCCCTGATCAGTACATAATTGGCATTTGTTCTTTCTCTTAATATTTATTGTTAATTGAGTATGTGGTTGGATGTTAGTTACCAACATATTCTATGGCAATACTTTCAGTTATAACAATTGGCTGTCCATTGTTCATTTGTCTACTTGTTTGAAGAATTTCTATCTTAAAAAATTAGACCCACAACTTCTATTTATACTTTCTTCCTAACAGTTACAAAAATTCCACCAACAGTTCTAATTTTTCATATTGAAAGCCACTATTAGTTCTATCAATGTATATTTGTGTGCCTGTTCAGAAGTTTTGTACTCATTGTAAGTTATTTAACTAGTATGACTGTCGATAACCACTAATGACTTTACCATTGTGAATTTTGACAGTCTGTAAATGTGATGGTTTCTTCATTTTCTATTCCTTTTTCAAGATTTGAAGATGAGATTATTTTTTATGATTCCTATTATTAATTTGACCTACTAGCATAAGTGTAGATTGGGTTAGTTGGTTATTATTTAAA
The DNA here is from genome assembly GCA_034510155.1 of Eucriotettix oculatus. Lineage (NCBI taxonomy): Eukaryota > Metazoa > Arthropoda > Insecta > Orthoptera > Tetrigidae > Eucriotettix > Eucriotettix oculatus. The sequence goes on from CM067380.1 coordinate 46,789,884, forward strand.
ATTTTGTTTCAAATGTTGTCGTGTCAGCAAACAAGAATGAGGAATAAAACTGTATGGACTAATTTTCTAAATAAAATATAAAAATTTCTATATTTGTTTGTGCCGTTGAAAATGGCATTTGCACAAAAATAAATTTGAACTTTTTCTGTAAATTGGCTGTCATCATTTCTCTATTTGTACCAGAAATCATCCATAAAAATTTTTGATTTATGTATGTGATTTAATTTGCAGCATTTCTCAATAGAGAGTGCACAAATCGTTTTTACTGGGAAGAAAAATTAGCAGACTCAGATTTGTTTTGAGACTTTCAGATGTAGCATAGTCATCAGACTGAATCCTTTCTACTATTACATTTTTTTACCATAAGATTAATCCAGAATGAAATATGAGAAAATTTGAAACATTTATGAAGTCTCCTTCTGTAATGCTAGAAATAAATCTTAACTGTTAACTCATCCTGATACTAAAACTGCTGCAACTGATTGTTCACTAAAGCATAATAAGACATTTCAATCTATAGATATGTAATCAAGTTTTAAAAGCATTCACAAAAGAAATGAGAAAGAATTTAAGTGCTTAAATGAAAAAATTGTCATATTATTTATATTTAGCTTTCAAAACAGATTGAGGTATTGTTTCTTCTATGTGCCTAATTAGAAACATACTCGCAATAATATTTATTGTTTTTGAATTATATTTGAGTTTCATAAAATGCATTATTGAGACCATATTGTTTTATCAAATTTACAAATCCTTTGGTAGGTCTTCCATTATTTTTCAGTTGGGTTCATGATCAAAATCTGTGAGCTTTACTGAAGTTTTATCTCAACACCTGAGAGCTCACTGAAATCCTGTTTTGTTGCAATTACTGTTCACATGTTTTGATTCTATTGATTATAATATTATATATTTTCCATTAATCCTTGCTTTTTTTCAATTTTTATATTTGTACTATTTATTAAATATTTTTGTTAAAAACTTCTCAATGTTGTTGGTATTTCTTTTGATATTAATTTACACAGCATTTCCCAAGCTGATTATTATGAAATGGTTAATTAAAAATTACTTATTCAAGAAATCTATGCATGCATTGCATCTTACTCATTTACAGACTTCACAGTGAAACGTTTCTATGGGTGGAATTCTGAGTATGTATAGAATTGTCTTAAGCAAAATTTAAATTTTCTTTAAATTATGAACCATTTGCACATTAGGTCATTATTATTTGCTTTTTGTGGTAAATTTTGCATCCTGACTATTCTAGCCTGTGCATTTGCTTATATGTGTCTGGAAAGCTTGCCAGCAAGTTTAATTTTACTTATTTTTAAAAAGTTGAAAACTTGATGCTGAATAAATTCTGGTTATATAAAACCTGAATTGCTACTTTCGTATTTATTAATCCTACATGCTTAAATTGATGCAGGCAACTAACTAATAGCTCCCACTGTCTGCATTTGAAGTAGCAAGATTCATTATAGTTTTATCCAGCCACTACATTTGTACATACAAATGTGCAAATACATAAATTCTTAGTTAATGGCAGCATAACTTACTGCATGTATACTTTATTGTGATGAATCATTTTCTCTTTCTTAGCTGACATTAGTGGTTCAAGGGATTCATTGGTGACCCGTGATTCAGGTAGTTGTATTACCTGTGTTGTATTTGGTCCTGCACATGTCTGGGTTACCAAAATTCCAACAAACTTTTCTTTTATGCAGATCGAGAAGATGGAGTATGGATGTCAAGTTATCGGCAGCATGCGTTTACTACAGGCAGGCGGCATTTACCATCATCAAAGACTAGACCAAAGGGAAGCAGTCAGACTCTGAAGGTATGTAATTTATTTGTGGATCATGTAAAATATATTTGTTTTGGTAACTGTATACAATAGACTCGATTATCTGCACTCGTCTTAACCGCTTTGCGGCTCAACCACAGCATATATTTATAAGAAACAAAGGGGCCGACAAAGATGCTACGAGACCAAAATAAGGCACCTGTCAGTCTGTAGTAGTGAAAGGAAGGAAAGTTCTGTTGCAAGACTAGTACAATCCATTCTGTCATTGTCAGTTGTTAATATAGTAAGCAGTGAGGTAGTTCAGTTTTGTGAAAAAAAAATTGTGTTAGAAAGTGCTAATGTTTATCAATGTGACTGGTCCTTAAATATTACAGCTGAAGTAGATTAGTGTGGTTAAGATTACAGTGTACTTAATCTATTACTCTACAATAGAACAGTTTCAACTACATCAGGCTGTGTACCACACTTCAGAAGCTTTCTAATTAAGAAAATTGGCATGCATCACAAGTAGGGGTTTTGGGGTAAAAAATTAATGATGTTAATTAATTAATGATGTTAATTTTATACCATTATATCTGGCTTCTAGATGTGTACTCTGGTTTACCCGATATTTTATATTTTCTGTTGAATTTTTTTTATATATTTAAAACCATACATACTTCATTTGAGCAGTAGAATAAAAATGAAAAAATTATGATTTTAATATTTACTTAATTCTATGAAATCTCTTAATGTTACTATTTAAATTTAAGAAAACTTTCAGGTCAGATATTTGTGGACACTATAATGTTGTACAGTTTTATTATAATTTATAGTGTTGATATTTATTTTACTGAAAATGCCAAAGTGACTCATTTTTTGGTTTGGCATGGGAAGATTTCCTGTAGTTTCCAAGAACTAAGCAAAGAGAGCATATCATAATTTCCAGAATTTGTCACCTTCAGCCAATTTACTCCACTGAAACTGAATAAAAATTTTAAATCTGCCTTGGTTAACTAACCAATAAATAAAGAATGCCCTTACCATGATTTAAATTTCACTCACTACTTTCTACTTACTTATCTTAGCCATATCAGCACTCAACTAATTTTAATAATGTCAAAGATTAATATATTGTTGTTTATTAAAGGATTAGGATGTAAACTGCTGAGCTTCCATTTAAAGGTTTCTTTCTGTTCTTGTATTGTTATATATTAAAACTAACTATTGGCCTCATTTTTTATTGGCTAGCTGATTGCCCAGGTTTTTTTTTTGTAAACTTGCCCTTTAGCAACCAATCAACCTTATGTTATCCAATCGGAAAATATAACAATTCAATTTTAAATCCATTCTTCGAGTGCTCCTATGGCTATTGATCATGCTTGATATCCAATTTCAACTTGTATAAAGATTAAAGTTAATAATTGGAACTAGTGGTGTGATAATTGTTTCACTGTCTCCTTTTCATATTAAGAAAGTTACTTTTATTACATAAAGATGCATTTTTCATTTGTAGATAGCTCTATTGTACTAAATTAGGGCTTAAATGATATCGAAGACTGACATCGATCAGCATAGAGACCCCAAAAATAATTAATTCAAGATTAATCTCTTGTCATTTTGTACATTTTACTTTCATTTCACTCCCACCATTGTTGACGTGGACTGAACTTGGCTTAAATGGCATTAGGAGTGTGTCTGTTACCTCAATGGCTACCAAAAGTATGAATTCAGCACCAACTCCTGTCATTTTGAATATTTTAATTTTAACCGCCTATTACTTGTTCACTACAAATTATTAATAAATATACATTTGCGTGTGTATGCTTTATATTTCCAGCAACCAGGAAAATTAAATTTGAAAGAATTTTCTCTTGTGACCGATGCAATTGCCCGTATGAACGTTGGTGGTCGAGAAGTATCTTTGACCAAATTGAGTAAACAAAGTGGCTTTGGCCATGCTCCTTTGGCAACACCAGAAAATGTTGACTTGGGCTCAGAGTATGCTCAAGTAAGTGTGTTTACATTTTAAGTTATATCAATTGTGAATAAAAAATTTTGGGGTTCCAATTGGGTACATTTTCATTAGTAATGACAGACATTTAACCTGTTTGGAAACAATGTTTTATTTATCATTTTAACCAGGACAGTCCTCACCCTTACAATAATATCAATTATCATTCATTATATTATTTAAATTCTTATTCTCAGGTAAAAGATGCTGTTCCTGGGTTATATACCTCATATGATGGTGAATATGCTTACACTCTCGTCCAAGATGCGGTGGGCAGCAATAACAAATCTAAGCTGCGTCAAAGAAGAGAGAAGGGGCAACCTTGTAAGTTATATTTTAATCGTTCTGTAAATATTTTTACTAATTCTGATTACCTGAGAACTTTAAGTTCCTTAGTGTTTCATTCCTAGTACAAACAACGATATAAATGACACTAGTCATATTTATTATGCAAAGGTTAAACTAAAATAATTCTTATGACCAAATCAGTTCAAATTAGTTGAAAGATCATTTATCCCATTCATATGTAAGCATACTAATTATTACCCAATGTAAACAAAAAAAATACATAGAAACGTTTCTACATATTCTTCACCGGGAAAGCCTTCGTTCTTTAAAAAAAATACAGTATGTCAAGTAATTATAATTTTTTAATTTGTTTTAAATTAACAAGGAAGGAGGTTTATTAATAATAAGAACCAAGCAAATGTATGTAATGTCATGTGTTTCTATAAATACACTGTGTATTTGCTCTGGAAAGAGAGTAATTGCAATATATCATTTACTGACTCTGATCATATGTAAAAAGAACTAGTATAACCTCATTCATGTAGTGTCAGTATAAAATTTTTATATTCCATTGAATTACTCTTTATAGTTATGTGTTTTATCAGAATCTACTAAGAATTACCTAATTAGACTCAGTAGATGTAAATATTTGATTAATAATATGTCTGCTCAACTGTGACATCTTGTCTCAATTACGTAGTGTTTTGAAACAGAATTATTTTTAGTGTCTCAAAACATTAACACTGCTATTCTATGTTGGATAGAAGATTTTTTTTGTCCAGGTTAGAGCTGAAAATATAATGTTTTCTAATGTGACAATTTATTTGTTCTACTGTCAATGGATTTTATCTGGTGCAATTAATATTTAAGGATTATGCATAATCATTTTAATGGCTTTAATTTGGTGCTGGAAAACATTAATTTTATGGTTGTAAAGTGTAAAATTTTGTCCTATGTTTTTGCTTATCATTTCGCCAGTGAAGCTACATAACTTCTTTCGTATAGCATTCTACATTCATTTCATGATTATTTCCGGCTTTAAGTAATAGTATCCCTGAGACAAATGTTTTAGTCCTTTAATAGTTTCAAAAAATTAAACTATGCAAATAAGTGTAAAAGTAGGTACTTATAGTTCTTCTACTAATATTATTAAATTATCTTGGCACATTCCAGAACAACCTTTTGATTACAGGAATGTCCAAGTATCTTAAAGAAAATAATGTACCATGTGATTTTCACAACACAGTAGTTAAGATCAGTTAATTTTGTACTCATACCCTTTCAATTCCAAAGCTTATTTTTTTCTTTGGCTTCGTTAGACTCTTGTGACAATATTTTCAGTAAGACAGAAGTATTGCTCAGGGGCGGTCCTGGGGTCGTTTCCCATTCTGGTTGAGATATTTTCGTTCTTATCTACTTAATTATTTTTGATAAATATATTCTTCACAATAGCTAACTTAACAGCAATTTTCATTTACACATCTAGTTAAACCAACACACCTGCAGACTTCTGAATATTTACTTCATAATAAAAACTATTTTCTATTACATGAAAAAATACTAATATTTTACTGTGTTCCTTAGCTTACTCAGACTCTGACAGTGATTGGAGTTCATTGGAACGAAGGCAGAGGGCAGCTGACATATACTGCAAAGTTAACAGGAAGCCCACACCACACAAACGTATTCGGAAGAAACGAACTGCTATTCCTGTTCCAACTCCAAGAGTACCTCCCACTCAGTCATTTGTAACATCAGATCCTGTTTCATTGCTCAGTTATCAACTAAAAGAAGAAAAAATGCGTGGTGTTTGTGACTCTGGTGAAAAAGGTATCTAAATTAATTGAAAACATATTAATAAGTTTTGCATGTGTGGCTCTTCTGAATCTAATCACTGTAGAATTTGTGTTGCTTAATGCATCCTTTTCAGTCTAATATATTTTTTTACATAAATCAAATAATTCAATAAACAATATATAATTTGATTTCTGTTCTTGATAAATTCAGGATCATTTTAATTTTCAACTTCATTATATAATTATAATTGTTTAAGGTAAAAGTAGGTGGGATTAAAAGAGGGAGAATTATCACACAATAGACTTTTTTAAGTATAGGAACCCTTCTTACCACAGTAGATATAAACCAGAATTCCAAATCACATATTTTGTAGAAGAAAATGTCATGCTCTTGTTGTATAATCCTTTAAAGTAATGTATTATAAACCCTGTAATGTTAGTTTCTAATTTAGGGTTTCTTTATATGGTGTGGCTAAATTTTACAGAATTAAGCAGTGATGTAATGACATGCCACATGTGTAAAAATTGCTATTAAGGTTTCAGATGGAGAATTCAAAATAATTTTTTTAATGGTGTATGTCTTGTGAACAAATTAAATTAATATGTGTTTTCTTATTTTTGTATTTAATGCTCATTGCTAAACATGTGAATAACGTTCCACATTATTTTTCAGTCCCTAGTGAAACACCGTCTGACTTCAGTGAGATGAGTGACCCTGACCTTTCCAGTTCTGCTACCCAAACTCATCAGAAGTATCACAAACACTCTATTCGTTTGAAGAAGAAATCAAGTGGTAGCGTTCCGCCAACACCACCTTCAGCTTTACAACATGCATATGCATCCCATTTAACTTCAGATAATGACATAGTAACATCTAGTGAGTTTAATATTTTATTAATGCACTTCAAATGTACTTTCTAAACAAAACTTATAAATCTTTCTTCGTGTGTTTTAGCAAAACTGAAACATGACATGTCATATGGTATTGGTCACGATGAAGAGTCCAGTCTAGATGTCTCATCTCCTAGAGATTTGAATTCACCTATGGTATGTTATTATATGTATATTTGTGTCAGATAAAGCTAGACTTGTCAAGTTCAGAATCTTTACACAAAGAGAATTGCTTGGTACATCTTTTTGTTACGACAGGCATTGAAGTGAGGCAATGCTATTGAAAATGTATTCAAAATTCTTCTGTATAATATTAAATTTTTGGAACCTAATAATAGAAAATCTTTTAATAAATTTTAGATTATAATATGTATTAATCATTAAGGTCACATCTTTTTTATTGTTCACCTAATGAAGTCCCAGATGACCAGATGTAGTGATATGTTCTTCTAATTGGATAACTACATTATTATTTAATAAACCTTATCTGTTTGGCCATTATAATTATTTATTGTGTTGTTACAATCAGATAAATATCAAACTATATTTTTATTTTAGGCATAATAAAAGCTCTGTAACAGTGATAACATGCATATTAAAATTTGGGTTCATAGATTTTGGAATTGTTTAAAAATTATCTGTATATCCTTGTGTCCCAGTTATTTAGTTGTATCCAATTTCAGGTTAAAGATGGTGACAAGTTATCTCGACGAAAGGAAAAACAGAAAATGAAAGCTGATGAAAAACAAGAGAAGAGACGCGTGAAAGAAGAAAAATTGAAGAAATTGGCAGAGAAAGAACGTGAGAAGAAACGCTCCAAGCAAAAGATCAAGAGTGGCCCATTGGTTCATCAAGTGACTTTATTGGATTTTAAGCAATCAGAAGACAATTTCATTCCTTTAATACTAGAAAAGTGTGTTAAATTTATTGAAGAAGAAGGGCTTGATTCAGAAGGAATATATAGAGTACCTGGTAACAGAGCACATGTTGATTTGTTATTCCAGAAATTTGAGGAAGGTAAATATTCAATCTTGTACTTAAAACATATTTACTAGCTGTAGTGTATGTTAATAGAGAGAGTCATATTTATGTATTTGCAGTAAATGAAATTATTCTATTGTGTCATATGTTACTGAATATCTTGATTCTGCAATTGGTACTATTTTAGTGTATCCTGTAAAGAAAGGAGTAAATATAATTTATATGTTACATGTTTTAAATAATCTCTTAGTCTTATATTTTTAATTTGTTACAGATCCTAATTTTAATATTCATGACTTGGATATTCCTGTCAATGCTGTCGCCACAGCTCTCAAAGATTTCTTTTCAAAAAGATTGCCTCCTCTTTTGACTCAAGAAATGTTAGCTGAGTTAGAAGATATCTCAGGTTAGTAAATTTTGTGGAACACTTTAAATTCATCTCAGAAGTTAAATACATTAAAGGCATATTGAAATTTGTTGTAATTTCCTAAAACCCAGACAGTTTTAGTGAAACAAACATCTCACACTTCATTTCTTTTTTGGAATTATGCTGTATTTTTACTTTTCTAGGTATTCTTGAATCTAAAAGCATAACTTTCACAAAAAAATCTATATAAATACTGATGCAAGTATTGGCAGAAATTGAACTTGGCATCTTTTGAGAAAGCATCAAGTATTTGGTTGACAGAATATTGGTCTGTCAGTTTCTGGAATTAAGAATAGTTCTTCTAAAGAAAGAAATCGCTTCTGATGTTACGTATAGAGGTTCCATAAATTTTCAAAAGAAACTTATTAACACTAATTTTTTTTTTAGTTAATGTGATTATAATTGAAACTTAAATAATATTTTGTGTACTGAAGTAATTGAATGTGTTTGCTTATATAACTACATAAAATTATGGGTAATACATTATATCTAACTCATTTGTTCAGGATATTTTTTCAATACTAGAAACTCTTACATTGTTAAATTTGGATAGAAATGTACAACCGTTAATTATGCTTAAACACATGTAATTTTCTCCTGAGGAAGTTAAAAATGTCTATTGTATTTGTATTTGTAAAGTTGTCAGGTCTCACTTTTGGAAAATTATTTTATATTATATGAAAGTTTTGTCAGTTTTGATTTCTACTTCACCACAAACAGAAAATTCAATCTGGAAAAAGATTTTATGACACGGTGTCATAGCAGAATGTGATATGAAAAAATGAACTTAATATACAATATGATTATGAGCAAACAGCTGCTTTTATAATATATACTTATTTTCTTGTCCACATTTAAAAAAAATAACTTAATTTTCATAAGGCTCCCAAAAAACTGTCCACAATTAGTTGCCATTATTGTTTTATATTGTTGAAAATAATTGGACATCTATAATAATTTTTCAGTATTTAATTTGTAGTTATAAATTTTCAAATTTAGTAATGGGTGTTATTCCTAAGTATTCGTACCCTGAAAGACAAAATTTAATTTTTGCAACTATTGAAAATGCCTTATTTATTTGTTTAAATTTTAAAATACTGTATCTTATGTGGAAATACTTATTTTGTCTAATACTGTTTGAAAATTTAAATTGTTTTTATTGTTTCATTTGCCTGGAATTTTTTGAATAACTTAAACAAGCTAAGGTTGCTAATACCTGTTTTAGTGATGAAGTTAATTCATTGTTGTTACTAACTTCCATTGTGTTTTGTCAATTTGTTACAGTTGCAAAAAAGTTTGCACATCACATTAATTATGCATTGCTCAGTGCACTTATTTTTAAAATGTGGAATTTGCAAACACTTTACTAACACATGTTTTAATGTATAACGTGTTTTGCAGCTATAATAATAATTAATGAGACAAATTCATACTATTGTAGAGTCTTCCCTATTTGAGCTTAAAGGGGGGCAATGCTTGGTTTTGCTTGTCTTTCTGTAGTAGTTAATGTTGAATGCACTGTATTCCTGAAGTTTAAAGTACACAGGCTTATACCACTTAATATTGGTCTAGCATTTTATAATCGTATGTTTTAAGTCATGTGTCAGAGCTAATATTTTGGAAACCATAAGACGAATCTAGTTGATATTGATAATGGAAATTGTATTGGGATTTTTCTTTTTTGCTCGTGTCAAATTCTTATACCAACATTGAATCTTGGGGGAAAAAAAGTTAGTGTTACCTTATTTGATTTTAGTTTAAATTCCCTGGCATCATCATCTTCAGTAGTAGTAGTAGTTCATGTTCTGTATGTTAAATTTGGAGTTGGAATGGAAAGCATCTTCTTTCATTATTACAAGTTATAAGACAACACTGTATGCAGCTACATTTTGGTTCTTACCCATACATTGTTGGATGTCCTTCAGTTGTCTTAATTTACACTCTACATAAGTTTCAATATATAAATAAAGTTGAGCAAATTTCTTCAGAAATCTTTTATGATCAAGCTGTTGAAAGCCATATTTCACAATTAAAATGTATTGTGATATTCCTTATTATAAAACTGACGTTGGGTTTAACATTTCAATTCTTGCAGACTTATAAATTTAATAGAGCAAAATTGTTCAAATGAAGCTATATCAGACAAGTAACAACATAATACAATATAATTTATGAAAACTCGAATTTTTAATAAGTGAACATGATCTCAATAGTAACATTTATGGAACTATCTTAGACGAATGTAAGGAACCTAAAATGTATTACTCCTAGTGAATCAAAGTATAATGATTGTAAATTTTTTGTTCTAATATCATCATGTTTGCATTGTGATTTTGATGTAACTTTGTGTTGCAGGTGCAAGACGAATAAACAAACAAGTTTCAACAGCATATTTAAATCTAGAAGGTATTGAATATTTCCCAAATTATCGCCACAATATGTCCAAAGTTTCTGTCTCGGAATAACCTGTCGTTGTTCTTTCAGTCATCACCGATCGAAGCTGTCGACTGCTCGCTCTGCGTTCGTTGCTGAACAAATTGCCAGGCGTGAATTTTGAAGTTCTCAAATTTATATTTCAACATTTTGTAAAGTATGTTTGCAACTTATTCTATTTAAATTTAATATATTTGGTATTAACAGGTAGTATTTAATCTTCATTACTTTTTCAGAGTTTCTGAGAATTGCAAACTGAACAGCATGGACTCTAAGAATCTAGCCATATGCTGGTGGCCTACTTTGTTACCTATAGAATTTAGTGATATGGGCCGATTTGAACAGATGAGGCCTCACCTGGAAGACATAGTTCAGACTATGATTGACCAATATCCATTTTTATTTTGTGGGAAAGAAGCTTTCGTAATGGTTTGAAAATTCTTCTTGAAGTGTCATTTTTAATTAGACAATAACTGGTGTTAAATCTCTTAAAAATGCAACAGTACTCTATCAAAATACATTTATCATACAAAATGTGTATGTATGTGTATTTAAGTAATGTGTTGTACAATATCTTTTGCACATACGTACACACAATTTATCTATTTATCAGTTAATTTTGTGCCATGAGTTCTCTTGTCCACGACAGTAAAATTGTTTTTCTTCCTATATTATTGTTACAGTAGCCTCGCCTAATACAAGTTGACATTGGTGCACGCACACAAAACATTGACCTGATTTTTTTTAAGAATAGATTTGTGTAGTAGTTTAAATGTATCTTGACAGTGTTGTGATAGTAATGTCAATGAGTTGTGAAATGCTTGGGCAACATATGAGATTATTCTGGACTTATGTTAAATAAGCAGTGCCAACAAAGAAGTTACATTTCAAAAACAAAAAAACAAAAAATAGAAAAAAAATAGAAAAGAATGTTTGCCATTACATTTGGCTGTAGATTACAAATCTGCTGTGACTGGCTACTACTTTTCAGTTGTGGCAAATAATTTTAACTTTGGAGTGCTATCTGTTCCTGCCATATTTAGGGCTTTGTGGGAAAGTGAATATTACACTAGTGACTTTTTCACTTTTTCAACTAAAAACTTTCCCAGCCTTAAGCTAATTGTATACATGGTGTATTGAATCAGTCTCATAAGCTTGTGATGGGGGTTTCCTTTACTGGTGTAGAGTCAAATGAATTGCCAAATAATTACATTGTGCTAACATCTGTAATTGCACTTTGATATGTAACAATGCTCAGCACATTTCTTTTTAGTTGAATTCCAGTAAATGAATCCACAAATTTTGATTCTGTAATATTTCAAATATATTAAGCTGATTGAAAATATATTTGAAACACTATTTTTGTTATTCAGATAATTTTTGCTTTATTTTTTAAATAGTTTATTAACTTTTACTGAGTTTTTTTATTTCCAAATTGAATATAAGTGTTTAATCTGGAAATAGGGGGTAAACGAATACTCTAAAAGGTACACATTAAAGACGTATTGTTCTATTTTATGTATGTACAACTGTATATATCAATACATTTTGCTATCCTCGCGGCTTACCTTATTCATGAAAATCTTTTCCACGTGAACATGTCGGCAGCACACTAACTCGGTATCTATTTCGAGACACGGTCCGTCTCATCGTATGATTTGCTTTTCGTTTATAAGGCAAGCCGAGGAGTGCATATTATTTATTATTTCCAGATGATATAGTTTATAAACAAATGTGAATCTCATTCTTTTAAGAGTTTTCTATTTATATAGTTAATTTAATTTTAATATTTTTGTAATAAAATACTTTGATTCCTGTATTTATCATCTGATGACAGTTGAAAAGATTGTGCTGAAAAAGAAAGTCCAAATTGGGAACTATGCCAACTGAAATCTGCGCACCTAAATTAAGTGTACATATTTCATTATACTACTATAGATTAAGTGTTGACCTAAATATATCACTTTTATTTTTAATGTTCTATGTATTTTGAATGCTGTGTTGCTTCATTTGTTCATATACTATAGTATTATATTTATAAGATTCGTTAAAAAGTGTTACAATGTGTAATTCGGATTGCTGTGCCTTGTCTTACAAAGTAAAAATTGTCATTTATCTTTATGGCTACATTTTGTGTAAGGCTGCATTATATTACAAAGACTTCGGTTAAATTTTATAATTTTTATACTTCGATATAAAGTATTTGAGCTACTTATAGCAGCTGTAAATTACAATTAATGTGATGTAAAATTGTATATTGAGTTGTCATTTAAATATGATGTATGAAAAATTTGCGTAAACGGTATCAATGGCTCACCACGCTTGTGTAATATATAATTTATAATAGATCGTGTACGAAACATCGAGTTTCGTTTGCTAGTCATTATGGTAGTATGTTCCCAGTTTGGATGCATATTTATTCACTCTGTATTTGATTTTATGAATTTCAGATGCATCAAATTATACCTGTGAAAAATGCTAAAGTGGAATTGAAATAAAATGTGTTCTTTGTTTAAAAATAAATGCGCTGAAAGTAACATTCTAACATTATGAGACAAAAGCTGAGTAAGGAATGTATCCATGTATTGCCATACAACAAAAATTTGGTCTGAACCTTAGCTGTTTATATTTAGTTATGCTTTAATTTGTAAATTTAAAATTCACATGCCATATCAGGCTTAACAGAGCTTTAATGTGTTAAAATTTTGTTACATCTATGTTCATGATTTGGCATGTTGGTGAGTACAATTGCTTTAGAAAAACTGTAAACAGTTTCAGAATGAATATTGAGCCTTTATTTATTATTAAAAGAACTTTATACAGACATTTTGTTTCATTTAAGTTTCCATTATAATGCGAATATTGGTTTGAGTAACCTAAATATTAATTGGTAAAAGGCAGGCTGAAATGTAAGGGATTAATAATTGGGCTGTTTTAATATACTTTTCATTTTTCATTATTTGCTTCATTTTGCTTATAAGAACTCGTTAAATTATTAATTTGATTCCACATAGACGAAGAATTTAAGGATTCTAGGTCACTTACATTTGTTTTATTAAAGTGGGAAGGTGATTGTCTGTTATCACTTTCATGAGACTTTTCTGAAAAATAATTTGAAATGTTATAGGAACAGTGAATCATCATCAATAAATATAATACAAATACAGATTTGGTATAGCATTTTGTACCATCTGTGTTTTCTTAACATGAAGTGGTACACGAGCTCTGATGGCAACCTATAACCCTGATGTTACTACTATACTTCTGGCAAGAGACTAGTATTTTTGGTCAATGGTGTCTCATAATGTGACGAGTTTATTCTCTAGTGGTCAAAGACTGAAATACCCACAGCAAACAACTTAATCAGTCAAATCGTTTTAACGCTAGCGAGGAAAACAGAAGGCTTGAAACACCAATGTTTTTTTGTAATTTTATGTTGAACTTAAAAAAAAAACAGAATTAATTGATCATTACTTGTAGAACTACAGGCGCAATTGAAGCAATATGAAAAGGCATTGAATTCTTACAGCCTAATAAAACAGTTCATTTTTAATATTTTAGACAAAATTAATAGTTAAATATTTTCATAATTTCGTGACTTATCTGCAAAATTTGTTCTCTTTTAATGCATTTTTTTGATACTTCACATAAATTTCTGTAACAAATGGATATCACTTTTAAATATATACATGGCAATTCGAAACCTCTGTGACAAACTGGGGGGTGATAGATCTAAGAATAAGGAACATTTTTTGTTATACAACCTACATCTTCTGACGCTTCGAAGTTACCGTTGAATACTTTTAAGTAAGAAGCGAAAAGAAACCACAGGTGCTCTGTTATTACTACATGTTTATTCAGAAAATTGGAAAAAAATTATAGTAGGTGTTCAAAGTGTGTGCCCTGCACCTGATTACACTCATTGCATCATTGTACCATTACCGTTCGGACTCTTGCAAACATGTCTGGTCTGTTCTTGGTACATGCGGAGTGTTCTGCTTCCGTCTCAGCGAGCCTTCCCACAACACGTTACCATGTCGGCTAACTCAAGAAAAGTATAGACATCCATTCTCAATTGAAGATGACTTGATACACACATTCGACGACGTACTCCCGTGGAGAGACATTTTCAACTGTAACTTCGAAACGATGCTTCAGAAAACTTGCGTTGTTTAACAAAAAAGGTTTCTTATTATTAGATCTATCACCCCTCGAAGTTTGTAGCAGAGATCACACCCTGTATAATGTGGGCGCCAAAAATACCAGCTTGTTATGGTTTCTTTCCCTCAGTTTAAATCTCATTCATGATTCTCATCTTTACATTTGTCTGTGATTGACAATATCTGAATATTATTTACAATCTCATTTTGGTTATATTGGCACAAAAAGCTATGAAGGTAAAATGCATACATGAGAGAATCCGTATGAAACTGATGTAAATCCTCAAACCCTGTTTTTTTGACAAGGGTTCATTACAACTTTAAACAGTTATATTCCAACAGTGTGCTTACGTTTGGTAATAATTTCTTCAATATTAAAGTTTGGTCTATGGGCCAACTGTAAGACATGTTAAAGGATCCTTAAATGCAAAGTTGGCACGTGAATCAATTACATTATTAGAACAGTTTCACACACGAAAAAAAAGTTTGAATCTGCATCAATTTAACTCACGTCCAGTTTTCCATCTTCTCCCATTTTTAAAATTATATCAGTTTTGTGAAGGTCCTTCATTTAAAATCGGTGGACCATCTGCATCAACCATCATAGGTAGAAGAGTAGAGAGTCTTTCAGTGTATTAACTCTATGTTTGCCTGTAAATGTTCTAAGAAACCCCCAGGTCGACTGAGAATGTGTTGACATCTGAATTATGAAAGTTGGGACTGGATCAAAACAGTTTGTTGGCAAGTCTGGATGGTGGGGAATGCTACCTGTCTCTCTATACTGCAAAACATAAAGGAATTGAAGTCTGAAACAAAGAAATGCATTTTGCAGCATCTTTATGAAGAATGGTTGTATATGGTGGAATTATCTGTCCTTAGACACCGCATGTATTTTTTATGGCTAAGTTTGTCAAACTTTGGTGAAATAAGTTAATAATAATACAGGAAAGAATAAAACACAGAATGGTCAAAAGTCAGAAATACAATAATTTTATTTGAAAATGTTTCTTCCCCAACTTTTGGAATCTCCTCAGGTCTTTCTACAAAAATATTTATTTGATCAAATCTATATTTAATTATATAAAAAATTTTGTAGAAAGAATTGACATGGTCCCAAAAGTTAGGGATGAAACTTTTTCAAATTAAATTATTCAATTTCTGACTTTTTGCCATTCTTTATGTTTTATTAAGTCAAATTAATTTGTGTTTTATTTATAATATTAAGTCACATTGATTTAATTATTTTATTTAATAAAAAAACTTAGAACATCGCACTTGGCAAGCTGTTCAGGTGCATTTAAACATTTGTACAGGGTATTAAAAAAGTCAAATATTTTGAGTGGAGTTAGCAACCATCGAGCAAGAAAAAATCCAATAAACATAGGAGAGGTTCAATGTGATGTCCGTTTATGACACTTATAGTATTACAAGGCACATCCTCCAACAAAACAGGCAATATGTTAACAGTAAATGTATGATAATGAGCCCCATTTAATTTTTGTGGTACAATGTATGACCCTAGTAATTTATCACCAAGAAAGCCTGCCCATATGAATAAATGATGATGCCTTCTTTATGCAGCTGCATAGGGATTTTCATCAGCCCACACATGCCGATTATGAAAGTTCCCAATGCCATCTCTTGTGCACCCTGCCTCATCGGTAAATAAAATCTTTGATGAAAACTGGATTTGCAGCGCACTTCTGCAAGAGCCATTGACAGAATCTCTTACAGCGGTCTTCTGGACACGCTGAGGATGGTTTGGATACAGCAATTGTTGATGTAGCACTACTCGGACATGAGGATGACTCGCACCTTCCGCTGCTCAAGAAAGGAGTAGGCCAAGGATGCAGTCTGTCGCCCGTGCTGTTTAACTTATATATAGAACAGGCGATGGAGAATGTATAAGGAATCATACTGCAAGGAGAAGAAATAAAAACCTAAAGCTTTGCCGATGATATTGTAGTATTAGGGGAATCGGAAGAAGACTTGGAAACCATAATAAATGGAATAAACGAAGTCAAGGCGAAAGAGTTCAATATGAGAATTAATAGAGGGAACACCAAGGTAATGGAGTTTAGTATGGGAAACAGTGGAATAACAAGGGGTGTTAGATTGGGAAGCGATATTTTGACTGAAGTTAAGGAATTCTGCTACTTGGGAAGCATAAACCTGGGGATTGTACAAGTATAGTAGACATAAAGAGTATGATAGCACAGGCAAAGAAGGTTTTCTTGAAAAAATGGAATTTACTTATTGGTAATATAAGTGTGAATATTAGGAAATATTTGCTAAAGATGTTGGTATGGAGTGTGGCGTTGTTATACGGGGGGTGCAAAATGTGGACGATAGGAGCTCCGGAAAGGAAAAGAATAGAAGCCTTTGAAATGTGGTGCTATAGGCGAATGCTCAAAATCAGAGTGGATAGAGTAGCTAACGAGGAAGTTATAAACAGAATAGGGGATGAATGAACAATATAAAGGACGTTGCCCAAGAGAAGGAATAGATTAATAAGCCAATTTAGAGACATGAGAGACTTGTAGAAATAGCATTAGAGGGAAGTGTGTGGGGGTAAGAACAGAAGTGGGAGGCCAAGGTTGGTTTACACCAAGCAGATTAGGAAGGATGTGGGAGTTTGTAGCTATGCAGATTTGAAAAGACTTGCGCAAGATAGGTGAGAAAGGTGGGTTGCATCAGACCAGTCTAAGAACTGAAGAGATGGGGAAAATTTTAAGATCGGAGTTTGATAGGACGCTGAAAGATCAGAGCAATTGTAAAGGGAGGGGATTGATAACAATGCAATAAATATCTTGTATAATAATTAAAGTACGGAAATATTTTAGAAATTAATATTTCATGAAATTATGACGTATTTGACGTCCGTTTTCGAAAATTTGTAACGGTGAAATACTTCAAATGTTATTAACTCAGCTTTGAAATAACTGTATTTTTAGCGCGCTAAAATTTTTATTTGGTTCATTTTTTTGGTAACAAACACTAGTTCAGAAGTGCGAGTGCTTTATAATTTTTTGTAAATATTTATGTTGAGTGTTGGTTGAGAGCCGAGACAGTCAGTGCCGAGGCGAAGCGTAACGTGACGGAGTCTCTTCCTCTCGCAGCCGTGTGCACGCAAGTCAGGATATTTATTGCTCCGAGTCAACGTTAGATGCGGGGACCAACTTTTTAACTGTTTATTCCATTTAAATAGTTGAAAATTTGGTCATCCTATAATATCAAAAATGAGCCTGTGGTGTAGTGGCTAGTGTCGCAGCCTCGCATCACAGTCTGTGGTGTAGTGGCTAGTGTCGCAGCCTCGCATCATAGAGGTTCCGGGTTCCATTCCTGGGAAGAGCCTGACTAGCAAATCGTTAATGACATCCGTTGTTTGTGTGATGATAGAAACAGAATTTAGAAAAAAAATTGTAAGATAGTAAAAAGAAATAAAACTGATTATGATTCACAAATGTATCACTCGGCCAACCAATCATTATTGAATAAGTTACGAATTATTACTGGATGGTATTTGCTATTATATACGCTAATACAAATGAATAATTTGTGTCCTATAATAAAAATTGTGCAAGTAGTATGTAAATTGCATAAACGTGGTCTTGGAGAAAGAGTTCAATATGAGGATTCATAGAGGGAAAACCTAGGTATTGGAATGTAGTGTGGGAAACGGTAAAGTAACAAAGGCTGTTAGATTGGGAAGGGATATTTTGACGGAAGTTAAGAAAGGAAAAGAATAGAATTCTTTGAAATATTGGACTACAGTAGAATACTGAAAGTCAAATGGATGGGTAGAATCACTAACGAGGAAGTTATAAACAGAATAGGGGAACAGTGAACAATATGGAGGACGTTGGCCAATAGAAGGGGGTAGATTAACAGGCCACATTTTAAGACATGAGGGTCTTGTAAAACTAGCATTAGAGGGAAGTGTGTGGGGTAAGAACAGATGAGGGAGGCCAAGGATAGAATACACTAAGTAAATTAGGGAGGATGTGGGTTGTGCTAGTTATGAGGAAATGAAAAGACTTGCGCAAGATAGGTTATCATGAAGGGTTGCAGCAGACCAGTTTTATGACAGTACCACAACAACAAATATATAGTGGCGAATTACTCCATTGAACAGTCATCTAAGTTTTCGATCTATCCACTTATAAGTGAGATCTATGTAGTATCTAGTTTGGTCACATATAACACAAGATTCGACTAACGACTCCCATAAGAGTCGGTGGTAGGCGAATGCGAAATTTAAAAGCTCCCCCTCCCCCCTCTCCCGCGAGAGGTAAAAGAAATGAACACAATCCAGAAATATATGTTTCGCTATTTGAATGTATGTAGGAAGTGCGAACCCACTGCAAATCGTACAGGGGTCGTGATCCACAATAACTAGGAGAGCACAGAAACGTAGGAGGTGCGCTACCTGCTCATGTTCTACTGGGATTATTCAGGTGCTTGATTTGTCAAATCGCCTAAGGCAACCACCTCCAAATATATAATGTTTAACTTTAATAATAACAAATAGTTGTTTGAGAAATGATTATCGAGAACTGCTTATCAAAGTTCGCATTGTTGATCAGTTGTTAGAATTCGACCACCATTCGTTGGACTTCTCTCTCCGGCGATACACATCGTGTTGCGATGTCATTAAAAATCAAATATGTAATTATTTATTTTTTCTTGAATTTAGCAGACAGTACTCCCATTATTTATATTTTATAGTGGCGGCGAAAAAATCAAGCGCCGGCTTTGAAAATGACACGGACTTACTAGTATTAGTAAGGCAGTGATCACTGCCAGACAAAGAGGTGCAGTGTTGTCAGTGACGTATAAACATATGTCAGTCCTGTACTGACAATCCATCGCTGACACGACAGCACTGCCGCAGTTTTCTCGAAGCGTGTGAACAACTTGTCAGATATGACGTGCGTTCCCCATATAGGTAGCAGCTACGATTGTCAATTAGACAATTCAAATCTAGTATCTTAATAAGATTGAAATATAAAAATCAAAATATTAACATGAATTTTTGTTTCAGTTTGGAGTTAAAGCCTTTTACATGGTCGAAATTTTATATTGATAAGACATCCAGTTCATTTACTTTCATAGAGCCATGAAACTAAAATCACTTTATCTTATTTCCAGATGCTACTGTCAAGCAACAGATACAAATTTGCCATTTTGCTTCAACTGGGGTGAGTGGGCAAAGTTAACTCGTCTTGTGGCCATTCAAAAAATTCATTAATATATAATTGTTTCTTAAATGCCTAAAAACAGTCATACTTTGAAAATATTTCATTTGAATCTTGTGGCATTTTTGGGCCACTGTAGCATAGTTTGTTTTGGAAATACATGCTGATGCAAAAGCAGAAAGTAATCACTTGTTCACCTTTGGGTGAAAGGTACAATTTTATTTAATGATTGACGTGTCAGAAATAATGCAATACAATTCGGTAGAGTTCCTAATTGGAACAGATTGCTAAATGATTGTGGATTAATTGCCCAAACAAGTAATCAAACTACAAAGAAAAGAAATACCAGTTGTCAAGTATCCATCATTTACAGATCTGAAAAAAAACACGAGGACATTTACAGTAAACGTTGTGTACTTTACAAAATCCCTTCTTCTAATTGTATTTCCTACTGCATAGGACAAGCAAAAGGTCACTTAACAAACATACTAAAGAAAATATCTCCAATATCAAATCCATTGAAAAACTTTCTCCAGTTAATTGCAATGGTGTAGGTTTTCAGAAATTAAATGAGTGTTTGATTACTAAATTCCAACACTATTGTAACTAACATACAAATTGGTAATGTGAAGCTCAACAATAGCTATGTTCCCTTATTGTCATGCTAATTTCTTAGTTTTTGAGTTGGTCACCCTGGTTAATGTTTTGTTGTATTTCTCTTTTTATCACTTAATTTTGTCTGTTATTCGGCTACTTCTTTGTGTAATTAAAATACTTTTAACACAGATATTTCATATTTTCTATATTTGTGCCTCTATTCTGATATTCAATATACTCCAAATAATCAAATCACTGTCTATCTCACCATTATTTGTAAAGCCTTTGTCACAAACGCAATAATTTCAGTTAAATTTACCTTATAGACTAGTTCATGTGTCTGTACAAACAATAACTTCAGTTTTTTCTGCATGGTATGAAATGAACAAAAGTAATTATTTTCTTCACCATTAATGGACAGTAATATCTAAAAGTTAAGTTACTTTTTGAATTAAAAATGTTTGATTACAGCAGTGACATCTCAAAATTGTAAATTGAAAGGGACGAAATATCCCTTCATTGATTTGTATGTATTAACTGGGTTGTTTATAATTTAGCATGGGATGTGTTTTCAATTAAAATGGAATAAGGAAATGAAGAAATATATATTTTCATCCCTTAACTCGTCTTGTTCCACATTTTGGTGACACTTTGTAGATTTTAATTTCTTGCTAGTCTCTAGTGTAAGAGTAGTTTCTTTCTGACACATTTATTTTGTCATTTTGATTCAATTACCAACACATTTACCTGCCTCAATGTCTTCATCTTCCCCCGCTTTGAGCTCACTAGTGCATTTCCTTTCCCAACAGATAATATCTCAAATTAATTTTGTTGTATTCTCTAGACAGTTTTTTTTCCATTCTTTAAGGGGTCAATTTTTATGATTTACTGTATTCTTCAGAAGTAAGTTGTCTGAAACTTGGGATTTACAAATAGACATACCACACTTCCCTTTTCTAAATTCTTTTCAATTTTATTGTACATTTCAATGTTCCCTGTTATCTTGAACTCATTTTGTTACTCGCCTTGTTCAATACTTGTAAAATTTCAATTTCAAACCCTTATTCTCAAATTAATCAAAATAAAATGTGTGTGTACATTGTAACGTGACGGAGTCTCTTCCTCTCGCAGCCGTGTGCACGCAAGTCAGGATATTTATTGCTCCGAGTCAGCGTTAGATGCTGGGACCAATTTTTAAACTGTTTAATCCATTTAAATAGTTTAAAAATTGGTCTCTCATATAAATTCAAAAACGAGCCTACTCTGTGGTGTAGTGGCTAGTGTCGCAGCCTCGCATCATAGAGGTTCCGGGTTCCATTCCTGGGAAGAGCCTGACTAGCAAATCGTTAATGACATCCGTTGTTTGTGTGATTATTAAAACAGAATTTACAAAAGAATTGTAAGATAGTAAAAAGAAATAAAACTGATTATGATTCACAAATGTATCACTCGGCCAACCAATCATTATTGAATAAGTTACGAATTATTACTGGATGGTATTTGCCATTATATACGCTAACACAAATAAATAATTTTATGTCATATAATAAAAATTGTACAAGTAGTATGTAAATTGCATAAACGTGGTCCTCGAGAAAGAGTTCAATATGAGGATTCATAGAGGGAAAACCAAGGTATTGGAATGTAGTGTACGGTAAAGTAAAAAAAGGCTGTTAGATTGGGAAGGGATATTTTGACGGAAGTTAAGAAAGGAAATTCTTTGAAATATTGGACTACAGTAGAATACTGAAAGTCAAATGGGTGGGTAGAATCACTAACAAGGAAGTTATAAACAGAATAGGGGAAAAGAGAACAATATGGAGGAGGTTGGCCAAGAGAAGGGGGTAGATTAACAGGCCACATTTTAAGACATGAGGGTCTTGTAAAACTAGCATTAGAGGGAAGTGTGTGGGGTAAGAACAGATGAGGGAGGCCAAGGATAGAATACACTAAGTAAATTAGGGAGGATGTGGGTTGTGCTAGTTATGAGGAAATGAAAAGACTTGCGCAAGATAGGTTATCATGAAGGGTTGCAGGAGACCAGTTTTATGACAGTACCACAACAACAAATATATAGTGGCGAATTACTCCATTGAACAGTCATCTAAGTTTTCGATCTCTCCACTTATAAGTGAGATCTATGTAGTATCTAGTTTGGTCACATATAACACAAGATTCGACTAACGACTCCCATAAGAGTCGGTGGTAGGCGAATGCGAAATTTAAAAGCTCCCCCCCCCCTCTCCCGCGAGAGGTAAAAGAAATGAACATAATCCAGAAATATATGTTTCGCTATTTGAATGTATGTAGGAAGTGCGAACCCACTGCAAATCGTACAGGGGTCGTGATCCACAATAACTAGGAGAGCACAGAAACGTAGGAGGTGCGCTACCTGCTCATGTTCTACTGGGATTATTCAGGTGCTTGATTTGTCAAATCGCCTAAGGCAACCACCTCCAAATGTATAATGTTTAACTTTAATATTAACAAATAGTTGTTTGACAAATGATTATTGAGAACTGCTTATCAAAGTTCGCATTGTTTATCAGTTGTTAGAATTCGACCACCATTCGTTGGACTTCTCTCTCCGGCGATACACATCGTGTTGCGATGTCATTAAAATTCAAATATGTTATTATTTATTTTTTCTTGAATTTAGCAGACAGTACTCCCATTATTTATATTTTATAGTGGCGGCGAAAAAATCTAGCGCCGGCTTTGAAAGTGACACGACTTACTAATATTAGTAAGGCAGTGATCACTGCCAGACAAAGAGGTGCAGTGTTGTCAGTGACGTATAAACATATGTCAGTCCTGCACTGCCGCAGTTTTCTCGAAGCGTGTGAACAACTTGTCAGATATGACGGGCGTTCCCCAAATAGGTGGCAGCTACGATTGTCGCTAAATGCTTCCGCTGTGGCAATAACTGCGAATCCCGCTTTTGCACGCATCCCCGACCGACGATGGACAAATACTGTGCGACTTGTGAAGGTTCGACACATTATACGGGACAGACAATCTGTCCCAAATATCCCAAGGACGCCCCAACAATAAAGGAAATCCCCGTTAAGCCCGTGGTAGTGGCTCACATCCCCACATACGTGTAATATTGGGAAGTCATTGCTAAAATATTTTCGTATGGAGTGTGGCGTTATATGGGTACGAAACGAGGACGGTAGGAAATGCAGAAAGGAAAATAATAGAACCGTTTGAAATGTGGTGCTATGGGAGAATGATTGAAAATTATATGGGTGGATAGAATAACTAACGAATATGTTTGTACGTAAAAGGTGCAACATTTCAAAATAAATATCTTGTATAATAATTAAAGTACGGAAATATTTTAGAAATTAATATTTCATGAAATTATGACGTATTTGACGTCCGTTTTCGAAAATTTGTAACGGTGAAATACTTCAAATGTTATTAACTCAGCTTTGAAATAACTATATTTTTAGCGCGCTAAAATTTTTATTTGGTTCATTTTTTTGGTAACAAACACTAGTTCAGAAGTGTGAGTGCTTTATAATTTTTTGTAAATATTTGTGTTGAGTGTTGGTTGAGAGCCGAGACAGTCAGTGCCGAGGCGAAGCGTAACGTGACGGAGTCTCTTCCTCTCGCAGCCGTGTGCACGCAAGTCAGGATATTTATTGCTCCGAGTCAACGTTAGATGCGGGGACCAATTATTAACCCCTTTAATCTATTTAAATAGGTTAATAATTGGTCTTTCATATAAATTCAAAAATGAGCCTTCTCTGTGGTGTAGTGGCTAGTGTCGCAGCCTCGCATCACAGTCTGTGGTGTAGTGGCTAGTGTCACAGCCTCGCATCATAGAGGTTCCGGGTTCCATCCCTGGGAAGAGCCTGACTAGCAAATCGTTAATGACATCCGTTGTTTCTGTGATGATAAAAACAGAATTTAGAAAAGAATTGTAAGATAGTAAAAAGAAATAAAACTGATTATGATTCACAAATGTATTACTCGGCCAACCAATCATTATTGAATAAGTTACGAATTATTATTGGATGGTATTTGCTATTAAATAACAAATGCTATTTGTTATTAAATAAGTTTCTTTGCCCGGCGAAAATTCTGAATTAATTTTCAGTTCCATTATAAATATTTCGGAAAAAATAAAATGATTGCATATTGTCCGGACAACACGAGCGCAAAATTTGGAGGAAAAGCAAGAAGAGGTACAAATAATATACATTAACATTTTTGGTGTTGGTTGTAGACATCAGAAAAATCACAAGTATTGAGACTTTGGAAGCCATTTAGTGCGAAATACAATTTAACAAAATTTTGGGAAAAATTTCATGACCTTATAAACAGCAGCAGCAATCTACCAAAAAAAATTAATTCAAATGAGAAATATGCTAAAGAATATTTGTAAATTGTACTAATTATGAAATTTAAAAAAAGTATATTGCCATACTATTTTTGCGTTGTATGAAAATTTTGCCCCCCCTCCCTCCTGTTCAATGGTATCCTGCTTTACCAATGTTAAATATTCAGCTTGGAAGTTGCCCAAAAAAGTTTTTATAAAAAATGTAGCCGAATTTGAGGATGATATATCAAAAATGTGTAAATCCCATTTTTTTTTTTAAAAAAAAAAGTAACTTTACAAAGATCAGACTTTTAATACTCGAAAAATGTATGTTAGGTTCTGCTGGTTCAGGACAGTCACAAGAGTCTGAAGCTTACATTTGTTCTAGTGGCCAGAAAAGTGTGAAACTTATACGCACATGAAGACAAGTTGACCGACTGATTAACTGTAGAAAAGGATCACTTTTTATTTAATTAGTAGGGCTATAATACATTAAATAGGCCAAACGAGTGCATAGACTACACAAGTTATCCAAACTTAAAATGGAAAAAATGCCAAATTTGTAAAGATTCTAACTTGACACCTTCAACCAAAATGCGATGAAGGAATCAATCTGGCACTACAAAAATACATTAGAAGTATCTGTCATTATTATTTTAATAATTCACCCCCTCCCTCTATTTTGGCATGGTTGATATACCTCCTAGGACATTCTCAACTGAAATACATTAATGGCCGACAGAAAATTGAATTCATTGTCCACAAATTGATTAAAAATTATTTAAACAGTTATGCTGATTCAAAAAAATTTAAAAGGTCATGTTCAGGTGGAGTGCTTACAGTTAAATAGATTCAGAGTATGACATTGTTAGAGAAAACATGTGCACAACAAATATGAATTTTTGGATTTAAAAGAACTTGAAATTTAACTCAATTATCGAAGCCATACACCGAGTGAACGGACACAGTGATCAACATTCCCGCAACCATAAATGCCTAGTGGGGAAGGGGGGGCTGAACTTGAAATTTTCCAGTATAACAGAATCCAACAGCTCACAAAATGGTGAATTTGGCATCAAGCCAATCCCCATGATTTTTACGTTTTACAATTGTCACTCTCTACCAATTGTCATTTTCAGTCGAGACAAAACTGTTCCAATTTATTATCAGAATAAATACATGGTTTTGGTAATTATATATTTTTAAGAAAATTCACATTCCAGTATATAGTTCAGTTAAAGATAATATTCATCATCTGATTTGGATCACTAAAATTCAGAAGATCAGTCCTTTTTAGGGGTTTTGGGTTGAACTGACCAGTCACATCAATGCGAGGATTAGAATGTTTATCGCATGAATGGATGCACCTGGGCTTGGAATTGCAACCTGTGCTATAATCAAAAGACTCCCAAATTTACTAAGTTTCTAAACAACTTTACAGAAAGAAGAAATTTGTTATGGTGTGTTGCACAGGGTTAAAACTTTCAGTTCATATTACATGTTTTATTTATTGTGAAAAGTTCTGCCTGCGGCACCACCAAGCTCTGACAACAATCTTATATTTGATGGGATATTCATGAGCGTATGTACATTTCTGTACACTCCCATTGTTTGCATGGAGTCCTAAAACTTGAACACTAAATTACTTCTATGCCTGGAAGTGCTCGTAGAACACTTTTGTGAACAAGTCTTTAAGGCACAGCAACAAAGCTAAGAAAACATAAAGAAACAAAATAATCAATAACATTCATTCGTGTTTGAAATGAAAACCAGTTTCACACCCGATACACAGAAACTTTCTCAGGAAATGCAAGCACACTGATCCATACTACTTACATAGCTCTTTTGTCAATACCCATCCCGATGAACTTATAGCAAGATGTTGTAATGAATATTTTAAAATAATTTTATTCTTTACTACCTTTGTTGTCTCAAATATTTTACTTCACTCAAACTTTCAAAATTGAGCTTAATCTTGAAAAAAAAAATACACAAGAGTGGATTAAGTTTTTATGGGATTCAAGCTGGTCAGTTCGTTGAAATCATGTGATGTTTGTACAACTGATCACATATTCTTCTGGTCAGAAGAGATGACATAAACAATCATCAAAAGTCACATGTTTTTGAGCTTGGCAGACTGAGATCCCAAGAAAATTTAAACCATTATGTACACCAGGAAAATCGTCATTTCCACAATACCCTTTATCAATTTGAAAAATTTAAAATAAAAATTGAATTCTTTTTCTTCAAAATGCAAATATTTTTTAAACACTAATTCACTTCTCCCTTTAATTTTGTCGAAATGTTCAGTTGTCTACGGGTGCTGAAGCCGTACCAACACCTCTGGTTACGTATATTGGACTTTTAATACACATGAGTCAACAATCCACAACACTTGAAATGGATTATTGGTTGATTTGGAAGTATCTCACTACTGTGTCAGCAATTCACCAGCATACAGAACCTGCTCAGCCAATGAAGGATCCTTTTCTATTGTGGATTGTTAATCGGAGCAAAAATCTGCACAAGTACCCACAATTGTTAGCACAATCTTTTTAAGTAGTCAACAATAAATCCATTTGAAAAATAATTATACATTGCTTCAGTAATGATCCCATTTTCATTACTCTAGAGAGAAAATTTATTAATGGAAAAATTACTGGAAGTCATATGATCAAAAACTAAAATCTATTTCATTCAACACATCCAACAGGAATTATAATAATATGTAACATTCCTGTCTCACATTTCATAAAAGTATGAAGGGTACATTTCCATCGTTCAGAATCCATTATGAACTTTATGTAGACGTGGTGACAAACATGAAAATGTGTAACAAAATCAATCAAATAATTATTTAAGCACATTCTTTTCAGCTTTAAAAAGATAGACATGCTTTTTTTATTCTCAATATTACCTCAAAATTTGTACTTTCAGAACTAAGCTGATAATGAAATATGTTTCTATTCAATTGGAGTTTTGAATTACACAAAAAAAGGCATTCAGATTGAGGATTTAACGTTTTCAAAACAGTAAATAACCAATAATGCTGTACTTTGGAATGATTATATTCACCACAAGTAAAAAGTGTGATAATAGCAATTACAATTTACATCCAGATTTAACTTCAATTACAATCTTGTACCTAATTCAGTATTTTACAGAATTGTGACACCAAACTCGGGCAGTGATTGAAAGCGTCACTTTAAAAGAAACAGATTTTCTTATAAAACTCAAAAATACATAGTGTTGCAACATTTTCCACGCATAGATTAAATTTAGTTATAATTGTGATACACATGAAATACATACTAAATTATTCTAAAACTGTAAACAATACTGATAATACAAAATATTGTACTTTCTATTTATATAAACACAAACAGAAGCACATGTGGCCGATTGAAATATTAAATCCACCTTTCAAACAATTGTCACAGTTTTCTTATTTAACCGACTGTAATTTCGAAGAAATTTGAGTAATTAAGTTTAGGCAAACACTGCCGGATACCAATATTACAATTATTGAAGAAGGATTTAATAATTTCATCGTTGATAGTAGCCAGCACATTATTAGAAATGAAAAACAATAGTAGCAAAAATCATGACATCTTCTGCAAGTGAATTAAATATATGGATTTTCAATGAGATCAGGCCAATGTCGAAATGGAATAAAACAAGCCGTGCACGAGTAAATAATATAAATCTGTTTTTATTCAAAAGGCTTTCAAATAAAAAAGAATTTCATTAATACCTCACACGCAGCACATTTTATTCCATTTCAACATCGACCTGCCCTTAATGAAAAGTCCTATACAATATATGCACCTCTCTTATTTAAAAGTGTAACATTGAGCAATGCTGTTGTGAATGTTTGATCATAACATTGAATTCTTCACAGAACCATACTAATTAAAAATAGGTAATCTCAAAATAATTACATTACAATGATTAACTTATTACACTACATAAAAAATTAAATACATTTACATAAAACTTGCATTATCTGAAGGATGAAATAAGTGAGATATAATAATTTTGAACTGGTTGGGAAATATGCTGCGATAATGACTACACAAGAGTGAAGGTTTCTCCAGTGAGCAACTCTTGGACTTACAGCCAAGGAAGCTTTACAGTCAATGTTATGGCCTAAGCCTATTCTCACCTGGTCGGAAGTAGAGAGTTGTTCACCCATTGACTACCCTACCTCTTAATCACATGAGAAAAAACAGATGATATGGAAGGAAAGAAAGCTGTCTCCACAGTTACAGTCATGGATAGAATAAGTACAAAACATAATGGAGGGTAGAATTAATAGACCATGAGAAGTTGGTGATAAGTGCAGACTATTTGTTTCTTGAGTACTGTATATTCTAATAACGAAAAGAAAATTGTGATGCAGAGGCAAAATTTGCAAATTAATTACAGGAGAGCAGGGAAAACATAAAATTGGTATTGAATTTATTTTACAAATAATAAAATATAATCAATTATGAGATTAAAATCACTGATTGAGCCATGAATCCTAAAAGGCATAACAATGGAACATTTACCAAATTTCAGCTCTTCAGCACAATTACTTCAGTGATGTAGTTGATTTACAGGCTCTTGGGTTACCGAGTGATGGCTTTTGATCAAAACAATAAAACAGTTTACCATAATAATAAGGCTTCAAATAAAGTTCAGTGTATCACATATTTGAGTAAGCTAAGAGCCTTTTATCATCTTCTAACAACATATGTAAAAAAATAGAATTTAAAAAAGAAAAACAATTGAAACAAACAAAATACAACAGTTTGTTGAAAATAAATTTAATTACTATAAATTAACCATCAAATCTAAGAAATACTAACATATAGTCAAGTACCCTAAATTTTCATATTGTATACAGGGATTTTTAAAAAAATAAATAATCTTTTTTTTCACACAAAAATGTATCCTTTTTTTCACACAAAAATGTATTCTTTTTTTTTCACGCAAAAATGTATTCTTTTTCTCGATTCACAGATTTTTCTTACAGACAATGTTAATTACACAAGCAACTGTCCAGTCTAGCAAAGCATCAATCATACAGATCTAAGAATCGGCAAGGAAGAAAGTTGTCTGGAATGGGTTAGATCCATCCTAGTGACAACACGTGAGGAAAAGCTAACCATTGAGACAAATTTTCAGAAGAATAATTTCCAAATATACATAAGAAGCATGTTTTTCACGTTTTCCTAGAGTAAATTGTTGAAATTCATCAAGTATTACAGCTGGGTAAGCTCATAAAAACACATGAAATATAATGAATGTGATTAAAATGTCATGTTTTTTCAAGGAAGAACCGCATAGAATCTCAGGAGAATTTCATCCACATATTTTTCAGAGTCAACAGTCTATAACTCGTAACTTGTGCAGCCCTTTTTTCGTTCTAATTTTGGGAAAATGGTGAGCAGCATACACAAGTAAATATGGTACTTTAAGAAACTAGTTGTACTTAATGTCATGCATTAGACAAAATGCACAACACATACATCAATATCATTAAATCTTAAAAATACAATAATTTAAGTAGAAATTAATTTGGAATAATCACTGAAATTTTAGGTTACTCTATGAACTCAAAAAATTGTCTTCTGATACCACAAGAAAAAGGAAAGTAATATATATGAGCTCACTTTGTAAAATCCAAAGTAGAATTGAAAAGGTGCTTATGAGCTAGAGTATGTTGTCCCTACAATATTTAGAAACAACAAAAAAATGAATTTTCCACGAGCTGAACAAAAGATGAATTAGGAATTGGCTGTATAAACTTTGAGTTAAAGTGAAAAAAATATTTTCAACTGTCTGAATGAAAACTAATTTAATTTGAGGCAAAACTGTGAATTCTCCAACGACCACCACATAAACACTCCCTTGCCCAACGCATATCCCAAGCTCGTATAGCTGTAGTTCTCATTTGAAACTGATTTAATGCCATTCCACCACACCTGAAAAATAAAATTATAATTGAAAAGTCATGTAATTGTACAATGGGAAAAAGAGCAAAATGTGGCACACAAATGATAGTTATAAGATTTTTATTTTAAATCTACATAATGCCAAATTATAACTAAACCATTTACCCATATTCAGCCCACTCCAAACAACTGAGGCCAAATATATTACAGGTATCAGGAGCTTTACCATTCATCTCAACAACACCAAATTTTTTAGACAATATTAATATGTGCTATTCCCCTTCTCGCTTCACCCCTCATCATGTCGATAAGGGATTACCCTCAAGTTGGTAATGCCCAGATTAAATTTTTTATGTTTGGCAGAATATTTCCAAATGGCTAGCAGCAAAATGTCTACAGAACAGTCAAATTATTAAATTGGGCACCACTATGCCACAACACTCAGACTCGTGTGTGAGAAAAATAAAACAAGTCATTGATCCTGACTCTGCATGCGAGTCTCCTGGGCTTTTTACTAAATGCCACATTGTTACTTTAGAGGAGAAAGGCTGTGGCCAAGCAACTCTTAACAGTGAAAAGTTTATTTTTACATCTGGTATGAATAAATAAAGTAATTTATTACCTTTTACAGACACTTTAGTTATTTAATTTATTTTATTTTAATTTAGAAAGTAATGTTTTGGTACACACCCATACCTCCCTCTTTCTTTTCCAAATTATTGTAACATCTTAGTATCAAAAACATATTTCAAAAATTCACTGAGTTTAGAAAAAAGTCCAAAGCAACCATTACACTTAAACAAAAATGTGATTGTAACAAGACGTAACAAATTAATTATTCTTAAGTCAAGGCACGTTGCCCTTGCAGTTGGAATGTGACCACATAACCAGGAAGGCACATTTCAAAGCCATGGCTTGACATGTCATACAGTGAAGGCAATTGAGCCAAAAGCCGATAGTGGTGTGGCCGAGACTAAATGAATGCAGATGGCCCAAGCACTGTATATCTACTAGCATCAGTGTCTACATAGAGTACCTTACAGTAAGAATATTTCAAAATATAAATGTGTTGTCAAAGTAAATTTCCACCACTTTGTTCTGATCCTATTCGGTGCCTGTGAAAACACTACTGACAAATAGTATTTATTTCTGTAAAATAATATTACAATACAAAAGCTGTTCATTTCCAAGAGGAGCATACACAAAATATGTTAATGTTGACAAAAATGTTGGGAAATGCCTAAGGTTTTCAAAAGTAGTCTCTGACAAAACTATTGAAGATTTTGACAACTTTTTCCAAGATTTGATAATGCAGATATAAAATTTTTCTCAATAATAAATTATGTTCCCGGTTTTATTTTAAACCAAATATCACACATCATTGCTTTTCATTACAGGAGGGGGAACAGAAAATCAACCATTAAAGATTTTAAAAGCAGTGTACTTATAAATGAGTGCATAAATGTATTTGTAAATATAAATTTTGTACTTCATAAAGCAGAAAATTTTACTTATTCGGTTATACACTTTTTTTTCTTTTAGTTATTACTTCCTAAGTCTGCTGAGAAATTATGTGAAGTTTAATGTATAACCTATATATACTTACCTACAACACTGTTTAACAACCAAGGGATGCTTGCCAAGATAAATATGGCGAATACTATCTACAATCTGTTCAGTCTGCATTGCACCTTCAACAGGATTTAATTCTGGTATGAACTGTAAACAATCTGGTTCCATTCCAAAATGTAGCTATAACAAAAGAACGTCTTCCTTATAAATATTAACTACACTGTAATTTAATAAGGATGTGACATTTTCAAAATAATTGATTTGTAAAAGAAAGAGATATAATAAATTGAGGGCTGGGGTAGCCATGTTAGACATTTTTGGAGGCCATTTCATTAGATAAGAAGCACTCTGTGTACCAATTATTTTCATAATGTCACATCTTTATTTGCTATAATCCACAAGGTGTATAATTAAAAACTACTTTGGTAGAAAATTCACTTCAATTTCAAACACTAAACTTCACAAATCCTAGGTAAAACTATCAATCCCCCAACTTCTTTAAAATTGGGTTTTAATATATTTTATTCAAAATTAAATTCATGTTAATTACCTGGATAGGCCAAGAAGATTGATAAAAAAGCACTGGTGATGCAACAGCAACAATTTTTGTCGGCGGATTCAATTGTGGAATCATTACTTGACTTGGAAGAAGACAACAGTCATCTACAAAAAATAATTCAACATATGAAACAGTATCAGAATTGAAAAGGAAAATAATTCAGCAAAAAATTATAAAAATAAAACAGGCTTTAGTAAACAGAGCGAGTCAAGAAACCATTCAGTAGAATAGAAAGACAAAATAATAATTTAAGTGAAAGGAAGTGGAATACTTCAATTGAAGCTCACTGATAGCTTACAGCTAATTTAGAAGAAAGACAAGAATGGAAAAATATTGACCAGACCAGGGACTCAAACGCTGGACCTCCTGTTTTCCAGGTGGCTACTTTACCACTACAAAAATAAAGGGATGTTGAATCGATCCTTAGACATCGATTCGGATTAGCTCAGTGGTAGAGTACCCACCCAGAAAACGGAAGGTCCGGGTTTCGAGTCACTGGTCCGGCTGACATTTATCCATTCTTTTCTTTCTTCGACAAAATATTAGTACAGAATGAGTTACTATTTAAAACCTATTTTATCAGAGCAAAGTGGTTATGTTCAACATAGCCAAATTCTCTTTAACTTGTTACTGTTATTTTGTCACACTAATCAACAAATGTGTCTAAGAATACCATATTCACATTTTAATTGCTTGAAAGCACAAAGTAGATACTCCAAATTCTTACACATCATTTAACATTAATAATACTATTTATCACACTGGTATAGAATACCCTAAAAAGGTAAATTAAGTTAAGAAATTTATAAACGGTACAAATGATTCACATTTAAATAACAACAAATTGTGAAAACATTTTACTAAAGGTTGTATTGGCACAAAACATATTAATTACGTACATTATATAATCTGGTTGGGCTTTAATTATGGATATACATACACCCTAAATAGCTAAAAAGTTATTTTAAGCATAATCTCAAACTAATCACAAACTATGCACAAATATATCAACCTAGGTTACTTTACACATCAAATAAACTGAGATGATAAAATAACCTGCTATTGTAAATGAACACTTTTGTTCATTTACATTCAGATTTCAACATACTGCTGTTCAAGCAAACATAACTCATTTACCCCAATCCAATTAGTCTTTTTTTTGGGGGGGGGTAAATATGTCATCTTTTGTTTCCTTTATGGAACAGAATTTACACGGTTCTCTTTAAAGAGATACAGTACCTGTAGAAATTTTTATTCATATACTTCCACATTTTTAATATCTTTTGCCACAACATATTTTTTCCTAATCCATTCAAAAATTTGTGTATTAACCTTAAAAAAAGAAACAGGTTAATAGACAAAGTTAGTGAGCAATACACTACAGATTTGGAAGTGAATGGGAAATGAGGGTACTGAATTTGGAAACAGAGACAAGGTATCTAGTTGTGATGTGTCCCCAATTCATGAAATTAGTGAGACTATTAGCAAAATTATAGTTGCCACTCTGTCTACTTACATGAACCATTCGAGATCTGGATTTGGGTTGGCATGTGGCCAGAGTACCGACTTTTCCTCCAGTTGCATCCTCGGTTTCTTAAGCAAGATTTTAGTGAATGAAAAAGTAAGTTGTCATGGTCTCCTGTTTTAACTTCATTCCCAAAGATTTGGGGAAATCAGGAAAACCCAAATCAGGATGATCAGAAATAAATTCAACCCCAATCCTGAACTATTAGTGTAAGAACTGAATCTGGTTGGAAAATAAGTTTACAATGTATCCAGTAAAAATAATAAACTTGAAAGTAGTCACAGGAGGCTATAGAAGTGAAATTCTGAAATTAGAACTTCACATTCCTAATATTGATTTAAATCTAGCTAAAAATGTAATGTGTAAATTAATTTATTACTGTCCACTTTCCTGTGAAGTGTTCTAAAGTGCTTCTAAATTATTTATATAGGGAGGGTAGTTAACTGATACAAAAAATACTGTATTGTTCACGAGAAATGAAAAAAAAATTATAAAAATAACTTTGTGAACAATAATTTGAACACTGTTAAAGTTTCAGCAGTCCACCAATATATTTACAATAACTTTATAATTATTAGATCACACGCTTTTCAACAAACAAAATTACAAACTAATCAGTTTTCTGCTCACAATAGAGTTTGTAGTAAGAATATGATATTGCAGTCACTTTGTTCACTTTCTAGTCAATTTATATAAGATGTTAACTTGGTATAGTTCCACTATATTCAAACACATTTAATACAGCCAATCTCACAAGAAATAAAATTTTCTTTCAGTAGCGATACTACAATATAGCAGAGAATTTTTGGAAAAGGAAAGATGAAAATCTGTTATCAAAAATACTTTGTCCAATAACTTAACACAGTATTCTTAATTAATATAAAAAACATACATGAAATGTTGAATCACTAATAGTGGAATAGAACAAACCAAACAGTAAAAAAAATTATAAGTGTAACAACTTTAAAATATCTTACATTGATTGTAGTAAGCAAAGAAAGCAAACAAGACACACTAATAAAGATTGGACGAACTGCATGTCCTATTTGGCAGTTAATGACAACCATATCATCATACAGTTAAACAGAATACATGCAGAGCAGAAAAACTTTTACATTATAGCTCCAATGTGCAGATATTATGGATACAAATTTTTAACATTCATTCATTATATATGTTACAGTAAAAGTGATATCAAATTAATTAGTGAGTTTATATAATTCTCAACTCATAATGGTGAATGTGATAAAAATTCTATAACATCAGAAACATTCTATAATGATGTAGACTGTTCCTAGGAAACATGTGTAACGCTTGTGTAATGAGGCTGGATCGGAAAATTGTGCACAGAAAACCGCCGAGCATGCAAACCAGGATACAGAAAATATGCAAAGTTCTGAATGGTCTGAAGTGTTATGCTTTGTGCAACTTGTAAAAAATAGGGCATGAATGATTCAAGAGTACTCCTTATGAAGCAAAATAAGGAAAGCCTGCTTAAGATTGAAGACATCTTCTTTCCCACGTGACTGTATCAAACATCTTAGAACCGAAGAAGAGCTTCAAGCTTTAATGGAGACAGTTAATGCTTAAAAAATGCCAATAGTGAAATAGATAATGATTTTGACATGGGAAATATTAATGCATCACAAAATAACCCTCCACCTGAAGTTAATTTTAAGACTCAAAAAGATGATGGAGCGGTATTTTAATCAGGCAAGCATGAGCCAGAATGAATGCTGAAGAAGGTTTAGAATCACAAGCAATGAAAATGTTGAAAGGTTGAAATATTAAATTTCTTTCTGTTGGTGACAGTGAAATACAAGTACCAGACACTGACTGAGCAAGTGTTTCATGAAATTTATTAGTGGTGATATTAGAAGTTCAAAATGAAGAATTTTATCAGTTAAAAACAAAATAAGGAAGACTTCCACAGTTCAATACCAGAAATCAATTCACAATTTATTTTGTTTGATATGTTCCAGATAAAGAATATCACTTTGAGAATGTGTTAGAAAACATCTCTTCCTGGTGGTCATGGACATCAGTGATGTGTTTGCAGGGGACAATACATATGATAAGTGCAAATGTAAAAAAAACTGGAAAACTTTGTAATTATAAATGTCTTAAAATAAATTAACTAAAGGTTATTTGGAAACACATTTTATTTTCTCTAGAGCAATGGGCTGTTTGCTTGTGATGTTACTTTCTTGTATAATTTCTAATAAAAAAATTATTTTCTCTTCTAGAGTCTTTCATTTAACAAGATATCAGTCCATTAGTCAATTTTAGTTCTGGCTACATGCATATGACTTAAGGTAGCCATTTTAATACTTAAAAAAAACATGTATTGTGTTCTACTGGCTCAATCAGTTGAGATGCTCATCACATTTGCCATTATGAGTTTCAAAGTATATTAACTTGGCCATTTGTTTAATAAATATTGAATCTAAGGAAGTGGAAATGCTTCAAATGAAGCTCGGTAAAGCATATAGCTAATTATATAAGAGAGACAAGAATGGAAAAATGTCAACCGGACCAGGGACTCGAATCCAGGACCTCCTGAAATTCAGCTGGGCTCTCTACCGACTTTATCTAATCCAAGTCGACATCCAAGGACCGATTCAACATCTCTCCATTCCCGTAAACCTAAGCTACTGAACAATTGATCACTTTTACCGTCATATATAATATACATAATCACTAGCCAAAATTATATTATTCATTCCTTGATATTATAACAACTAACTTACTAACAACTTAATATACAAACACAGTAACATTTTACGTAGCCAATATGTAGGGTGAGCTCACACATTTCTAATGATCAGTAAATACACTTTCTTCACTACCTGAGCTATCAATAGTTTGTAATGGATATGACTTCATACAAGCAGTGTCAATATCAGTTTCATGAAGATTATCATTTGCACCAGCTTTATATTGATATTTCATACTGATATTCTGTGGTTGAGAATTGTACTTGTCAGTGTCTATATTCAAATATACTTCAGACGTTAAACTCTCGGTTCTTAAAACATTTGCAATAAAGTATTCACCTCCTGCTGATGTATCACTTGTAATGCTTGTGCCACGTTCTATATTTGTCTGTGGTGAATGAGAAACACTTTCTGAACTTCCTGAATTACTAATTTCATTCAATTGATTGTTATGACTAGAACAATTTTCAGCCTCATTATACGTAATTCTTTCAATATATCCTTCAGGTTCTCTATTAATAACTTTAACCGGTGGATCAGATGCTTCAGTTTGAGGGTCATTAAAGGTTTCATCAGATTGTTCAGTCTCATTATAGGTAATTCTTTCAATATCTCCTTCAGATTCTCTATTAATAATGTTAACCGGTGGATCAGGAGCTTCAGTTTGAGGGTCATTAAAGGTTTCATCAGATAGCTCAGTCTCATTATAGGTAATTCTTTCAATATCTCCTTCAGATTCTCTATTAATAATGTTAACTGGTGGATCAGAAGCTTCAGTTTGAGGGTCATTAAAGGTTTCATCATATAGCTCAGGTCTTTGTGAGAAACTGAAGGGTTGAAAGGGGCTAAATAATTTTTCAGGCATACTTTTTCTATAGTCCTGACTATGTATTTTAGTGAAGTAATCACCTGTGCTGAAACGAGTTCTGTTGATTGTTTGACTTTGATTACCTTTATCCAAAGCAATTAAATCTTTGAAAAACACTTCCCGGGGGCTCATAGGTGTATCAATAGTAACCAACTTCAGGTATTCATCAAATGACTTCATTTCTGGTATTCCATTAAATGAATCATCTCGTATAAAATCAGCATGAGACTCGTTTTTGGAGGAACATGAATTTTCAGGTGTTTTACTAATTTCATTCATGTCACTCAAACAAATCACATCAACAGGAATTTCATCAGTTTTATTTTCATATAATGACTCACTTTTATTTTGTGAACTACTAGGATCAAATTCCTTATGAACTTGAATAAAACTTCTTGGTCTACCTTCATCAATGTCATCACTCTGAGGAATGTTCTCATTTGGTTGGACAAGAATACTGTGCATAGATACAGTAATAGGGCGCTGATTAATAGATTCATAAGTAGAAAACTCTGTAGCTGGTTGAACTGGTGTTATTTTTGTAGGAAAATCAAGTTTACAAGTTTCAACATCTGTAGTATTGGGCGTAACCTTGAAATCAGTTTTTACCTCACCTTTCTTGGATGTGCTATGTCTGTGCCACCACCAAAACAAACACATTATGATTATGAAAAGCCAAACAAAAAATGCAACAATATAATATGTGGCAACTGAAGTATCTGATTGAAAATGTAAAATATATGGTAATAGCTGGGGAACAAATATAAACCAATAAAAGAAAGAAAATAATCCACACCCCACAGGATAAAGCCAAATATGATAAAGCTTTTCTCTAAAATTTTTGTTTCTCAGCAAATCTAGCACATATACTCTGTTTTTATGATTCTGTTTACTCATTATGTTAACACCATAAATGCAATGTGGGAAATATGAATAAAAATATTTTAAACCTCAAAATCACATAAAAATTTAAGAACTGAAAGTTAAAAAGTTTTCACACAACCAACAAAAATAGTCAACTACATAGTGCAGGAAGTTATGTGAACCAGTTATCAAGTTACACACACTTATCTCTGATAACTAAACCGCATTTCCTGAGAAGTTTTTACCAGCAACAGCCTGGGAAGAGTCGCTGATAAATTGAATTTTATAAGCTCATTGTATGTACATGATCACCTCAAATATGTGAGAAAGATAGTCTGTTTTTTAATTATATTCTAAATCAAAACTGTGTGTGTTTTACTTTGAGTGCATCACATTGAATAAAATTTACCTGGAATATTTTCATTATCATTGATACATACAGCACAAGCTGGACAATTTTTTAATTAAGTTATGAATGTCGTAGACCTAAACGTAATTTCACTGTATAAAAAAGAAATTCCTGGAAGTATAACAATTTGAACTTAAATTTCTCAACTGTAAGTTTATACTAAACAAATACATACCAAATATGTTAAACTATATAAGGAAACTATTATTAAGTATTACATTTGAGCAATATTAACTTTCTAGTTATTTTTTTCAGTTAGTATCATTTTAAATTTAATATATCCTTTTTAAAAAAATTAAACCTTTAAAAATCATCAAAAATTAGCTTATACACTAAAATCTACTTGCTCTTAATTAATTTATCTCTGATAAATACACATAGACTTATTAGAAGTAAAATCTTTTCATTTAAAGACAGTAGGGAGATTGTACTCTTAAATAACTGCATTAAAAAATATGGGACATACCCAATAGTGTTTCATCAGGTTCTGTGCTTTGAATTAAACGAGACAGCAATTTAAATAGAAGAGCCAAGACATCTAGATTTTCTGAACTTCGTACAAATACTGGAAGACAACTTTGGCGCAGCAGACCCCAAATGCGTATGATGACTAGAAGCTCTCGCAGAGTGTTTAATGACTTATAATCTCGCAGAATATCATACTAAAACAAAAAATATTTTAGCTACAAAACAAAAAGACCTTAAGAAAAACTAATAATTTCAGCATTATTATAACAGAATACTAAAGAAATAAGTTCAATTGTAAAAACTCAAATGTAAAGGATTCAAATCAATTTATTCACAATCAATTTTATTTAAAACCTATATCTTGCATCATACCAACATAACTGATGCCGCAAATAAAATAAATTAAAAATTTATTAGTAAAACTAAATTAATGAAAAATACTATAATTATTGTATTCTAAAGCATTTCAATTTTTCTGGCTTAGTTGTTGACCCCAACTGTAATATCTTCGGATAAAAGTTCACTTCAATAATTTTTTTTTTAATTTGTTGTAAAATACTCCTTTTATGCAATATATTCTTTAGTCTTTTCTCCATTTCAACAATTATATGGTTGCCCCATTTTGATAACTTACGGAATCCTTCAATTCCATGGGATTTTTCA
Source organism: Eucriotettix oculatus (assembly GCA_034510155.1). NCBI lineage: Eukaryota > Metazoa > Arthropoda > Insecta > Orthoptera > Tetrigidae > Eucriotettix > Eucriotettix oculatus. The sequence goes on from CM067380.1 coordinate 46,830,366, forward strand.
GTTTCATCAAGCAGTAAACTATCTCCTCAAAGTATGCCCAATTCAGCCAGGATTCACATCAAAGAACAGTTGATAACTAACTACTTTCTAGTTTTTGACTAAAGCCTTCTAATTCAGAAGTCATATCCAACCAGTTTCTCTCAATTCTCCAGAATTAAATTTGAAAACTCTGAATGCATTTCTCATTCTTAGTGACAGTGTTTCAAATGCATACAGACATGGATTTCAAAGAGAAATTTTCATTTATGTTACTATTATTATTATTTTGCTCACAAGGTTCCTTGCTTAATAAAAAGTGTATATTGCATAAGTGATGTATGTAAAGAATGATGAACATGAACAATATCAGACTTAGAAACATATATTTATTCCCAAAACTTTTGTAGCTCAAATATACAGTTAAAAACCCAGAAGCTGAAGACAGTTGCAGAAATGTGTACCAAAATGACATTTGAATAAAACATTCTCAGGTTTCTAAAGAGTGGACTATTTATTAATACATAATTTCTCAATGTCATCCTTTAATTTAATTCTGAAATCACAAATTATTGTAACACAAGTAACTGCAATCCACCTGATGACAATGCAGAACATGCCGTCAAAACTTTTTGTATTAATAAATATTTGCCCAGACCACTTTATTCTTAATTTAAATCAGGAAAGTCTTTACTTTCTTAAAATAACTTTGCACTTGTCACCCCAAATTATACACCCATTCACCCGGTATAGATGAAAACCTGTCATACATAAACAATTACTTGAAATTGTTAGCTTAATATATCAGACTATCTAACCTAATAAATAAATATCGATATATGTGTGTGAGAGAGAGTAAGTTCAACCAGTTGGTACACATGACTTAAAATCTAGGAAAAATCACTGTAGGAGTAAGACACACCTACAACTATGGATAGAAAGGGTGGCACTTAAAGATAATGATTAAACATTTATTATTAGTGTCAAATACATCATTTTCAGTAGTGTCACTTGTAGTCTAATTTGATGAACTAACATCAGGGGAGGGGAAGCACCCCTAGGGGTGGAGATGGAAGGGGAGGACTTAAAAATAATGTGAAAAACATAATTTGTGAGTGCACAGTATTGTGGGTTGCTGAGTTGAATGCAAACATTCAGGGTGGGGGTCAATTTTGCCCAAAATATAGATTTTAGTGGTGTTGAAATGAACAGCCACACTCTACACCAGTTAATTCATGTGTTCAACCCCAGTTAGTATGCATCAAGGCAAAAAGGCTTACTTATATTTTGTTTCAAAATGACCATGAGATTAGAGTCAAATTAATACAATTCCTAATACAATAAGATTAGGAAAAATGAATACCCAGTATATGATGATAAAAACAAAAACACATTAAATGTCATTCTCATAAATACAGGAGGTTGAACACACAACAAACTTTTTGATTTGCTGAGAGATTAGTCTGGTTGGGTTACATCCACACACACTAAGCTGACTAGACTGTTGGTTGAGTGGTAGGGCGCACACTGTCCAATTTAACCAGCAAATTTTTCACATTCAGTGGGTAAAAAGCTATGCTGGGTCACAGGTTTTGTCTCCTGTATTTGTTATAACTGCTATTATCATAAAATGAATAGAATACAGAAGAATGATGAAAAAGAGAAAACATATGTATTGGGTTCATCTCATTTACAGTGATAGAATGTTGGAAGGAAAGTTTTATATTCCAATCAGAAACAAAAATTTCACATACTTTTTGCCATAGATTATGGATCTGAGAATTGTATTTTATTAGACGGTAATAAAGGCACATAACACTATTAAATAGTACACCATCCTCTTGATATCACCAGGATTTCACACTATCTAATATAAATGAATTGCTGAGCAATGCTGGACAACCAGCTAATTAAAGGTATCATGATATGCCATTCAATAATATGGTCAACATAAAATAAATCTTACCCCTGATCCTTTACTTGATATTTGCCTCTGTTCAGGTAATCTTGCCAACAAATTTAATGCCAAGTCAGCTACCCATTGTATTAGCTGCTGTAGAGACTGAAGTGTACTTGGCTCAACGGTGAATTCCTTGGCTTCCAAATGGAGTAGAACTTTATCTACATCTGTCAAAGATTCAGTCATCACAGCTGTAACATTTAAATTAGGTCACTTATACTTGATGAAGAGGTTATCCTATAAACAAGTATGATGACTTTTTTTCAAAAGAAATGTTATAATGCATTCTTAATTGGATAGTGAGTAAATATAAAGTATGGGATGAAGGTAGGAATGCACTCTACAGAAAGTATAACCCTAGTGGTAAGCACAAAGCAGAGAGAGGACAGGAATAAGAAAAGATTGAAAATATTTGGCACAGCCAGGACTTGAACCCGGATCCTTAGCTGTAAATACAAAGTGCTTTAAACATTTCAGCCACTGACTCACAACGCTTTAAAATATAACCATTCTAATTAAGTATGGATAGGTGGGATGGATAGAGACGAGGGAATGAAGAGTTTACAACATTAATACATTTTTCTCATATCTTTACTCTCTATCTTACCCTATGTATGGCATCATCATGAATTAAAATGTCATTATCCTTATAAATACTGCACCAAAAAATTCTTATGACCGTTGTTCACCAAATATATGAAATTGACTTTATATAGATACCAAGGATACATATTAATAGTTAGCTACAAGTACAATTGGGTTATTGTTGTTACTTCACTATTTTTAAGGATGTTCTCTGTTATTAAATTCTATCTACTTACCAGCCAAACTATCTGCAGGGCCTTTATCATGACTTGACAAGTCAGATGGTCTTAACAATGATTTAAAAGCTGTTGCTACAGAGTGAAGCATAAGAGTTGACATAAGATCTGCTGCTTTCGACTGCCCATTAATAGTCATTCTGAAATACAAAATCTGTTTAATATAGATGTTTATTACTGTTTAAGAAAAAGCAAATAAGAATATTTATTAGAAAGAAACTTATGCCTTAAAATACTGCTTGACGTCCTATTTATATTGTAGCCATACCCATAAAAAAAAAACAAAAAAACAAAGACTTCCAAGTGTATGCAATTGTTAAAGAGTTCTCAAGATTTCAAGTAAGTGTAAATGTTTATTTTCTGTGAATAATTGCAATCTTCAATTAAGAGCGGGAGCAGTTGACAAAAGCAATTCAGCCCCAGCTGTGCACATGGGCCAAGTGCATTGGCCTTCAACAGCCATTAGTGAGTATTGATAGATTCTACTGCCACACTAAAGTCCAAACCAATTTAGTGAGAGATGTGCTAACTATATCTTGTCAGAAGATTATATAGAGATGGACTGACAGGGCATCAGCATTTGAAAATTTTGGCAATGACTGCAATTAAAATATCATGGATCATTTATGTTTACAACAAGTTGGTATCCTGAGAACTCTGCTCAATAATTTAATGATCACTTATCACAACAGAAAGGAGGAAGTCAACATATATTATAGTTTTTCTATGGCAATAATGTCATTCGAATTATAATGTTTGCATATTTACTGTGTGAAAGAAGGTATAATGTAATTAATCATCCTCAAAATTTGTCACCACATGTACAATTCAAATTAGAATGCAGCTGTACAAATGATAAGAACATTCATATCCTACAATCTTTCAGTGGTATGTTTCATAAGGTATGTCAAGTGGTGATTAAATTACTTATTGATCACAGACATGAAATCGTGTAAATTTAACTCATTTTACTTATTGGACAATTCCTTAGAATGTGGATCTCACTTCCAATTGCAATGCACTTACTAAAAACATAGTGTTTTTTAGTAAATATAAACATTGAACTTTCTGATGACAAACTGGAAGTGACCTTTTTTGCACTAAAGGTGAAATACGACTCATATAAGAACTAAACTTAATAATAGTACTGTATTTCCAATGAAAATTTTCTTTTACATGTTGCTGAATAAATAGGAAAAATTGTATAAGGATAGAGTGCCAGTAGATGGGGCACAGTTGTGTTAATGATTTTGACAATGTCAATGCACTTATATGTTTATTGAGCAGCTTGACATCTAGCTGTTCAGACACACCGTCTGAAGAATGGCACTGAGGCTGACGAAAATTCAAATGGGATGTTAATTCAGCATTGTAATCATGACAACACAATTTTCCTTAAACATACTTATGTAACAGTTTGATTTATTTGCTCTGAATCTGACAATCTATTTCACATTCATGATAATTTACTGCATTTATTATATAACAGAAGTTTAATCATTTACTGATAAAACTTGTTCTGAGCGTATTGTAAATGACTACTCAAAAGTAAGTGGTAGTGGAAAGTAGTAATTGCACTAAGCCTATCTGGTTCATAATGAGATCACAAAACTTTAATTGAAACTATAGTTCTAAAAATATGTTTCACAACATCATTATAATAAGTTAACTTAAATTTGGATGTAAAAAATTCTCAGAATATAACAACATAAATAGTCTTAATTGTCTACTGACAAAAATAAGAATTTGGAAATCAGTAAAGTTTATATAGAACAGAATAATATACTGCGAACATTTTACACAATTAATTAAATATTATAAATACCTATAAAGTGAAGTTTTTATATTAAGATGCTTTATGTAATGAAACTGTTGAACTGCTGTAGGCTGGCGATTATAGCTCTCTGTAAACCTATCACAAATAGTTTCAATCATTGAAGGTCGAAAAGATATTAATGCATCCCACCAATCTAAACCAGTTACAAGACAGTATTCTAGCAGTGTACAAGCATATGGTACCATCAATGAGTTACCTGAAAGAAAATAAAGTGAAATAATTAAATAAATGTTAAAACTAGATCTGTTCTTGGATTAAATGCTTGTTAACAATTGTTTGCAATCAGTACTTAAGATGTTATTAAGTATAGCTTCAAGTAAATTCATATAACTATAAAAGGCTAGCATTCTGAACAGCTGGAACTCTTCATCATATTCATATTGACAATTCCCTCACAACTGACATTCCAAGTGACAGCATCAGTCCATGACTAGCCAACACTTTGAACATATTTCTTTCTCTCCTGATGAAGGGGCTGTTACCTTTGAAAATTTGAATATTTACAATCCACGATGGTGATGTCAATCTTCAACTCTCTCTCTCTTTTCTGTCCTTATCAATTGTGTTAATGATTTTGACAATGTCATGTCTTTACTTGCACTTATATGTGTACTCAGAGGCTTGATGTCTTGCTGCTCAGACACATTGCCTGAAGAATGGTGCTGAGGCTCTTGAAAATTGACATTTTTGCACTTCCATGCCTGTTGATGCCTTCAATCAATTTAAGCCAATGACCGTTTTCTATCCCTCTCTCTGGCCATCACTCAGAATGTTTTCCTAATCAAAAAAAAAAAAAATTCAAGAATTCTACACTACATGGTGCTTACCACCAGTTTTCTGTCTCTCTCTTTCTGGTCCTTATGAAAGAGAGATAGAAAGTAGGTGACTTACCTGAGGTTCATAGATGGTAGACACCTTGTGAGGTTTGGAGTTCTTAAATTTTCGGAGGCACCGCCCCTTTCATCACCAATCTCCATCTCTCTTTCCTGTGCTTATTAATTATAAATATATATGTATATATATATGTGTATATGAAAATGAAGTTTCATCAATGTTGTTAGTTGGCTATGTTAAAGCTGCTCACACTTTTCTATTGTTTGGATATTCTCAAATCCAATATATGATATATGCCTAGTCTTAGCACTATAATCAATAGAATATTCAGTCCTTAATTAAAAAAAGCAGCTTCAGTTGCTTGTTAAGAAGTATTGATTTAGGAACAACATGAAGTAAAATTATCTTTCAGGTGATTTAAAAGATGTTTCAATATATAAAATGAAAGACAGTGTATTACAATCTTACATTAAAGAAAATTGTTTGTTTCCTCAGCATATGCTGATTAATCCAATTATATAATGACAAGTATTTATAAGAGGATGTGATGTGACACTATAAAGCACATTGAATGAAACTTATATTGATATTGTTTAAAAATTTTTTTTTAAACAAATAGCAAAACAAGAAAATGAATTACAAAGAAGAAAGGGGTCTTGGATTTCAATAAAGATGTTTTGGCAGCTATAGAAGATGTAACTCAATTGAAACCTTTGAACTCTATATTCTTCAGATTCTCTGGAAAAATATGAAGGCTTTCCTGGTGTATCTGCTGTAGAAAGAGTTTTCAGGTGTCCATGAGAATGCAATAGTGATTAACACTTAATGTATCAATGGTCAACATCTCATCACCCACAGCATCTGGAAGATGACAACAGAGCTGCTGGTTGTCAAAAAACACACAGCACTCTGTTTAGGGCCATTGCTCCACCTAAAGCCAATTTCAATATATGTTGCATGCTTATAGAATAACAATAAAACCAACTGGAGATAAAAGTACATACCAGGCTCTGCATATAATCTAAACACATGTAATTGTCCATGTGTGTCAATTAAAAGAAGTACAAGACCCAGCCACGTTAAATCCATGTAAGAAATTTGGACAGAATATCGCTGACGTTTGGGTGCAGGCAAATCGTCCAAATGTGGGGATATATTAAGAACAAAAGAAGAAATCTGAAATGAATTGAAAGACAAATATTAAGTAAAATTAAAATTAATGGCATACTACAGAAGGTATTTAATATGCAATATAAAATTACTTTGCTTGTATAAACAATAAAATTATTATTTTGGTGAACCAATTTAGCTAATTAGAAATATGAAAAAATTACAATGGAAATTTATTATAAGTTTACTAACTTTATTCCATGCTAAGCAACAAATACATATATTGATACCATAAATTGTTAAGTTTTATTTTTATATGATAACATAAAAATCTGCAGAACTCAAATTAAACTTTTACATACAAGGTGCAGCAGAAATATATAATGATTTCTCATGTGTAGCAATTTTATTTTTGAAAAGCAAATTGCATACTTCTTTTTTCATAAAATCAACATACTTTGCCATAGTTATTTATAACATACACAGTTATAGAACATAATTTAAAGTGAAAAATAATTTGTTGCAAATATTGTGGTACAGATTGCTTTCACTGAAATAATGTTGAAAATGACTGATGATATTGTTATCACGTCTTATGAATAGTAATTATCTGCAGCAAGCCTGAGAGAAAATCAGGAGTGTTCATTACACTCATTACGGCTAACAGTATGGTGAGGGTGACAAATCATGGCTCATATTTCTTCAAATAGGACGGTCAACTGGTAACAGTGAATTCCTATCAATATACTTCGATGTGGACAAACTTCCTTGAACCTCAAAATCAAAGAATGCAACTGAGCATAATAGTAATACTACTACTAAAAATGTTTCCTGATATGACTAATTTCACAGTAAGACTTGCAGCACATTATTTTTAGACCTAAATTATGTTCCACAAACAATGGTAAAATATGATTTTAATAAAAACAATTAAGCAATATGCTTTCGAAAAATAATAAACTTTCAAAACCATCGGATATTTATGATGCATCTTGTAGAAGTTAGAATGATATTAACAATGGCTGCCAAATGAATATCACTTGGTTATATTCACGCATTGCCAAGAGCATCAACAATGAAATATTTGCCATGAATTTGAGGATTACTTGTAGTATTTAAAAAAAACATCAAATAAAAATTTAAAATTTGAAGTAACTGCAAATATGTTGTTACTCCCATAAATCTATGAACGGAATTACCTATTCATGAAAGATCTATTTAGAAAATGTAAACAGATACAGCTTTCTTTGTTACTACGAAAAAGAAAATGTTATTACCTGTTTTAACGCATCCCGTGAAAGGCAAATGATGGTACCATCAGTCAAGGCTAGAATGATATTCCCTGGAGGAGCCATTGGTACTGCAATGTATAATTTTGAAGTAGTAATGCATGTTACAGGGGATGATGCAACATAATTGCAGGTATGTTGCCATGACTGAAAACAACAATATGATAATCAGCTACAATATTTCAATGGCAACATCTCTACTCGGATGTGCCATTTATACATATAGGCACAAGGAAAAATAAATGACAAAGTAAATAATAAATTGGTTTGGATCACGAAAAGAGACAGGTAGCAGTCAATGACGTATCTTAAATTTATAGTAGCCGTAAGTGTAAGTCTGAACAGCATTATGAGCAACTGGCTGCCATGCCATTTAGACTTACACCAACTAAAATTTAGTGCTGTTTTCAGTCCCATCAGAATGTTAAGTGATGCCTCCAAAAATTTAAGAACTTCAAACCCTACATGGTGCCTGCCATCTGTGAATCTGTCCTTATTAATTATATATATATATATATATTATAAATAAAATTCTTGACATGAAACATTTTCAAAATAGAAAATTACATAGTTTCTTTACATAAAAGACCATACCATAGTTTTATATGGTTCAGTTTGACCTCCATGACTTTTGGGAAGAAAAATTTTGTGGATTGGGAGAGGTTTTTCTCTCAATTCCCAGAATTCTACAATGCATCCTGTTTCACTATTAGCAGCAACAACCATGGAGTCTGCATTTTCACGGCCCACAAATTTAATTTGAGAGACTTGGTGACCTGAAAAAAAGAATCCTCTACAACAAGTACCTGAAAATTTCATTAAACTAGACCAACAGTTCTTTATTTAAAGTAATGCTTTAACCAAGTGTGTTTTTATTAACTAAATTTACTGCACAATAAACTTCGACTTAAGCACCAAACATAAGTTCAATCATTATGGAAGCAATAAATTTTAGCTAATTTAGTACTTACATTGACTTTCCTTAATGGGATTTGATTGTAAGAAGAAACTTGGTAATGCATGAGACATAATAACACATTTTTCATCTACAAGTTTCAGCGTCACCCTATAGCACTGAATGGGAAGATTTAGCTTACCACTACTCACAGCAATAATAAACTGGCCACCTAAACATAAATTTAAAGAAAAAATTAAGTCAAACAGTGTAAATACTTTATTGTGATACTGTAAAAATTAATCAATTGTTACATTTCATAATTATCTAAAAAAAAAGACAGTTAACAAAATCCAGACATGCCACAATATTAAGATAAAAGAGATAAATTTAATGGATTACACTCAAACACAGGTAAAGATTCAACAAAGTATCATTGGAAAGGACAGTCATTAGTGCTTAGTGAACAGAGCCCAAACTTATTTCATTAGTTACTGACAATCAATTAATGTGAACAGATTAAGAGAACATTATAGATTTAAGAAATAAAAGTTGTTGAGAATGAATCATATTCAATATTGTTTCATGTTATACAATATATTTCATTCCTATACACGTAAATAAAATAAAAGTGGTATCTACTACTACTCATCAACTGAAGACCAAGTACAATTTAGAAAAGTATGTGAAACCTGAGAAAACAACTAAAGCTTTGCCCCTCCTCCTAATTCCTCATATTAAAACTATATCAATAAAGGGAGAAAATAAATTACCAAATACAAGCTTAGTTCTTCATTGAGATAAAAAGAAGAATTTTACTCAGACTTCCTTAAATAAGCCCAAAATTTGTATACATTAATATTTAATATTGATCTACACTGGAACATATTAATATAAATTCCTTTAAAAGAACTAAACCAGGAAACAACAAATAATGGTATGGTGCTTGGATTGTAATATTTGAAAAAAAATCTTAACAAATAATAAATTTAACTTACAGCAAACAATTTTGACCTAAATTCTTATTTTTATTTTATGAGAAACAAAACCTAACTTCATATTAGATAGTTATCTGTCAGATGCCCATTCATCAATATGCAGCAAAACACAACCAAGGGAAAATAAATTTTGTAACTTAAATTCATCCTAATGTGGCAATGTAGGACTTTAAACTGGGAAACATGGGAGGTTAATTCCTCTTCTAGCTATCTTGCATTCACAAAATCATTCAAGCAATTGACGAGATTAATTTATAACATAACGTACGCCAGGGTTTCCGAACAATGGTAAAAAAAATACAACTAAAAGGATGTCGCCCAAGAACAACTAAAAGGAATTATCAAATTAGTCACAGGCTTGTTCCACTCTGTAATGTGTCATATAGGTTAACAATCTGACTTTTGTTTTGATTGCTTAGAATCTCCATAGACTACAATAAAGAAAATCTTAGAAGCAAATCAAACATTTTTTTCCAGTTTACTGACAATGACCAAACCTTTAAATTTGAAGAAATAAACTAACAATAAAAATAGGCTGTAAACTTAGGGAATAATAACTCAATCATACAATATTAAATGTAAATGTAAGACTTGTAGATGATAAATTGAGTTGGAAGAAATGTTAATTGCTATCCTAGAGCTAACATTACTTACAGAAGAGTGAAAAAGATGCAAGGGGGAAAAGAAAAAATATTGAAGTGTCACTACTTTAAGTAGTTCACATTACTTAATGGTACAAACTTTGATGATGTGAAACAATAAAATTAGCATATATTTTAATCCTGAGAACATATATGATATAATGTGTTTGGTATTTAGGATGACTTAAGATGGCATAATATCAAAAGCAACATAAAATTAATGTCTTAAGTCAGTTCAAGAACACACTGTTGACTCTTCATATTACTGACTCTCTCATGTAAGCATATATTTTATTTAATAATATTTCTCATCAACAATGGGAAATAAGTTATCAAAATTTCAAATGCACATATTAAAAACATGTAACAAATTGAACATTTATAATCCACATAAATCTTTATATCAACAAAAAGTGCATCAACTTAATTTAATGACCTTCGTCAAATATAAAAGAAAATATCCATGTATGTAAATCCTGCATCCAGTCTACAACACTTAAGATCTATGAACAAAAACTGTGTGATTACATAAAAATAAGGTAAAAAGGAGTGGGATAACGGAAGAATGGTGTTATATAAAAATAATAAGAAAATGGCTGAGATTGGTGAAAGGATGTTTCGGGGGTTCCTAAGTTTAAAGCTGGTATTCACCATTGATGCCTCTTGACACAGGGAGGGGAAAGAGATGAGAAAAAATATTCTAAATTGGCCCATATTAGAGTCAAATCCAACATTTTGGTGTGTCTGAGACATTCCCAATGTTAAGTTCAAGAAAGGGTTAGTTATAAAATGTCTAATATAACCAGAACTGGTGTCGAATTAGGATTTTCAAGTTCAATATGTTGGATCATGCCAGTTACAATAAATTTCAGCCACGAAATACATGAGTAAGAGGCAATGGTCAGTAAGAAGGGAAAAAATGGTCTAAAATCACCATTATTAGTCAGATCCATAGTTTTTGGTGTCTATATGAACACTGGCACTCCTGATAGTGGTTATCATATGGAGGGGGTGAGAAGGGGTCAAATATTGGGATAAAGAAATGCCAAAGCATGCTGGGCAATCAGTTAGTACCAAAGAAATAAGTAAAGACTATATTATAACCAATAAAGCAAAATAGTTAAGTTCACATTTGATAGTCATATTGAGTTCAAGAAGTCCTACATTTATTATATATGGTCAGTAACTAATAATTACATTATATATATATATATTAATAGAGAAAGGACAGAGAGATAGATAGAAGGTGACTTACCTGAGGTTCATAGATGGTAAACACCTTGTGAGGTTAAGTGTACTTGAATTTTTGGAGACGATGACTGGAAATGTTTTCCTAACTTTCTGATGAAGGGGGCGGTGCCTCCAAAAATTCAAGTACTCTTAACCTCAGAAGGTGTTTACCATCTATGAACCTCAGGTAAGTCATCTTCTTTCTATCTCTCTGTCCTTTCCCCATTAATTGTTTTAATTAACATGACAATGTCATTTCCTGACTCATATATATAAATTATATATTGGATAAGTGACGAAGTCACACATTGAATAATAGGATAGAAAGAAAGATAGAAATATTTGGGAAAAAGGCAGGAAATTCGCTCTTTGAATCACATGTACGGCATGGAATCATGCACAAAGAAATACATATGTTAACGTAGAAGGGAATGGAAGAAAGATATGTATATATATATATATATATATATCAAATTAGACATTTAGCATGATACATATAACAATTGGTTTTATTTATATGGATGGTTTGAAATATTTACTATATCTACTTACAGAAAATATATGAGTAAAAATTTACATTGTCCACATTGTGAATATCCAACTCCTATGAAATAACTATGGATACTAATTATAATAAATAGTAAATAAAATATGGCCAATAAGCCAGCAATAATTTTATTGATATTTAATTGTACACAACACCAAATTCCTCAATATCAATAGTTCCTCCATTCATAATGAAAGTCTTTCAAACAATATATAGCAAACAACTTCTTGGTTTATAAAAAATTGCAAAATCAAACCTAACTATTGTCTCAAATTCAGCTTTTATTTAAACTGTTGTTACAACAATCCACATATAAGAGGCCTTATAAAAACTCAAACCCTCGCTTCTGATGAGACTGGTAATCAATGGTACATCAAGTCAAGTGTGCAATCTATCAAAAAATAAATTAAACATAAAACAAGCTTAGAAAAGACAACATTTTTGATGTGAAGAACAGTATAGAATTTGTGAATAAAATAAAAGGGAGTCAGAGTTGACTGTATTAATTGTAATGCAAAATATATTGGTATCACAGGCATTAATATGAAGGGTAGATTATAAGTTTTATATAAATTGACTAGTACTTAAATCATAACTAATTATAATATATACAAGTAAATATGTTTTATAAACATAATATGTATGTAAGGATATTGTGAACATTGAAAATCTATGTGATCCCTGTGTTTACAATGGCATTTCACCAGTTGATGTATACCTTTCGGTAGCAGGTAAATAACTCACAGATGATGCATCAATAACTATTATGTAATGACCACTTTTTAACATGTTTTATAATTTGTAAATATTTCACAGATGAATATGGCAGAAACTGGAAAAATCTCCAACAATTTAAATAAAAGCTGAATTTGAGACAATAGTTTGGTTTGATTTTGCAATTTTTATCTTTAATTTATTTTACTTTATATTGAACATTACACTTCATATTTTGACAAATTTTTATGTATTCAAAATTAATTTTGATTTTATAATTTTTTGTGTATAGTTACCTGAAGATGAAATGTAGAATTTGTATAATTAAATATTAATAAAATTATTGCTTACTTATTGGCAGTCTTTTTATTAATTGTACACTTAAAGTCAGATAATTATATTTGTATAATGAAGTAGATTACTGGGTTACTATTGCTATATAAGAAGACAGAAGCCTTTGGTAAAATGAAAGGATTCAAAAAGGCAAATTTCTTTACCAATAACAACTTTTATCTAAACATATATGACAAGTCTAGCAGCATAATTGGACACACATGAAACATAAAAATAGACCTCTATGTTAGCACTGTTTTCCAAAAATTAAAAAACATTTTTCACACGAAGAAAAATAATATAAGGACATAATTCTACATATAGAACATAAAAATAGACCTCTGTTCTATAATTAATCAATATCATACCAACATACACTAACTACACATCACTAAAAGATTATAAAAATAATAAACTGTCCAATTTATATTATTCATAGCACCTAACCAGCTATGAAATAATGAAAAGTTGAAACAGTAGTATCAAATATGGAAAATGTATTTAATACTATCCATAAAAGATAAGATATTTGTAGTATTACACTAAGCTTATATCTACACACAAAAAGAAAGCTTCCAGTAAAGCTAAACAATCAATATGTATATGATCAATATATCTGATGAAATTTACCTCACTTACATTTTTAATAACTTCAAATTCAGAATTGTTTTTGCACTTTTAAATCATGAACATCTATAAAAATTAAAATAATAGTGACATTATTGTATATAGGACATATTGAAAAGTGAATATTAAGCATGAGCGCTCTGTAAGTCCACCAGTATTTAGTTCAAATTGTACAAAACAAACATTGTAGTTTAGTAATACGTATTGTTACTAGACAAATAAAGCAATGGATACTCAAAAACTCTTTCTTATAGGGACAGAAATTTGTTAAAAAATAATGCCCCTCCCTCACATATGAACTTATTGTTTTACTTAGATGCATTTCAAAACTTGTAATGATATATATTGAATTGTGTTCGTTCCCAAAACAAGTAACTTTGACTCATTAATTAACACACAATGTTCTTTAGCTAATATTTGCTACAAAATACAGTACCAATATAAATGCAACAGGATGTGTAAAAGTAATCAAAATTCATTGTTTCAGGTAACTACAATATTGCAACTGTAGCCAACACATCAGTGTTCTTTTACTTTGATTGTTTATAATTGTTCATGTTTATATACTTCTAAAAATGTAAATGTTCCATTCATAAGCCAGAATACTTGTGCGACTTATGAAATGATCACATTTTTTAAAGTAAAATCACATTATTTTCCAAATTACTGTTTGTATTCAAAATATGTTGTTCCATACCTTAATTTGTTTCCCAACATGGGTAATTAATTTGAAGAGAAGCATGCTATTAACAACTCAGAATTTCTTGTTTCCTAATATATAAATTATGCTTGAAATGTTGTATACGTACTTGCTATTAAAATTGGATTTTTAAATGAATAGATCCACTCTACAACTGTTGTCACTTCCAAACATCAAATTATCTTTAACTTTTCCTCTATATTTCCTTCAAATTCAGTCTCATAGTACGGTTTTATGAAAATTATAAATGACATCATTGGACAAGATTTCAAAATTCATATTAACCAGAGTTGATATATTTAGAGGAATGTTGAATACAAACCTTGAAAAGAAAGTTAATTAACACAATCCAATCAATCATTGGCAATAAATTGATATATCAACAATTAATTGCTTATTTTTCTACTCCAATCACAGTATCTGAAGTCTCTCTCATGAACAACTGCATTTGTTTTTAAATAGTACATCTTGGTAAAATAATCTCATTTCACAGCTAAAACCAAGAAACTTTTTCCACCCAAAAGTTAAAAAATTCTTTATCATAGATGAAAAGGGTAGTTTACATAAGTCACCATAAATTATATGGATTTAATCCGGATTTGAAATTTATTGACAATTGTGGGATGAAACTGCTAGACATTTTTTCAAGTATTCCATTATCTATGTTAGAAAAGTAGAGAAATGAAAGTACAAGAAGTGTAGAAAGGAAGGGTTAAGAGAAGCAGAGGTGGGACACATGTATCTGATCACAGCTTAATGAAATAAACATACTGAATTCAGCCTATTTCAGAAAGTCATACTGAATTCAACCAATTTCAGAAAGTCATACTGAATTCAGCCAATTTCAGAAAGTCAGCTATCATGGTTCTTAGCAAGTGACACAAGGTAATGTGGGACTGGGCACTGAATTAACTAGATTGGGAAGAAAGTGAAAGGACTACACAATCCACAAAGGGTGTATTTTAATCTTTAACCTGGAACAAATTAGGATCTTAACAATGTCTTGGAATGTCAAAACTGGGTGAAATACTCTCTACTTTTAAATATTTTTAAACAAATTTAACAGATGTTATAAGATTAAATACTGCCTAATATCCTGTTTGGAGAAAAATGTTAAAATAGCACCCTAGCAGACCAAGCAAACTCAGCCTGTTCACTTTCTCCCTGATTTAATAAATTCAACACCTAGTCCCAAATTTCCTAGTCTCAATATCTGCTCTCTGAAATAAGCTGAATTTAGAAGGTTTATTTCATTAAGGAGAGCTCAGACGTGTGTACCCTAGCTCTAGTTCTTGACCTTTTCTCCTCCTGAAAATGAACAAAGTTTTTAAAGATAAAAATGTTGAATTTCATCATTTCTTCATTTTACTTTACTGTTTTTCTAACAGAGACAATGGAATACTCAAAAATATCTCTACCAGTTACAAAGAGTTATGTTGAACTATCAAGCTAAAAACTAACAGATGTTCTGATTTTATAGAAGAGATTGTGCCACTTCACATACTGGAAAAGTTTGCAGAATTACTTTTAGTACTATTAATATCTATAACCATCTACTTATCTGTTTCACAGTATAATTACAGCAAAAGAGGTCTATTTTTATGTACAGTAAGTATATATCTACTCTCTGATATGATATGGCTATGACAGAATTATTTTGTGATACTAAGTAATGGTTTAAAAATATTTTATGAAACTAAAAACCTTTATATTCATTTGTAACATTTGCATAACAATTCCTTTCCATCAAATTTTTCTTCTCGTTGAGAATATATTGATTGTTCCAAAGAATTCAATTCATAGTTTTGGTGGGTGTGTGGGGTTAGAGTGAGAAGAAATTTAAATCAAATTAGGCTCAGTAAAAAATACATTTCTTATGGACTATCTGTAATCAAATTGCCCTTTTCTATAATCAAAATATACTCTGCAAATAAGTACACAATTCATCCTGACAACAGTTTTCATCTTCTGGTAACCCTATGTTTGGCCTAGCTCTTTGATCTAAAGCATCTGTCCAAATTCCATTAATAGTGATAAAATCCCTTAGCCCCATAAATTATGCAGTAACATCTGCAAATTGTCCTTGGAAAACAAATAAGATGATTTCAATTTTCATGACTTATCAAAGAGCAGCAGAGATAACATATAGCAGACACCTTTATCAAGTTCAAATGTTGATGCATAATTATACGTACCTATTCACAAGATGCCAAGCACTCCAGGCAATTCACTCTTTTCTTCAGTAAATGCCTCAAAAAGTGTTGAAACCAGCTATAAATGCACAAAATTTTCTTGTGTCTTAATTTTAGTAAATAACTTTGTTTTTAAGAAAGCACATATTAATGAAGAGAAACATGGCACCTCTCTTCAACGAAGAAGGTGCTGTCTACTACTTGACATTCCAATGGACTAATCTGAACTACCCTTCCCACTTTTCTATAATTTCATATCATGTTCAAAATTGGTACATAAGAAGTTTAAACTATGTCTGTTTCAAGATTGAATTTTGAGAAAACCAATATTGTGGATAAGGAATGTTAGGTATTATGCCAGATTAATTTCAGAAATAATACAAACTAAACTACAAATAATACCATCAATATACAAAGTGATTACAAAGGGACTCAGGAATAACTATGATCTATTGCTTCCTTTCTAATATATTTGTCAACCTTAATTTGTTGTGATATCCTACACACAAGTTTAGTTAAATATTTTCACAATGCCTGATGAGGTCTACAGGTTTTGGAGTAAATGTTGTATATTTGTAATTTATTAATTTTACTTATCATGGTCTAAACTGTCAGCAATTGGCCATTATTTGAAAATAAAAATGGTATAGATATTATGTCATTGTCTCAATTTGTAAAGTACACCTTTAATCCCAATTGTGGCTTGTCTCAATTGTAATAGAAGAAAGTATGTTGACCACTTGGTAACTTAATAATATCACAGAATATACAAAAGTTTATCAAGAGACACTGTTAAAACAAGAAACACTGGCACACAGTGAAAAAAATTCAACAATATCGCAACACTGTGGGTTCCAATAAAGTTTATTATGTACTAAAAGAGAGTAGGTATACACTATGAACTCAGTATGAATTCAGCAGTATTCCGATTCATTAATATAAAGAAAATGTAACACTAAATTTTTACTTAACCCAATCAACTCTGATTTAAATACCACATATGTAAACACATTGTGCTCTCAAATGAATAAGAATGTATTTTCACATTTAAATGTTTATAAAAAGTAAACTAATGAAGGAAAGTCACTCTCCCAAGAAATCAAGCAAACTAACAAGGATCCTCTATTCACATCAATGGATTTAAAAGCCCAGTTTTGAATGACGTGAACATCACATCATACGAGTTGAATGGGTTAATTTAATAATTATGTATTGCTTTATGTTAAATAAAACATCACACTAAGCATATGAAATAATAATAAAAAATTACTCTTTTCACAGCAGATGTCAACAGTTGTAATTCTGTTCCGGGTCAAGGCCAAGCTGTCACTAGCTTTTATTAGCTGTATGGAACCTTGACCTTCTTGAGAGCAAATTACAACACCAATCAATCCAGTTGTTGTGACAACAAGACATCCTTCTATGGGACATCCTCCAAAGTGCCTAATTGACGGTGTAATACGCAAATGTGTGAATTTCTCATTGTAATACAGACTATCTTTCTTCTCTGGAACAATACCTATCTAAAATATTTAAAAAATTAAAAACAAGAATATCCTTTAATTTTTCATATAAATTATATATTAATTCTGTCTATTTCCATATTAATAAAACAATAACACCTCAATAATGTACATAGCAACATTATTCATCTTTTTTAAAGCAGCTAATCTCATAAGAAATTAATGTGTACATTTTTTTTAATATTTACAAGTACTGTGAAGTATCTTATATATTTTGAACATGTATGTTTTAAGGAAGACAGTAATATTTTCTGGAATGGACCATCTCAACACACAGACTAATGGAGTCCAATACTTATAGTTGGTGGGATCAAAAGGAACGAATTCATATCCATTAACATTCAGTAGGTATTACAAACAATTAGGTAAGAGGTACAGCATCATAGATATTGCAGTGTTTTAACACTCTGAATATTATATGATAATGATATTACTACATTAACCCAAAAAGGGTCAAGGTTTATAATCTGGTGAACTGTGTAACATTATTGTTTGACTCAAGTTTCATTCCTACAATTTAATTACCGAGTACAATATTACATTGACTAATTCATTATCAACATGAAAATAAATATTTCCAAGAGCTTGAAAAAATAAAATAACTGGTTTCGTCACACGAACAATGCTCGAGCTCACAACAAATTTTCATTCTAAACTATATCAGTACAGGAATAACATACAAATCCCCAAATTATTGTCCTGTTATATTTAAAAGATTGTACAGAGTCTTTAGACATATGTATTGTTCACTGTCATTCCCTGTCTCTCCCTAAAGTAACAGTGGGGATTGTGTGTTCTGATTATTTCAAGGGCTATGCTTGAGGTAGCTGATAAAATCTCCCTTGCAACAACATTGTTGTTGTTGGCAAAAAACAATTTTATAGTAACATTACTTAATTAAAATGTTAATTGAAATATATATAATCATTTTGCTTGACAGTCTACATTGGCATAATTTATCCATTTGCAATTTCTATGTCTTAAGGATAGAACCTTTTTTGACCTGAAAGGAGGGAAGTAAGTAAGTAAACAATCTTCATAAGATTGACCTTCTCTGGACAGAGCACTACAATACACCGATCAGCTAGCCAATGACTGGAAATGTTTTCCTAACTTTCTGAGACCTGATGATTTAAAGAACTGCAAACCTCACAAGGTGCTTGCCATCTGTGAACCTCAGGAAGTCACCTACTTTGTATCTCTCTTTCCTGTCCTTATTAATTGCATATATATTGTAACATGTTAAATTAGTCCCAGATAAAAAGAATGCTAGCCAGGTTTTGTAACTTGCGAGTTATTATTTGTCGGACGAAGGGCGTGCAACAATGCTCCAGGACGCATTGTTGTGGAGGAGACATTGTCGATTGGCTGAGGTAAACAGAAGCAGACAGTCAGTCGTCAGTGGGTTATGGTATAGGAAGGTCGTGTTTCATAAAGTAAAGATGAATGAGTGACCACACCCTGTTGACTTATAATTTTCAAGCTCTTAATATTAATTAAAAGTCTAAATTGAATCTTTTGATGTTTTTATGACAAAAAAATACCAAGGAAGAGCTGCCCAGAAATGACCGATCTGCTACTATATATATATATTTCTGGGCAGCTCTTCCTTGGTGTGTGTATATATATATACACATATGTTTATAATGTCTTTGTAAGACTTCATTTAAATTGCAAAATGTATAAATGATATAAAAAATTTTCACAAGTACCTTTTTACCGTTGTGAAAAAATGTTCCTCCCAGAATGTTTTCCCCTTCAAATGACACCACACCAATACATATCCAGTCATTAATGACATGATCTTTAAAAGTCCAGAGCTGAACATTGCCATCAGTGTCACCAACCTAGAGAATGAAAATAATGGGTACATGAACATGGAGAATTTATAATTCTTATGACTTGTTGGAATACCACAAATTTATGAAATGAGGAAAGTCATTTATATCTAAATTCCTAGTATATTTATACATACAGAAAATACATGATATCTAACAATATTTACAGAGAATTAACATTTTAGTTATTAATAGGTCTTACATTATTATATTACAGTAAATTACATTGCATTGTTACATTTGTATGAACAAAATTTATTTTCCATTTCATTTGGACATAACTTTATAGTGTACTCTTTTGGCCTATATAAAACTGGTTTGTATTTTCAAAAGTCTTAATGATTCAAGTTTTTTGGGGTTACTTATAGAGATCCAGGCCCTTTTTTTTTATCATTTTTGGTCAATTGCAAATTATGTATATATTTGTGATTTTTTTACCTGGTGTTATGTTCATGTAGGTTGCTATTCTTTTCAGCATCTCTTGAGTGTTATCACATTTTTGATGACTTCATACAGGTATATACCATGGACTGTCATGATTTTAATAGAATAGTCCTTACAGGAATCCCTCCTTTGTATTTTAGAAATATATCTGATTTCGTTTGCAGAAGCAGTCTACTCATATTTTCCTTACTCATTGCCCCCCCACCCCAAGTTTGGATACCATAATTTACATGATGGAATATTGCACCATGGTATATCCTAACTAGCTTATTTAAATCTATTATGTTTATACTGTTTTCAACAAGAATATACCTATAATAGGCTGGAAAGTTCTTTTAAAACACACAATTTATTTAAATCTATAACAAATTTGCAAGATTTGTATTCACGCCTCATTATATTTAAGGAATTAAAATTTGTTTTCTTCAATAGTGATTTGTTACTGGTATAATCAATTATTGCATCCAAGGCATTTTCATATTTTTCAGATGACTTTGTTAATTGTAATAAAGTCCACAATTTTATGACAGGATTATATGTCACATCTGGTGTAAGGCATTAAATAAGGAATGGATGTATTCAATAAACATATTAGTATGTATGACATCATTTTTCTTATTTATATAAACAGCCTAAGACTATTGATGAGGCGATTGAGGTGGGGTGTGCATCATGTATACTGCAGCGACATAATCATAGCATGCACATCATGTAAATAGGTCTATGACATCACGTCTGTGAATAAAGGAATAATTTAATTTTTTACTTGCATATAGTACTGTAAGTGTCCTATTAAATTTTTCCTTCATTTTGTGTCTGAGAATGATCATGTTAAAATCGCAGCAGTTATTTCAAGTATTCTGCTAGACTGTCATGAAGGCCTCATACCATAATCATACAATTAGTGTAAAGTTTACTTACCAAAAGTTTATCCCCTGGATGATCCCATTCCAATATAGTTATTGTAGACTTGTTTGATAACACTCTATAACAGCAAATAACAGATGCATAATTTACTATACTGATAATGATGTAAAGGAAAAACTTTAAAGGGTATAAACTTACTTATGACCATGCCATAAAGTATTGAAGTCTGAAACATACAAGTGTGAACCCCAGGACTTTCCAGTCAAATCATCTAGTTCTGTGACTGTAGTGTAAGCAATTATGTTTTTACTGGATACTGAACACAATGAATGCCCACTGTGTAAGCTGAAATAAAAAAGCTCTGATTTTAAATGAAACACGTTTTTTCTATTTCAGAACATATATTCGACTTACGAATCATAAGCTTGCGGTGATTTCGAAGAATACAAATGACGCCTAAAAACCGAAAGCATTAACTCCATTGTACAAGTAATTGTGCTCAATCCAAAAAATTTTATATACCCAAATACCCAGCGAAGGTTTCTTATTTACATGCATAATTATATGCATGATTGAACCTTAAACACGTACAATAACAAACCATTGCAAACAACGTACGGCTTCAAAATTAGTGGTAACCAAAGATTCTAAACACAATAAAAACTTAGACAACATAAAAAAACAATTTTGCTTTTAAAGCTTTCTTCCCGCCATGAAACTCAGTTTTCACAATTATGACTCGTTTTAATCAAATTTTATACAAACAGATTATACATAAATGCATTATTATTCATATAAAATTCACCGTGACTCATTTATCTGATTTTACTATTGTATATTTGATAATTAAATAGGGTTATTCCACTTCAAGTGCTTTACTTTGTGAATCGAGGACAGTGCGATAATTTCCCATTTTGATGAAATTTTTACAGCTTGTAACATCTGCAAAACTTCAGTTCAAATTATGCATTTCTGGCTAAGATACGGGCTTCTTCACAAAATTCAGGGTTAACTTGGTCTTAAAAATGTCAGCTTTGAGCTCATGTAGGACAGGGATGATATTTGAGTAACCTTTCTTTAATAATCTCATAATCTACGCATAAGTGTTGCGTTAGAAACGAATTTACAGGGTCGATTGCCTAATTACTGCGGCGATATTATAGCTGTAATGTGATATTTTTTTTATAAAAAGTTGACCCTGACGAACGACTGACTTTTATGAAGAAGCCCGTCTCTCAGACAGAAATGCTTATTCCGAACTGAAATTTTGCAGATGTTCATCTAAGACATCACAGTACAAGCTCTAAGAATTTCATTAAAATCGGAAACGGAAGCGCAGGGCTTGATTCTCAAATTTGGCTACTTGACATGGAATGACCCAATAAATAACATGGACATTAGAAACGATCAAACTTCCAAAATTAATGATAATCAAATATATTAGGTAAATAATTATAATGACCACATAGTAAGAAAAGAGTTAATAAAAAGGGAAATTAAAAGCTACGCCAATGACCCACATTTGTAATGAATCGATCAGTTCTGGTTCCTTCCCAAGCCTGTCAAAAATTGCACAAAAGTTATTCCTCTACACGAAGCAGTTAAGTCTAATGGTATTGCGAACTACAAATCGATCTCACTTTTTTCAGATTTTTTCTAAAATATTGGAAAAAGTAATGAGTAAAATATCCCATTCTCTGTACAATGTACTTTGAGAGTTTTGGACCAAATAAATTGAATTGAACAACACAGTTCTTAAAGAGACACAAAGTATTGACATCAGTATTGGTTTGGAGAGAAACTATCAACAATTCAAGATTCATCAAATTTTTAAAATCAATCAGTTGACCAAAAGGACCTCAGCAAAGCGTTAGACATAATAGCTATAAATTTAATCCCTAAATTAAATGCAGGTGGGAAAGTCTAAAAGTTCATTGCTCGTGTTAGCTTGTCTGATGTTCACACATGGTGTACTATTATTTCTAATTTAGAGAGATATATTGAGTGAATGTAAGCCAAGGTCCGAACTAAAACTTTGAACTAATTTGTTTTCAGAAATGAATTGTAAAATGGAGAGAAATTTTATTTAAAGCCCATAAAAAATATTGCCATCCATGAAATGTGTAATAAAAAGTAAACGAGATATATTCCTATAACTTGAAAAATTTGAAACCAGAGATTAGCATTGGATTGTATAAATTGAAAATAGGTCACAAGTAACAGAAATTATGGATGTAATTTCCTCTTCACCATCAAGAGCTGAAGTTCATTAATGAACTCCAAGGTGAATGTGTGTAAGACATAAAATACATCTAGTTCTAAGTATTCTTGCTTGTCCAATCTTATCATGTATATGACCAAACAGACCAAAAAAGTACTTCTACTACTAACACAATTAGAGCTTTTTGAAAACTTCTAATTGGGGGACAACAATAGAAAAAAACTAACATTCTGAAACGAAATAAATTAATAATCTGACAATTAAGTACAAATAAATAAACAACTGGCAGTATGTCATCAAACTATTTTACATTTATTTAATTTATTCAACAGGTAGCTAGACAAAAATTTACAAAAATAATTATAATTTTGAATACAGAATACTTTGTTAAAATATGCCAATTTTGTGTTGTGAACTGCTCCCTGCGACGGTTACAACAGAATCGATAATATTTATAAATGAGTTAGCAATGTATGCCCTTAAAGTTCAACAATGGCAAACAAAATAATTTAAAAAATGTATTGTTGTAGCAAGAGTGTGACGTATATTTTGTGTAAATTACTTGTGTCCCTCTTCACATTGAGTGCATTAGGGTTACAACTGATGTAGAGCATTACGCTCATCAGTCTTGAGAAATAATTAATTTCCTCATACAACACTTCCACTTTCTGCCAATCGAAATGACGATTTTGAAGATGGCTGTGCTTGGACACAACGGTGCAGTTTTGAAACGTCATAAATATATTTAGTAAATATAAAATTCTTTGCTGACAAATTGGCTGTATCATATATTTATTCTGTGACTCAAACAGAAAGAAAACATTTAAGTATGAACTGAAAATTGGTATATTTTAAGTTTTATAAAATAATATAAAATTTCTAATTTGATTGTATACACTTCCAAGATTTTCAATTATCAGATCTTAAAAATGATTATATAAATTGACTTCCAGGTCTGTTGCAGAAGAATAAAATGTAACAATTAGTTTGAAGATTAATGGGTTTAATACCAAAGTAAATTAATGTAAATAATATATGAACTATTTGATGGAACAGATTACAATTGAATAATAATATTTATGATAAAACAATTTATAACATCTTAAAATTTAACTAATAACAACGTTTCGGCATATTTTCATATCTTCTTCATGCTTTCTTTAGAAGAACTAGACAATTCTAATACAAAGTATTATATTTTATTCAAGTTGTTACTATTATATTTACATTTATTGTAGTGTTTCATCGAATCACTGTAATGTAAAAATATGCCAATGAATGTTATGACTGTCGATATAAATGTTCTTGGACTTTACTGAATAATTTGAAAATTGTTTTTAAGTTTCATTTTAGTTCTTTAATGGGACTTTGAGTTATGTATAGCCTTTCCAACATAACAAGCATTACAATCAAAATGATATATCTTGTAAATTACAGTTTCATTATAAAAACTATAGACGCATTCTTTAATTATTAAATGTTTTCATGATATATAAACCATAATTATTTAATAAGTAAATCAATTTAAATTTGATAAAATTAAATTAAGCTATAATATAATTCATTTTTATTTTTAACTGGTAAATTGTTGATTTTGAATTAAATATTATTCAGTCTAATTTTTATTATATTATAACTTCAAAATTTTAAAAGAAAGATATTCTTATATATGCCAACATATCTGATGAAGTGTTTTGATTTGTCTGCCTACTGGCTGTTAATTCGCGGTTATTAAATAGAATAGTTTGATTTGGATATACAGCTTTATCAACATGTTGCTGGTATTTATTGTTTTTCTTCGTCTTAGTATATTATATGTAATGAAGTACATTGTTGATTTGTGTTATTTGTTTTTAGTCCACTTTTCGGTCCTTATCCAGGAGGAATTTCTCTACTACTTTACCAGCATTTGCTCAACAGGTAAAATATAATTTTAACGTACACGATTGACTTCTAGTTAATAACTTTAAAGTTTTACACATTGCCGTAAAGGCAATTAGTTATGTCGAAGTAAATAGTATACTTTTAAAATGTTTCGTTTTAAAATTTATTGTTATTTCATTATTATTGTTTGTGGTATGTTACAACGCGAGATGTATTTCCGTTTTAAAGATGACGGTGAGAGATGCTCTCAATTCTGCTTTGGATGAAGAAATGGATAGAGATGAAAGAGTTTTCATTTTGGGTGAGGAAGTAGCTCAATATGATGGTGCTTATAAAGTATCCCGAGGATTATGGAAAAAGTATGGTGACAAGAGGGTTATTGATACCCCTATTACAGAAATGGGATTTGCAGGACTTGCTGTAGGAGCAGCAATGGTGGGTTGGAATTTGTAAATAAATATATAATTATGTGTGTATTTTTATACATTGTTAAATTTTCAGGCTGGCTTACGACCTGTATGTGAATTTATGACTTTCAATTTCTCAATGCAAGCAATAGACCATGTTATTAATTCAGCTGCCAAAACATTTTACATGTCAGCTGGATCGGTGAGTTGTACATCAATTGTGCATAAAAAAAATTTCTATTGTTATGTGAATTGATTTCATGAACTCTTTTTAAAAATTTATGCAGATAAATGTACCAATTGTTTTTCGAGGCCCTAATGGAGCTGCTGCTGGTGTAGCTGCACAACATTCCCAATGTTTTGGAGCTTGGTATGCGCATTGTCCTGGACTTAAGGTAAAACGAACTGTTAAGTTCACAAAATACACTTGAAAGAATATCACCATGTTTATCTGTTTTACCATCTTGGAAATTCTTACTTTAACTTTCTTGGTTATGTCATCATTTTATTATCTAATTGTTCTTTTAAATGTTCCTATTGCTGGGTTAAGTGTGTATCATGTAAACAGCTTGAGACATATTCATGAGCTATTGTGGAAGAGCGAGTATGCATTAAAAATTCTTTTCTTTTTTACACTTAAAAGTGTGACAAAAACAAAATTAATTTGTGCTCACAGATTGACAAATTTCAATTTCATATATCTCTGTTAATTATAGTATTGGAACTCGTGTAATTCATGTCCACTTCCACACACATTTTGAGGTTATCATGAAGCCCTGCCCCAGTTTAAATGTTAAAGCCTTTAAATTTATTGAAAGTTTTGGAACTGGACTAGTTTGATACTGTTGCCTCGTCCCCCTCTGGCAGATATTTTTTTTTTCATGTGTAGGTAGAATGAGCTTTTTCAGCCAAATAAACAGGGCTATTGTGGGTGGGATCAGCTCTTTCGGCCTAATACACGTTGTGGTTGTGTGTGGAATCCGCTCTTTTGGCCTAATACACAGGGCGAATGTGGGTGGAATCCGCTTTTTTGGCCTAATACACGTGGAGATTGTGGGTGGAGTGAGTTTTTTCGAATTACTTCATGGGATAATTGTCTCGTCACGGGACAGTAGAGAGAGAGACGTTGGGGCTGAGCTTGCAGAGGGGTTGGGTGGGATGGGGGGTATGACTGTACCAAAATGGTTATTAGCATGTGATGTATTTGGGGGGGGGGGTGAAATACCCTTAGATATTGCATTGTAAAAGATTATCTAAAGGTGTCTTGGAAACATGGCAATTATCTATTAATGAAAGGATAAAACTTTTTCTCAACTGTACATGAAACACTCAAGCCTTTGTTATATGTTTTGTTTGTTGAATGTGTGTTGAAGAAACACTCACAGTCCCACCATTTTACAATTCTTTATTTATATATTTTGGATAAATTACTTTATCAATGGTGATGTGTTGTATTTACATATATAGTGGCTTAGCATTTGTGGAATTGTAAGTTTTTATAATTCTTATATTATACACGTTATTACATTGCATGTCCTGATTTTAACATTTTTCAATGATACCATACATTGAAAACAACTGCGGAAGAAATTAATCTAACGATCTCATCTTGTAAGATCCCACTTTTCGCTCTGAAGATCACAATTGCTTATTTCTCCCCATTGATGTGTTGATTTGTGAAAATATAAAAATGGTTTTAATGTTGAAATATGGTCTTTTTTTTTAAAAAAAAAATAAACTAAATTAGTTTTCATTCAAAGCTAAAAGTTTTCATTGTGTATTTGGTGCTTGAGTCACTCTTGGACTTCCAACCACCTGAGCTTAGCTGTTACTGCCATCGAATTTAAGTGATTACTGATGATGCCTTGATAATGATGACAGTCACTGCCTTTCAAACATTGTGATTTAAGCCTATTATCACCAGGTTGGAAGGCCAAGGGTCACTCTTGCATGTTTCACATTGACTTGCTAGTAATTTATGATACATTCAGTTACTTATGCAAACAACTCAATCTGCTATGGTTTATCACACTCTTGGTTAATGTGTTTGATGCTTTTATATAAGCTTCAGTGTAATTTACGTTCTCTGATTCACACTTGCACTATGCATTATTTTTTTTCATTGAATTTTATTCATGCTTCCCTCTACCTTAGGTCATTTCACCTTATTCTTCTGAAGACTGCAAAGGGCTATTAAAAGCAGCCATTAGAGATCCAGATCCAGTAGTGTTCTTGGAAAATGAAATTTTATATGGTGCTCACTATCCAATGAGTGATGAAGCTCTATCCAATGAATTTTTACTGCCAATTGGAAAGGCTAAAATTGAACGACCAGGTGAATTACTCTGAATTTTAAAATTTGAAAATGTAGAAGTTGTGATGTGTGATATATTGTGTTAGTTTTATTGAATCAAAGAAGTTGAAATGGAAGTAGCCATTATAAAATAAAATCTTATGTTCATATTGTGTTATAATATTGAGGGATTGAAATCGATAGCACTGCTTCAAATAATTCAGACATTAGTAATTTAAGAATATTATTGGACTTAATTCAGAGATATTTCTAGGGCGATTCTTATGAATTCTGATAAGTTGGTCAGGGTGACAATTTAGGTAAGAAAATAGAACTACAGTATGACTCGGAAGCTGACCATATCACTGGGGCTGACTAAGTAGGTTTATGATTGTAAGTGCCTTTTAATTCTATATACAAAATGTTGGATAGCAGGTGTTATTTTTACCCAATAAGCTCTGATTAAATGTGTGTTTTAGTTGTATTACTTCTCATAAACTGTTATTACATATTTCTTCTGTGTACCCTATTTATAACCTTTTAATTGTCCTAACTCTTGAAAATAAAATCTAGAAATTGAAAGCTTTTGTTTTAATCATTACAGGACAACATGTAACATTAGTTGCTCATTCTCGTGCTGTAGAATTATGTTTACATGCATCAAAAGATCTTGCAGGAGAAGGTATTGAAGCTGAGGTCATCAATTTACGTTCACTGCGCCCTCTTGATGAAGATACAATAGTAAAATCTGTTGTAAAGACAAATCATTTAGTGACAGTTGAACAGGGCTGGCCTCAATTTGGAATTGGAGCTGAAATATGCTCACGAATAATGGAAAGTAAGTATGTTTCTAGCATGACACAACCTCAAACTTTTAAAATATTTTGATACATATTTAAGTTTATTGTAAGTTGCTAGGTTCTTTTAGAATTATATTATAATCTACCACATAACTATTTTATTTTCTATTTTATTAGGTGAAGCTTTCTACCATTTGGATGCACCTGTTATACGTGTGACTGGAGTAGATACACCTATGGCATACTGCAAAACATTAGAAGAACATTCTCTACCACAAGTTCCTGATATTGTAGGAGCTGTAAAAAGAGTTTTGGGAGTGAAATGAAGGGTTGAACTAATTTCAGAGTGATAATGTAGACATGTTTTATTGGAACCGTCTTTTGAACAATTTTGTGTAGTTGTAACTCACAAGAAACGTACAGTTGTTCAGAATTTTAGTAATTATAATTTTTTGTTTATAAACCGTTCATACATTTTTCATTTACAGTGAAAACTGTATATTCAAATTTTTATTTTCATTATCAATACTGTGGAGTCAATTGGCACAGATTTTCATGGCTCTCCATTGTCTTCAAAAGAAGTAAATATTAGATATAGGAGAAAGGTGCATTAAGACATTTTTCAAACAGTAAAAACAAAGCTGCTCCTCTTGAGAAAAATGAAGGAACCGTAACTGTGGCAGGACAGTCCAAATACTCGTACAGGGATAGCCCTATTGGGACTAGTCTGTGTAAGACAGCTTTATCATATTTTGTGTTCAGAAGCATGAAAGTTAAAGAAAATTAATAGTTTAGTTCAGGACAGAAGAAGACTTGTGCAAATTTGGGAATTGCAGATTTCAAGAAAAACTTGGATGTGAAATTATGTGGAAAATGACTGCATTAAATTCCCTTATAAGAGATTACCACATAGAAATATCTAGAAAGAATAAGAAAACTAATTTGAAGGGGGAAACTATTAGAATATATTCTAATATATATATAGCTTTAAAAGCAATGGTAAAAAAAAGCCAGGTTATTTCATGTATATGTTAAGAATAAATTATGGAAACGTTTATCAGTGGTTCCTTAGCCCTCTCCCATCCCTAAACAATATAAATTTTATTGAAACCCATATTGCTTCATTCAGAACCAAAAGTAAGCCAACTTGTTTTCCTGTTTGAACTTCCCTGCCTTATCTGTAGTTCCTTTATATATCTGATACTTTTTTTGACAGACTGAAACACCCAGTAAAATCTCTACCAGTTAAAATGACTTGTTGAATTCTATTATATATTATATACTAATTTCTGTGATAATTAAAATGATATTAAATTTACATTGTTCACTTGTAACGATTTACAAATATATTTTTAAGCTCGCTGACAATGGCTTCTGTAAACATGATACCAGATGTGTCTTACTATAAAATTGAAATGTTTCTCATTAAATTTCATCTGTGTCATGATTGCACTAGATTTGAAATTTTTGTAATAGTACACAGCCTTGGTTTTATGTTTCATGGCCTTATAAATTCCTGTTTGCAAATGATACTTATGTTTGCTACTGTAAACTGAATGAAAATGAAATCCTTTATTTAAAAAATTGAAAGCAATATTTTGTGTACTAGTGCCAAATTATATCAGTGAAAATGTAAATTAATATTTTTATTTCATTGTGCTGTGCAACAGTTCAATAGCAATGTAGTTTGTTTAGATAATTTATTCTTGTTTATCATATAATGATAAAATTTAGGTTTTATTGATTATAATTGTAATGCCACATTGTTAATATTTAATGAATATTACAATTTTGTTGATGTTATTGATTTGTTTATTTTCACACCATTTCCTATAAATTAATGTTGGGATGTAGTAAATAATACTAAGCAGAATATTGCTCTGAATTTGTTTTTCTTTAATTAGGGAAATTAAGCACAGACAAAAGTATAATTTCAATATGTCGTGTGCCTGTATAGTGATCCAAATATATTTATACAGTTTTGTCAATCACTTTCAAATAATGCCATTTTGTTGAAAGTGTAGTTAGGTGTTCAAAGAATTAAAATAGAATTCTGTTTGAAATGTGAGTCATACATTCATACTTGGGCTTTGCCACTGATGTGCTACACAAACTATCAACTGCAACATGTCTAATTGGATAGAAACAGAAAGAATAACATCATTATATGTTGTGTACAAACTATCTCATTTAGTGTTTCTCATAGGTTAATGTTCAAAGGTGTTAGATTGAAGGAATGTGGTGGATACTTGAACCTATTTATTGTATGGGTAATTTTCATTGAGATAGTGATAGTGTGGTGAGGCACTATCTTGTTGAAAGTTTAATTTCTTTCACCCCATACAGAACTCAATATGGATTAATTTTTTTGGACCACATTGGATGAATTGTGAGAATCCATTATAGTTCTGATAGATAAATTGATGTATATACTTGGATCATTAATTTTCACAGTGGAAAACTGAACATTTTCCTAATAATTTGAAAGTTATCAGTTAAATTAACTCTGACTTTCATGTTTTTTTTTGCCATTGGTCGTGATGATAATCATATTACCATGTTGAAATTTATCAGTTATAGGTTTTAGATGACATTTTACTCAAATTTCATCACCACTGGTTGAAAATGTTCCTTTATAATTATTTTTAGCTTTAAATATGGACTAATTTATTGTTTTAAGTGATTGTCAGTTTTTGATTTATCATAAGTGCAATAATGTGGTACTCCATTTCGGTTAACCAAAGAATGACCAACAAATTGTCTGATGTGATCTGTGAATTAAAAGATGAGGGAGGCCGGACCTTGTTACTCGGACAATGATTGTCTCCCAAAGTAAACAGTATGGTCAGCAGAGAAAATCTGCTAGTTTTCATTACAAAATATAGCAAAACTTGATTCAACAACCAAATACAAACTATTATAATGAATACCATTACACAGTCTCTTCGATAAATTCATTTTACCTTGTCCTCAAACCCTTGTAATAACTTACTCATACATCATAGACCTGTATTACAACTAGAATGTGTCTTATTTCACAATTCTTAACAGAAATCATTTTTATTAGTGTCTTTGTCACTATGCGCATATTTTTTAATTCATATACTTTTTGGTCAATATTTTGGTATCTTCATGTTAAACATTTTATAAAGAAACAATACAGTATCACAAATTCTATTTGTGATAAGTCCCCTTCATTATATTGTTACCACAAGGTGGTAAGAACAATAAAAAAAGGTATATTAAGGAGTATAAAATGAAATATTAATTTTTGGTTATTGGCATCAAGCCATATATTTTCAACAGTACACCACTCGAAACTGTCTAAAATTACAGTATTGCTAATTAAAATACATTATAGGTCTATGAATCACAGACTGAAGCTTTTAGAAATGCTGTCAATTTAAATTGTTGTGAATTTAAGTAAATGACATTGTCAGGATCCATATCCAGACAGAAACATGCATTTTAAGTAAATCAAGTTGATTATTAATATTCTGTCTACTTTATGCCTCATTTATAGCTTTAGAATACCTAATTTACTTACTAAAAATGAGAAGGAACTACAGTATTTTTGAGGTTTCAGCACATCTGGAATTTCTGGACCAGAAACTTCTTAACCTATTTTGTTTGCTACTTAATTTTAAATGATCCTTAAATTATAATTTATTATCAACTATCAAAATGATATTTAATACATTCTATAAACTTACCCTCGATCAGTACTCGTCGGCACTTTGTTCCCGGGACATTCTGCTGATCGTCATCTTCTGTGACACATGAACTATTTGGAGTGGTCAGTGTAATTCTTCAGCTGTATCCCCAGACTTTCTGACCATGTTGTTGTTGTTGTGGTATTCAGTCCCAAGACTGCAACCCTCCGTGCTAACATATCTCGTGCAAGCCTTTTCATTTCTGCATAATTACCACATCCTCCCAAATCTGCTTAGTGCATTCCATCCTCTCCTCCCTCTTCTGTAATGCTAATTTCACAAGCCCCTCACGTCTTAAAATGTGGCCTATTAATCTACCCCTTCTTTTCGTCAACATCCTCCATATTGTTTGCTCTTACCCTATTCTATTTAGAACTTCCTCGTTAGTGATTCTATCCACTCATATGATTTTCAGCATCCTCCTACAGCACCACATTCCAAAGGCTTCTATTCTTTTCCTTTCTGCAACTCCTACCGTCCATATAACACCACACTTCATACAAACATTTTTAGCAATGATTTCCTAATATTCACACTTATATTACCTGTAAGTAAATTCCTCTTTTTTGTGAAAGCCTTCCTTGCCTGTGCTATCCTTCTCTTTATGTCTACTATACTTGTACCATCCCCAAGTAGCAGAATTCCTTAACTTCCGTCAAAATATCCCTTCCCACCCTTTGTTATTCCACATTTCCCATACTACACTCCATCACCTTGGTTTTCCCTCTATTAATTCTCATATTGAACTCCTTCCCAGGACCACACTCATGCCATTTATTATGCTTTCAAAGTCTTCTTCTGACTCCCCTAATACTACAATATCAGCAGCAAATTGTAGGGTTTTTATTTCTTTCCTTGCAGTATGATTGCTTTTTGATATTTCTGACCATATCTAATATTATTAGAGCTCCTATTTCTTTTTACCAAATTTTACCTACATTTTTTTATTGGACAAAATTAAGTATTTGTTTACATTTCAATAACTGAACATTAATTAAATATCTATTAATCTCTGTCTTACATTCACATACATCCAGTTCTATAAATGAGTGGCATCATAAAGCAACTGTATATAAGAAAAGTTAAAAAATTTCACTATTGAAAACTAAAATAAAAAGAAACAACCAGTTTCCTTTTCTGAGATCCATGTCATTTCTGAATGACTCTAATATTACACCCCCAATACAATATATAATAGTTAAAGCTTTTCTCTTCTCATAGAGCCACTCAAAAGTGATTAAATGAAGTTTTGTTGTACATTCACTACTTAATTTCAACATTGGATTTAATATTATCAAGCAATACTTTATAAGTAATTATGTTCAACGTTCAAAAGTATTTTTAAGGTTTGATGCAAAAATATATTAGGATTTCTAGTAAGACAATTGAACATAAGTTAAACATTAGATGCCACCTTTTTTTTCTCTCAAAACCTTTATTTATTTAATTTTACATACAACATACAACTACTTTTATCTACTGTTGACAATTCCCATTTGTCTTCACTTATTATGTGATGGAGTTTAGGCAATTTTTACCATACATAATTATGGTTTTGACAGATTAAACAAAGATATAATTGTATGTACTCGTATATGCATGGTTTATTTGAAAAAATTGTCAAAAAATTAATCATCTGACTACTTGAATTAAAAAAGAAAAATTGTTGACTAAACAAATAATACACATTTAAATGTTTATCACACATAATGAACAGTTACCTTGAGATTACATTTTAAGTATTATAAACAAATTTTTGGTTGTCGTCAATAAATGAAACTTCAAACTTCTAAATCTGTATAACAGACTCTGGCCCTTGTAACTCAAGAAAAAATATGTACAAGTAATGCTTTATGTTTCTCCAATTCTTACCCATTTCTCAATGAACTCTACATTCAGAATATATATCACATTCTTACTTTGTTATTGCAAATACAAAATAAAACAAACATTTTTACCACAATAGAATTTTACACATATCACAGCAGGAAAGATCTGTATAATTGCATCTACAAAATTAAAAACATTATTTAATTACATATAACTTAGTTTTACTTCTTAAGCAAGGTATTAGGACCTTGTGGAAAGGTAATGAACAACTACCATTTGTCTTTTAGACTACAATTTTAGAACAAAAGGCCACAGAACACATTCAGATACACAATAAACTTTCAAAATAATATGGTATTTGAATGCTATTCTTGACATTGAAATATGTTTAAGAAGCAACGGGAGAAATTATTCCTTGGTGAAAACACTTTGAAACTACCATAATTTTGTTGTCATTAATTATGGTATTATTTCTTTCCTCTATCTATTTTAATTGTATGATGATAAATACAGGTTATTTTAATTCCAGTACTAAATACAAAATATTTACAGAGTAATGAAACAGTCTTTAACAGGTTTTGAAATTATACTTTTGAACCCTGTGATAAATGATATTTTATTATATTTAATGATATATTATATGATAAGCAAATTTAATTTTCAACTAGTTCTTGCTGTTTTACATACATTACCAATTGTGTACTATAATCATCAAGGATAAATGTAATTTCCAAATACAAACGCTGGGAAGAAATGAGTAACCATAGCCATTGTGAATTTTTCTGTTTGTACTAAAAAACTCATTTTCTATTTAAGATGATGATGTAATACATTTTAAATATTTGTGTGATTATTATGAGATATTTATTGTTTTATGTTTGGAAGAGATATTTTACACACCAATTAGGAAAGAAGTATAAGTTTAGTTAACTCTGTCAAATCTAGGAGAAAAAAATTTAACCCCATAAAATTACACTGAATTTGATTTATCTTGTATATATTAGGAACATTAGCCTCTCAGTTTAATAGTGTGGAAGGCCATTTATCATTAAACCATAACAAATATTTTCAGTAACAGTGCTCATACATTATTGGTATGTGATTTATCAGTTGGTTAGTTTCTTCCTTTATTTGCAATAATGACATCTCTACAAAACATTATGGCACTAAGCAACATTGTTTTCAGTTATTGTATTCAAAATAAAACAACAATTGTATACCAATATAAGTTTAATTATCTAATTTAAACATATCTGTAAATATGACTCATTAAAAATATAAAACTTTTTATAAATGCTCAATTATTTTTATAGAGTTTATAAGTATGATAGCAGAATATGAAGTTTCTACAGTCACATAATTATATTTTTTAATGGAAAAAGTATTTTCAGTTTGTTTGTTAGATTCTCTCAAATAAATTTCTATATAAACAGCAAATTCTGCAATTAACATTACATTTAAGTAAAAAGACAGTGTGCTCATACAATTATACAGAAAAAAATTGTTTACTCAACCAATAATTAAACAATAGTAACAATTGAAGACTGTGCTCTTTTTTAAGTTGCTTACGAGATGCTTACAGAGAACATGGAGAGATTTTTGCTATAATAAGTACCCAAAATCCAGAGAAATAATTTCCTAAATATTGATATTCTAATTTCACAATTAAATAACACAGTTTATTTTGTGCAGACTACATTTCAGTTTACTAAATTATGCTTCACCAAATTTAAATTACTGCCTCCAAATCCATATTAATGATACAGAAACAACGTGGAACAAAAGGTAAAAGTGAAGAGCAATATCAAACTTATTGCAAAGCTAGGTATTATATAAATCTCAAGCTAATCACTAAGAAATACGTAAATGAGAATTCTTATTACTGTAGTTTGCATGCCCATTAAAATGGCTGGAAATGAATATATTAGGACTAAAAATGAGACAATAGCTCCAAGTTCTATAATAAGGATGATTAAAATAATTTGGCCAATCAAGAAAGCTATATAATGATGAACACAGTTGTATTCATGTAACTGAAATAAGTGCACGTACTAAATAGTAATAACTTACACCTATAATCTGTTAGATATTTGAAGAAATCCGAGTATACTAATATAAAAAAATTAAAATTTAACTGTCTGGTTCACTCAGGTATAATAAGGATTGATGATGTGGAACAAAAATAATGTTTCAGCTAATTTAAATAATTGGTGAATGAAAAAATCTGATGGAATTGTTATAGATAAAACTAAAATATAAACTTTTTGTTAAAAACATACTGAAAAAATATATTGAATTCAAACATTTTACATGAAGAAAATAACTGGTTTTCCATTTTTAAAAGGAAGACATTTAAAATGTAATTTGTGACATGAGACCTGTTTTGTTTAATGCTACAGCTACAAAAATATATATTATTGCACAAATTCATTTATTTATTGCATTATATATACAGTTACTTCTAATTTTACATTAAAACTACTATTGGCATTTTGAACATTATTCATGAATAATCAAAATTAATAATTATGCAGAGTATCAACTTCATTGTGGAACAATATAAAATAATATTAAACGTAAGTACAATTTCTGGCAGATCTTTGGACCAATGATTTGAAAAGGTACACAATATTTTAAAATTAATTTGATTTAGGTGGCCATTTTTTCCAGAAATACTCCTGAGATTCTATGTTCAGTTATTTCTGCTTAGAGTTTATACAATTTTTTTTCCCTACAAACATAATAAGTTTTTATACATTTAATTATTTATTTTTCCTAATAGTGGAAATGTTACATGGCAACACATCTCAATGAAAATTAAAATAACTTGAATATCTTGAACCCTGTATTTAACAATATGCACATCTTTTAAAATTAATTAAAAGTCAAATGCTAGTGATCACAGAAATGTTCTCTAGTGTCCGAAATATGTAGTCATTACTTAACTATTGATGAGGAAGTTTTGCTGTGTTATATCATTATATTGTGACTTTCACAATACAACTTGTTGAATGGTTGAGTTTATATTCAGAAAAAAAAGTTTATGTAAAAATTATGACATACAATTTAATTACTAAAGGCGATACAAATATATAAATTAAGTCAATGCCTCCAATGGACTATTTAAACTTTTCGACTCTTCCAAACTTCTGTTCTTGTTTCATAGCAGTTCTTGACAATAATAGATTCAGTGTAGTAATTGCAGCTATGATAAAGGAACCTGAAAAATATCATGTAATTTATTGAGGTGACTGATTGGTGTATGCTATTATAAACAAATTTTGCTGTATTTTCTTGTCTTAAAAGTGCAAGACAAATTAATAATGAATATTTGTGGGAATTGTTAAAAAATTGAAATACATTTCACTGATTAACAATAAAACAGCAACTTAGCTATTTTTATGATGTTCAACACCCAGAAAAATTATACATGACCACTTTTATAGACAATATAAAATAGAAATGTCAAAATAAATGACATAAGGGAATATATTTTCTTTCTGTCGTATATACATTTTATGCAAAAATGTTCTAATATTTGGTAAAAACGCACTGTATAAATCCACATCTGATCGATAGGGCACAATAGCCAACTCTGAATTTTGGAACTTCCCTCCTCCCCGTTTCAATTACAGATTATATACAC
Source organism: Eucriotettix oculatus (assembly GCA_034510155.1). Classification (NCBI taxonomy): domain Eukaryota; kingdom Metazoa; phylum Arthropoda; class Insecta; order Orthoptera; family Tetrigidae; genus Eucriotettix; species Eucriotettix oculatus. Next base: position 46,868,536 of record CM067380.1, read on the forward strand.
AAACATTGAAGACTGGCAGTAATATATGCTGCATTAAGCCAGCATTTTGTTAGGTCTGTAAGATATGTTAGAGTGAGTTCATACTATGAAGATTACTGTATGAAAGTAAATAAGAGGCACAACAATAAAAGAAAGATTTTGATTGATAATGGAGGGCATGAGTTTCTGTTGGAAATGGTGTATATCAAATGTGGCCATACAGAAACACATTCTAGTAGTGGTCTTGCAATTTATCCCATGTAAATTTGTAGGGCAGTGAGTGTATGAAACTGGTACATAGGAGAAGGGTGTGGAGGTTCTATTTTAGTCAGTAAGAATATTTTCTTCTGGGCAACACAAAGTCAAGAAAGTGATAAAAAAAAACTTCAGATCCAATGAAAATAATAGGTTGAATTTACAACTCATTCCACTAAATAAATGGAAAGATTACTATGAAAACTTGTTGCAAGAAGATAGAGTGGAATTTAAAGATGAGAATATGTGGTTAATAGATGTCCCAGAAAACCAAAAAATTGGGCATATAACACTTGAAGTAGTCAAGTCATGTAAACATGGAAAATCTCCAGGTCCTGGAGCAGTACCTATCGAGCTAATAAAAGCTGCACCTGCAATTCTTTGTCATCTTCCCAGACCCTCATTGAGAGAGAATGTTGGTGACCTGGTGGGGTCAATTGTTTCTGACCTAAGCTGGCAGCGCAGCAAATTTTGGCTGCTCAGTGGTCGGCTAGCCGATCACTGGAAATGTCTTCCTAACTTTCTGATAAAGGGGGCGGTGCCTTCGAAAATTTTAAGAACTCCAAACCTCACAAGGTGCCTACCCACTACGAACCTCAGGTAAGTCATCTACTTCCTATCTCTCTTTCCTTTCCTTATTAATTGGTTTAACATGACAATGTCATTTCCTGACGCTTATTTATATATATAGTTCATTAATGTCCATTCTGGACCTTATCAGTCTCAGCTAAGCTAGAATCTCTAACTCTGTTTCCAATACTTACAGATTCTCTGTATGTGCAAATATTTGAAATATAAATTGGAATGATAAGAATGAGTATTTAAGAAAATTGCTTACCTGAAAATTGAATTTAGTGCCCATGATTCATGATAAATAGTAGATCCATTTTATTTGACTGCCTACTGGGCATACATAAAGGACCACCTGATTTCAAAGATTCATATCTTCTACATAACAAATACTGCTCAAAATAGAGTGAGGCTAAGTACAGTTTTGTCGATGGGAAATGTAATTATATTTTAATTTTCAGAGAGAGTTCCTGTCGATACTGTTCAAGATGAAGAACCAATCAAAATTGTATGTCACACATGTGCTAACATTTTGGATGCAGTGTAGCAGATGTCAATTTAGTATTGGTATACAGGATACACAACATGTCAAAATGATATACTTGTGGAAGAAATTTGTAATATTATGATAAGAACAAGACAAATCCTCAATTACACTGTTAAATAAATACACAGACATCATACAATAGGAGTATATTACTTTTTCTAAAATACAAGAAACATGTACAAAATTTCAACAATGTTGAAACGGAATAAAAACAAGCCCTGTGTGAGGTATAAATGAAATTATTTTTTTATTTAATGGTCCATGTATGCCCTTTCAAATAAAAAGGAATTTTGTTAATATCTCACACACAGCTTGTTTTATTCTGTTTAAATATCAACCTGTCCTTATATATAATGAAATGTGACAAAGTCATACACATTGTAATGAAAATGAGGGAGAAATGTGAGAAATTCGCTTTAAGTCGTCTGCTCAGACAAAGTCATATGTTAAGTGTAAAGATGAACGGAAGAAGACAGAAAATATTCAGGATCACCGGGACTTGGACCCAGATCGTCACAGAACCCTCGCTATAGCTGTGAGGGGCCTTAAACATCTTGGCCACGGTGCCAGTCCGCCAAATATCGTCAGTCTTTGTTGTTAGGTGGGATGGATAGAGAAGAGAGATGGAAGAGTTTGGAGCTTCCATTTAGGGAAGAATACATATTAATGAAATTTTTTGAAACATTGGATAGTTGATGGCTGGCCATCATTTAAAGGCGGTGCCTCTGAAAATTCAAGAATCCGAAATATATATATATGTATGTATGAGTCAGGAAATGACATTGTCATGTTTATTAAAACAATTAATGGGGAAAGGACAGAGAGATAGAAAGAAGATGACTTACCTGAGGTTCATAGATGGTAGACACCTTGTGAGGTTTAGAGAACTTGAATTTTTGGAGGCACCGCCCCCTTCATCAGAAAGTTAGGAAGACATTTCCAGTGATTGGCTAGCCGACGACTGAGCAGCCAAAATGCCGAAAATTCAAGTACTCTCTGTCCTTTCCCCATTAATTTTATATATAAATATATATATATATATATATATATATGTCATGTTTAAAACAATTAATGGGGAAAGGACAGAGAGATAGAAAGAAGATGACTTACCTGAGGTTCATAGATGGTAGACACCTTGTGAGTTTTGGAGAACTTGAATTTTCGGAGGCACCGCCCCCTTCATCAGAAGGTGCCTCCGAAAATTCAAGTTCTCCAAAACTCACAAGGTGTCTACCATCTATGAACCTCAGGTAAGTCATCTTCTTTCTATCTCTCTGTCCTTTCCCCATTAATTATATATATATATATATGCATCAGAAAATAACTATCAGTAATTGGTGACTTATCCGAGGTTCATAGATGACAGGCATTTATATTAAATTAATAGGGTTTGAAGTTCTTAAATTTTTGGAGGCACCGCCCCCTTCATCAGAATGTTTGGAAGACATTTTCTGCGATTGGCTGGGGTCGACATATATACACACGTGAGGAAATGACATTGTCATGTTAATTAAAATGATTGATTCTTTTATAAATTTAATTCCACTCACGTACTAACAGAATTGAACATTTTTAAATGGCCCAGTATTAAGCACTACAATAATGTACAGAACTTGAATTCATAAACGAATAAACCTCAGATTTGAAACTAGTTAGCTGTCTTTAAGAGGCTTCCCTATTTTTGAGAGAGATCTGCAGTCAATGCATTAATGTTCTTGCTTCCCAATATCAAAATGAACACTATGCATCTTGCCTGTAATGCCAGATAACATTAATCATGACAACTTCTTGCAGTAATATGTGACAACAATACTATTAATTTCATATAGTAGTCATTATGGCATGCTTCATGAAAGCAATAATTCTTTCTCAACTTAAGTTATGTCAAAATATGAAAATTTATAATAAATTCACTATTTATTTAAGATTTCAATCTTGAGTTTTAATTTGTTTGTATGCAAATAAAGAATTGTATCACAGTTTTATGATTTTTACACAATTATTGAATAGGACACTTTTCATAGATTAATACAATTTAGGCAGAGAAAAAGAAAAACTTTATTGTAATGAAAGCTTTAAATGTAAATAAACAATTGTCTTGTTCTCTTATAATTACCAGACAGGAATAAAATTTTACATTTGCAAACTTAATTTCACACAATAAATTAACAACGATGCTGCAAATATTTCACTCAAAGCTCACACAAACACATAACAAAATTTATACATTCATTTTGCAAATCAAAAGTAAGTACAAGCACTAAAGGAAGTGTCACACAAAATTACATGCTTCATAAATTTGCATAATACTTGCATTGTATAATTTACAGTAAACATTTATATATATTAGGACATGAAAAAGAAACACATCACAGTTTGAGTGTTAAAGATGGATTCCACAAGGCAGAAAATATTTGGGAGAAATCCACCCCCTGTCTCTTCAATAGGTAAACTCCTCTCGCAGTCAACAATATAAATTTTCTGGCCATGTCTGTGGTCTAGTGGGTAGCCTCGCACAAGAGGTCCCGGATTCGGTTCGTGGTAAGGGTCTGGGTGTTTGTGTGGGTTATTACATTCCCTGAATGAGCAAACTTGACTAAAAGGAAATCAGTTACCTAGTTAGAAAGTTGCTAATGACCCTAGATGTTGGCGTGACTAAAAAAACAGAAAAAAAATTCCATTACTTCCCTGCCTTAAAAATCCAACTTTAACTCTCAATTAAACCACGATATATTCTTCTTTCTTATCATAAAATATTTTTCAGCTTTGTAATATTATATATAAGGAAAAATAAGACAAAGTCAAAATAATAATAAATTGGATATAAAAGGGAGCCCAAAAACAGTAACTGACTTACCTTAAATTGATAGTAGGCATTGACTGGCAGAGAGTAACGAAAATGTGCATTTTTGAGAGTCTGAATTCCCTTCTTCAGCCAGTGTCTGAAAAATGGAGTTACTGTTGGAAATGCACATTTTTGTACTTCCCTGCCCAAAATCAATTTGAGCTAGGGCAATCACTGTTTACTGTCTCTCTTTCCTATTCAACTTATATATACATACATATATATGTATATATATAAGAAAATAACAAAACAATGAGTACACACATGCTACCAACTATCGAAAAATACAGAATGCAAATTATCACATACAATATCTTTCACCTACAAAAAAAGTGTCAGTTTTAAGTAGATGCCATGTACCAGATGTGTTGCGAACAATCACAATCTAAATTATATAGAAGTAGTTCTATACACATGCAATGTATCAATATAATACATTCAACTGTATGACTAGGTTTATTCTCATTCAGAAGGAATTAAATATTTCTTTAAAAACTTACAAGTATAAAAATATTATTCATTCAACAATACATGACAAAGTGAAGCTGATTGTAAGCAAAGGATAACAGCATGTTCAATGCAAAGAGAAAACAGGATTACAAATATAAAAACAATAATACAGGCAAAGTAAAATGGAACTATGCAATTCATGTAATCAATAAAATGATCAGACATTGTAACTAATAACAAACCTAACACTGAGACAGATATATACATAAATTCAGGTACAATTTACTTTTCCTGCTAACATTTGTAAGAAAATACGTAAATCAGATCTTATTATTCAAACAAGTCATTATTTTCAACCAATAATAAACAGCACAGTAACAAACTAATGAATAATTAAGTGCATTCTATTCTGTCTCACTGTTATGTCAGTTTGGTGCATATTTTTATCAGAGGAAACTTAATTGTGTCACAAAGAGAATATCTATGAAATAACAAATAATTAACACAGCCAATTGTTTAATATACAGTTTATAAAGTGAGCAATTTGAATTGACTTAAAACTACACTATAAAACTTTTAATCATAGATTATGGTGACGAGATTACAATGACAATGGAGAGAAATTGACAAATAAATAACACTTATAAATAGCATGGAATGAATGATTAATGAACTTTAAAGAATGAAATATGTTGAAGCTAGATAACAGCGAATGATTCACCATAGATAATATAATGTAAGAAGTGTATGAAAGGAAAGAAAGTGAATCAAGCTGTTTTGAATAGTAGCAAATTTATATAACTCAGCACAGTTAGAAATTAGCACATTTGTAATTTCTATCTTCAAGTACTTCTCAGATATTATGCCATTTAAACAGAAAGTCCTTTCGACTTCTAACATGGATCTTTGCATTGCCTCTAATGATGTCACCAAGACAACCATAAATTCTACTAGAAGTAAAAGGGTCTTAAAAAAAAAGAACAGAAACTGAAAGTAATGGAATTTTACTACATTTCTGTTGAATAACTCAAAGTTTCCATCTGACACTAGATAAGTGAATAAATTAAATTTTAAAATTAATGTTCAATTATGTGAATTTAGTATGAGAACTGTGAGGTTTGATCACCATAGAAAGTGTAGAAGCTAAAATTGTAGATCAGTATAGAAATAAGACAAGCAGATGATAAAAAAAAGATTATAAAGAAATCAATAAATCCCCAATAAGGAAGATGTAAAATCTTTGAAAGAGTGGAACACAACAATTTTTCAGGTGTGTAGTGGTTAGCATTGCTTCCTCGCACCACAGAACCCAAGACGGGTTCGAATCCTGGCACGGGCTTGGCGTTATTTAGTTTGAGTTACCATACTATGATTCCCTTACTGAGATTAATGTTCCACGTAATTGGGTACAGTCGCTAATAACTGTAGTTGTTGTGTGACTTTAAAAAATAAAAGTTTTTCAGGAAAAAAAATTCAAAGTGACAATAAAATTCCTGACCTACTTGGCTCAACCAAGCTGTACAACGGAAACTATCTCAGTTTCACAACTAAATATTTGGGCAATATTTCCACGAGGAATATTCTAGGAAAGCACTAGGAGTCAATAAAGGCTTGGTTTCCATGGTCCAGGTATTTAAACAATGTTTTGCAACATCTGGAAAGTGATGTTGCCAACATCCTTTTTATATAGAAATATATATGTTTACAATGTAATTGTGTTAAGCTTTTTAAATAAGGAATAGAAGAATATTGATTAAGTTTATCGTGAGATCTTAAAGACGTATGTAAGGAAATTTCAATTGTTACAACAGAATCCTTATTTTTTTGCTTGATTTTATATGCTCTCCCAAAAATAAATAAACCAGGTATCTCTCGCAGACCTTGGGCCATACTTGATAAAAAAAATGGTTTTAGCATATCAAGAAACTCAACTGAATTTGCTAGGTCTGACAAAGAAATCAAACAGAACACACAAGTTCTTGGCAGCTTGGATATTGATAACCTTTTCACAAATGTGGGAAGATATCCCATAGTTTACACTGAATCTATTTCAACAATCCATACCAACCGTCATACATACTATCTATAAAATACTTGACAAAATTCTTGCTTCAAAGAATAAGGAACAGAGCCTTGCAAAGGGAATGAAAACCCAAATTTCTCACACCAAATTTAATATTTTATTTAATTTGGTAGTGAGCAACAGACATGTATGAATTGCCTCAACAAATTAATAACTTGAACCCAAAATCACTTTCAGCTTGTTCTTAAAATAAAACTGGCAATGAACACGCCATGAACATCAACAGTAACCCCTCATTTACTAGACAGTAACTTCATTTTGTTCAGTTCCCCTTTAATCACTTATACTTTATAAAGCAAAAACCAATACACCTATTCTTTGTACACAAAACTTGCTTGATAAATTCAAAATAACAACATCTTCACATAATACAATGTGTGACTGACAAAGCAAAACAAACTCCCTACTACATTTATGGGATAGTACCAGGGCTTGAGAGTGATAATAACAAACAGGCATAAAGGATTTTGGAGAGTGTAGATTTTTCTGGTGAATTAGTTGACCATTTAGTACTTGGGTTTCTAAGTGGGATGTCTCCTAGCTATTTCTACCATCAAAACATTGTGGCTCAATATAACCTGGGTAGAAACCTGTGAATTTGACAAGGTTTTTATGAAACAGACTCAGAAAAACAAAATAACCATATGAAATTGTAGATTTAATATTTCAAAAATCTGTTTCTGTTTGTAGACTTGCGTGTAGGCATTGCAGAACTGCAGAATCCTCTATTTTCTTTGACTATTATTGATAGAATTCAATATAAGCTTACTTCTTAGCATTGTTAAAATTATTGCAAGAAATTTTCTGTAACAGTACTCTTGGTAAACTTAAATAATGGGCCACCACTTGTTCTATATACAGAAAAAATATTACAAATCAGAAACTCTCCAGTTCCTTGACAATAACAGTTGTAACATGAGAGTTGACAAATGGTTACATTAACCTTAAAGTACCCTGTGACTTTATATACCCAAGTCTCTACATCCCACGACATAAAACAAATTTCTAATGCCTCCCCCAGTACATTGGTCTAATGCATAAACCCCTTTCTACAATTCTCCATTTAGCTGCAGAGCCAATACAGATGTCATCCTGAGCTGAAGTGAGTAGGTAAGAGCTGCCAAGTTATTTACTGCTGAAAATACAAGTCTGTCCAGCATATTACATTCTAAAATTATGATTTTATCAAATTTTTTAATTTCTAAATATTCACTCTTCCTCCTATCCTTATTCCACCTACTTATTCGCCAATGGAACACTAACGATATATCTCAATTATTTTCAGTCTCTACAAAGAAACTGGCAGGGTTTAAAATGTTTAAATTCACAGGTATGGAATATATTGATCTATAATTCAATTGAACTGGCAAGTGTTCTTTGATTTAAAATATTTATCAGTACTCTTTCTTAACTTAGAGAAATGGCTTAATCAGCCTATAGTCAAATTAAATTTAGATGGCTCTTGGATGTTATTTCTCATGGCCCTCGAATCAAAATGCTTACAAACATGTGTGGGACAAGCACTGTTGCTGAATATTCAGTGTATTCTACTGTTTTTAGTGAGTTATGCACAAAGTCTAATTGTGACCATGTATATTGTAGCATTGATGCCTCTCTCCATGTGGTAACCCCACATGCCTTTTTTTACATCACACTAGTGCTCTCTTTTACTCATTTCCAGTCTAAAAGTTCTTAAAATAATGACTAGAATCATATTATTATTCATAGATCACTAATGCCAAATAGAGCAATACATTTTACACTTTATTTTTATATGAAGTAATTAAGTTCTATTCTTTTATAACGCTAGAATAAAATAGATGCTAGTGAACCAATATCTCTTCACAAAATTTAGGTCTCAATTACCAAGTTAACTTGGAATTTTCTGATGTTAGCTTACATTTAAATTACAAGTATATATTTTTTATCCTATACTCCCTTATCCCAAAAATAAGTTTAAATTATTCAATATCAAACTTAATCTAATCACAGTAAAAAATTTAAAGACTTAAAATGCCTTAGTAAGCTGCTAATATCGCTCTGATAGTGTTCTCAGGACAGTAAAAACCACTGTCTTAAATATTTGTTGTGTCTTTTAAACCATAGATATTCTCAAGGTGATAATGGGATTAAAATTTTTTGAAGGGTAAAAGAAATATTGTCCATGGTAATTAAATTACACTATTACTGAGAATCATAAATAGTAACTTATAATTTAAACATAAATAACACACACTATCTGTCAAGCATTTTTACCTGCTCCCATTGAACACAGTATTTTCTGAAAATCTGCAAGTTCCTGGCCTAAGATTTCGAGTCCTTGACCAGATGAATTTTCATGCAGCCGTGCATTACCAATTTCCTCTACATTAGAACCCACCTGCGGTTCCTTCCTACTGTCAACCATTTCACCCTCTTGTATTTTGTCTTTGGGGATTGTATATTTCTTCTTACCATCTGATGAATCAGAGGGTGTCGCTGAGGCATCAGGGCGACGAGTAACAGCCTCCTTTTTAGGAGGTACCACCGGCTTGTTAGGTGGTACAGGCGGAGGAGCTCCGCGAATTAGTGTAAGGGGTTTCTTGGGCTGAGACTGAGAGTCTGTTGGGACCGCAGTACTTGCTGCAACGTGGAACGTAACTTTGTTGCCCTGAGATGTGGTGAACACTTTGGAACCTGGTGAAGTGGAGACTGTAACACGAGGTGTTCCTTGCACTATCTGTGCACGTTTGTCCTACATGAAAGAAAATACTTTTAGATTTTATCTTTATTAGAAAATTATAAACTTTCCTAAATAAACTAAATTAAAACAAAATTGTTATTCAAACACCAGTATATCCTCATGTTGACACTTTACAAATAAAATGATATTATTCAGCAACTAATCTAAGTTATATACAATAGGTAAATTAGTTCATTCCACCTTTGCTAAAGTATCTTGATCTAGAAAATATAAACTTGCTGATATTCTAAGTTACAAACAGCAAAAGACTTCTTATTATACCTAATAATGCTAAAGATGGTTAAATTTGGATAATTTTATTATTCTGATTCTAATTTCATCCTCTGAACTAACTTTTGTTAGTTATTTCTATTTATTGAATGAATTTATATCACTAATGGCCCAAATATAATACAATGAAAAAATAAAGGTTCTCTCTGTGTGTTTTCTGAATAAGTAATTATTTGGACTTTATTCAGGTTAATGATGGTGTAGGGCATGAAATATAAAAGCAGTTGAAATATGGCGTTGTGGCCTATGCCTTACTTTACTTAGTTGGAAAAACAAGAATTATGTATGCATAGTCAAACTATGTTATTGTTCACTGCCACAGAAAAAGAAAGAAATATTACCTGTGATGCAGGCTGCTCATTAGAACCTGCTAACCAGGCACCTGCTGGTGTCCCTCGAGTATCAGTTGTGGAGGAAGATGAATAAACTACACCTCTAAGTCCTTGCCCTGGAGATACGGATCGGGCAATGCCTGTAGCTGAAATGCATAGAAAGAAATACCAATGTTTAATTTATAAACATATCAATAAAATTAGCGTAAGTACCTAACAATAAGGCTTTTTTCAGCCAATATAGCTCAATGTGACTATTTTTCTTTTTACTTAATTCAACATACTATAAGTTGAGGGCAAGTTGGGGCTAGTGATAAAAGAACCAAGGCACTATAACAAAAATGATTTGCACTCCATTAAGTCCTGAGGAAAAAACTAATTATGTATTGTAATTAATTTTCTCTTGCCGCAATGAAGTAGTGATGTAAAATACAAGTACGTTTCCAGCTTCCAATCTTTGTTGTTAAATTAGTTCATGCCTGTTCCTCAATTATTGATAATTTTGCCCACAATATACCCTGCTTTAAAGATATTCATACTCTCGTCAAAGCCACAGCAAGGACCAAATTCACTGTTAAGTTAATTAAATTGTTAATATTGTTTATCAATGAACACCATATAAAAATTATCACATCCACATATAAAGTCACTGATGAATTAACTTATACAAGATATATCATAACTATTCCCCAGTTTAAAGTAATATTTAATTAAAGAATTAATTAAATCATAGGCCAGCATATGCTAGTGTAAAGATGAAGAAATTGTAGCTTTAAGTATATTTATTAACAACATTGAGAAATAATGGGATAAATTTGAGCAGCCATTATTTTAATAGTCAGTAAAATGTGTATCAATACAATATTGTTGAAAGCTAAAACAATTAAAAATTGGGACTACGGTACATTAATTGTAAAAATTTGAATAAATACGAATAATTCCCACATAACTTTAAAAGTATACAAATAATATTATGTATGGTAAATAAAAAATAAATGAATATTTTAAAAAACAAATTCAACCATTAGCATCTCTCACATGCAGATAAATGAGGCAATGAGAGTTTGTTTTAAAAATAATTGCATGAAGAGGCATTAATGGGGAAGTTTATGCCCACAAACATTATGTGATTGTAATTATACACATTTTTTAGTGAAGTTTACAGTATTTGTAAATAATTCACAAGTAAGGAAAATGATATTGATAATATATGGGCAAGAACTTTTGGCACACTTAGGAAAGATAAGCTTATTTGTACAATGTAGTCAAATATGTCTGAGTGATCGCTAAAATGGTAATTATAAATTTTTAATATAATTTAATGAATTGACTTTTATATTAAATATAAACCATAACATAAGCGAGCTTAAGTATTTAACAGATGTCTGAAGCCATTCCACAATTGAGACTTGCAGGATGTTTGATCCCAGAAAAACTATAAAAACCACCTGGAAAACAGTAAGAAACAAACATTTGTATATTTCAGAATTACAGAAAATTTCCACACAATTTCAAACTAAAAATCCGATTCAGTGACCTGTAAAATATATTTATAATGTGAATACTGATTTCCATGGAACAAGTTGGACTACTCACTTGGTCCGCAAACAGGAACGCTGGACACAGTTGCAGTTGGTTGTACTACTTTTGCAACACTGCTCATCATTGGAGCAACTGATGCAGGTGGTGGAGATATACTTCCATCAGGTCCTCCCCAACCAGCAGCCTTGGGAGGAGTTAAAGGAACACCAGCTGAAGAACATTTTTTTGTTTAAGTAAATAAAATAAAGATATTTTACACTATGCCAGCATACATAGTAAAATTTAAAAAAACTTTGAATATGTGTCATATGACATTGCCAAGTTAATTAAAACAATTAATAAGGACAGGAAAGAGAGATAGAAAGTTGGTGACTTACCTGAGGTTCACAGATGGCAGGCACTGTGTAGGATGCTCAGTCGTTGGCTAGCCGATCACTGGAAATGTCTTCCTAAATTTCTGATGAAGGTGACTGTGCCTCCAAAAATTTAAAGAACTTCAACCCTACATGGTGCCTGCCATCTGTGAACCTCAGGTGAACCTAGGACCAAATGTTGTGGTTGGCCAGTCTGGTGACAACAGCTGTTGATTAAAGTTAAATCAGCAGCTTTCTATCCTATATTGTGTGTGCGGTCAGTGTCAGCCTGCAGCTCTCGAGGAAGGAGAATCTTTATTGCCTTCAAAAGTTTGATAAGCTCCTTTCTATACAACATGGTGACACCAGCTTTAAATTTATGTCAAGCACACAAGTCTCTGCCTTTCTTTGCTGTCCATATTAAATATATTGGTAATGTCATATCATCCTCACTATGTTGTATGAAAAGAAAATATGACTGCTTAAATCAGACCAGTATAATCATAGAAAAAATACCAAATTTAATGATATTGCTTTTATTGATAATCAATTTTTTACTAGCACAAGACCCTTTTATTAACTATAAAAATAATATATTTTTATCATTTGTGTATAATATTAGACCAGTAGAAAAGGCATGCCTTGAAAAATGGTTTCTTTGTATTCAACCAAATTCAAACAAGCACTTACAGTGCCAACATTACCGAACATTCACACATTTATTGAATGGCTTAAGGTGGTGGTACAGTTAAATCATGAAATGACAGTGTAATCAGTTGTTGGAACAAATAAAGCTATTATGATTCACATCTCAACATCAAATTAAAAAATATAAGCTGGCTGGCTAGAAGTACCACTTAAAAATTCATTTTTTACATATGATGGAAAGAATATTTTTCTAACATTACAAAACAAATTTATTTTCTCAACATTATAATATAGTATATACTAAAAATTATTGTGTGGAAATTGTAGACTTTTAGGCTGGACTTGACTACGAGACCATAAGTGGCACTTAAATCTCATGTGCAACAGTCCTAAATGTTACCCTCTGATCAATTATAGGAATAAATAAGTATGAGATAGAAAATTGGTGGAAAGAAATAAAAATATTTAATTTACATAGTTCAAATTAATAGAATAACTTGCACAATTCAGAAGTAACATAAAAAACTACTGACCAGCCACTTGAAAACTTTCCAGCACAACTTTTAGAAATCAAAGAAATTTTTTTGTACTATGTAAAGGAAATACACTATCAGATGCAAAGTGAAAATTACTTACCTGGTGTTTGTGGTCGAGTATTTTGAGGTGTGAGAATAGCTGGTTTAACTGGTGGTTGGGGAGGTGTTGCAGCTACAGCAGGACGAGCAGGAAGAGCTATGCGTGGTGGACTTGCACCAACTTGATACATTGTATGATGAGCTTCTGACAGTTGCTTACGCATTCCTTCAAGTTCAGTTCGAGTTTTTTCTATTTCTGCCTCTAAGTCCTTATTTCTGTAATCAAATAGAATCACTTTTAAAAATCTACAAGCACTTCAACTTTTTGAATAAAATATTCATATGAACTATACAACATGAGAAAATATCATGGAAAATTAGTTACTGCAACATTTATGGAAGATATGTTACTTCACTAAACATTCAAACAAATATAAAAGCAACTAAATGTATTTGAAAATTAAAATTTTCTGCTTTAATAGTAAAAAATGTAAGTTAACAGATAAAAAAAATTACATACAAATGAACTACTCAAAATAGTAATAGTTATTCTCATATTTCTTTCACCTGCAAAATAAGCTGCTGACTCTATACAAAATACTTGGAATGAAATGTAATTGAGAATATCATTTTGTATAAATAGTTTGTTTCTAATATAGCCAGTGAACTGTTAAAATTTATTTAATTGCCTGAACAGTTCTGTTGGCAGGTTGTTGTCGAATACCTTCGTCAACTTCTGAGACAATGAATATACCAGAAACGAAGATATTTTTGGCAAGGTCAACATATTCTGGAAGTGGCAATCCAAATTGTTGATCTCAAAAAATGACTAGTTTCACAAGTTTTAAAATCTTTTAGAACCTTTCAATCAATTCTTTAAAATCAAGCTTTTATTGTCCCACTGAGATTAAGTCAACATCTGCAAACTCTTCACAGTTACTCAGACAAGATACACATGCTTTAAATGTTTAGGCTATTCACCAATAGCAGTTGAATTTTCTCAGTTCTATGTTACTTGATAACTGAAAGCTCTCTTGCAAATTCTTATGTTAAATCAACTTTTCTGCACCTGATACATTAGATAATTGTAAATGAGGAATAACCATTATTGTGCAAATAAACTATGTTTTTAGATTATGCCAATTATTAAATTTAACAATACACCACCATCCAGCACTTGGAATGTGTCTCCCTTTCTACTGAAGGAGTAGAAAAAAAAATGAGAAACTTTATCTTATCCTTAATTTCATGTAAGCCACCACTTTTATCTTCCTATTCAATATTAATTATTTTGACAATGTCATATCCTTGCTTGCATATATAAATATACACAATAAAAATAAATCTGTAAATAGTTTAGGAACTGTGTATGTAATTTTCATCTGCCAAAAACAAAAGTAATCAAAAAATCTAATGTGTGATTGTATGATCCTGGATGATGTTTTACTGCTTGTGCTAAGATGCTGAAAAACTTCAAACACACCGAATTCTTCAGTCTGTGAAATAGTGAGTCTCTTTATTTTCACAAAAACTGCTGTTCTTACCTTGAGAAGCAAGAGAGGGGAAAAATACCTAGAAAATTAGGTCATTCAATAAAGACTGTAATGGTTTTATAACTTTATTATCTGTATTTATTCAATTGAAGTAAGAAATTTACAAAATTATACCAAACTATAACTATAGAAATGATTTAAAAAGTGGTAATTCTGGCAAGTGGGACAGAATGTAGAAAATAATGGATATTAAAAATACTTGAAACCCATAGAATTAAAGATTGATGTAATATTACATCACAATAGTAAAAACAAATGATACCTCTTTTCTTCCTTTGCAACTGCACTTCTAAGTTGTTGTCTTTCTGTGTCAAACTGGGCAAGCTGTTTCTCTAACTCAGCTTCCATTTGTAGAGATTTCTTACTCTCTTCTTCAAGACCTTCAGCCATTGAGTCAATACGGCCCTTTTCTTCTGCTAATATCTGAATATACAAACACAAAAATTTGTGGAATTATTTTCTTTTGAATATGGATGCAAAGATATTTATAGATCTGCAGACACACTCAGTAACTTAAAAAGGGAATGAAATTCATTAATAACTTTCATTTTGTAGTCCTGAAAATAAAATAAATTTTGTGATTAAATAATATATTTTCAGGTATCTATTCAAACAAACCCAATAAGAATAAGTTGAATAGATTTGGATGTTAATGCAGCTTTCAAGTGGATGCTGTATGATAGACAAAACTGTACCTGTGCTAGATCTTCAGAGCGCTTCCGTTCTTCAATGTATTTCATAATAATTTTTTTACGTTCAGCAAGTAATAGGAGAACTATTTGTTTCTGCCTATTTCTTTCTTCCTCCAGAACATCATTTGCCTTCTTAAGGTCTTTTTCTAGTTTTTTCTTCAGTTGCTTTTCTATTTCTAATTCCTGGAAAGGGGTGAAATAACTTAGGTCAGTTAAAAATGTCATGATGAATTAAACATTTAAGGAATATTCTCATCACAAGTGAACTTTATAAAGCAGCATAATAAGCATAACTCTCCAATTTAAAATAAGAACACACAATTGTTAACAATATTTTAACCCATTAATGCCCAAAGTGAAGGAGTAAAATTTGAGCCTGTCAAATTCAACAGGCCATTTCACTAAGGTTTCATTCATTAATTTTTGGTTCCTCCACTTTTTCTCTATGAAATTTGTGTTTTGAAACCATATTTCTGTTATTGTTAATCAATAGGTGCCTTAGAAGTTTTAGTGTCTGTGTCCTAAAATAAAGAGGCAAGATTTTTCTCATTTTATTGCTTCTACTTAGTTTACAAATATTTTTTTATAAAATTTACTATTATATGTTGAACAATTTGATCGAATTGGAACTTAAATTTGAGCATAAACTGAGGTATCTAAAAAATGAGGACAGATAGCATTCTTGTTTCTTGCCACTCTTAATGAATGAGTGGAAATCCTTTCAAAACTTTGTAAGAGGCTTATGAATATGTATTTTCGGAATAAATACAGGCCAATATTCTTGTAGTGCCTGCCCCCTAAAAGATGATGTCGAAGATAATATTAAGTCATTAGAGGTGAAGGACTTCTGGGTGTCTTTGAAGTTGCAGAAAAAATGATTTCCTAACCTCCAAAGTTGACAATGTAAAAATTCCACAGTAAAAGGAAAATGAGCCCCTTGTACAACTTCCTGAACCAGTAATCTTTTGAGTGCTATGAGCATCTCTCCTCAAGAATGGAAAAGGATCTTGAAGGGAAAACACCATGGAAGACTTCAAGTTGTTCTCAGGTGAAATGTTCGACAACCGGTTTGTGAAATGTTGCTTGGACTCAGTACCTCTCTTGGTGATAAAGGACCATGGGAAGTTTAACACTACTTTGACTGTGCAATGACAATTTAGATGTGAGGTGAAAGACGATAAAAGCAGTTAACATTACTACAAATTATGAGGACAATAGAACCAACTAGATCAATTAAAAGGCGGTACTCTAAGAAATAAGACAAATTAAATGTCGACAAACTGAACATGTTTGCCAATTACAACTTGTTCACGGAGTGTGGGGGGTGGTGTTGATAAGCACAAATGCCTTGTGGAAAAGCATAGTATTTCTGTTAGTGGAAAAAAGTGGTATTGATCTCTCTTCAGAAGAAAAATTGACATGGTGCTCATTAAAACAGATCTCACTTTACAGGCAAATGCAAAATAAGGAGTACTCCATCCTGGAGTTCAAGAAATTTGTTTCTAAAGGCAGTGTGTGAAGGAGGCGTCCAATCTTCTTCCCCCTTTACATGAAACATTTCAATGGTATAAATTACTTCATTATGAAGAGAGAAGTACAGTGAAGCAACAAGGCTGCAATGGGAAACCATTTACTTACTGTAGCAAGTGCCAGATAACCCTTTGTATCCCATGTTTATAATATATAGTCATTAGAGGTGAATGACTTCTGGGTGCCTTTAAAGTTTATGCGTGTCAGGAAATGACATTGTCATGTTAATTAAAACAATGAACAAGGAAAGGAATGAGAGATAGAAAGTAGGTGACTTACCTGAGGTTCTATAAATTTTTGGAGGCACCATTGTCGGCTAGCCGATCACTGGAAATGTCTTCTTAACTTTCTGATAAAGGGGGCGGTGCATATATATATATATGACTTATATTCCCTTATAATTATACCTTATAAACACTTAAGATAAATATATACCTTTTTCACAATGCTTATTTATGGCCACCTTCCACTCATAACTTTTATTATGGGAAATAGACACATTTACCCATTCCCTGCTTTAAACAAGTATACATGAGCAAAAAATGACTGATCACACAATAAAAAAGGGGGAAAATCAAGCATTAATAGATTAAAATACAGTGCTCCAGAGCAAAAATTTCTATCATCCTCATAGATTAAATGAAATGCCAATACATCTTGTAAATGTTATTTAACTTTCAGTTTTCCATTTACTTGCCTGTTTTAGTCTAGTTCTTTCTTTCTCTAAACCATACGTAATGTCATCACCTTGTGCTGTATCATGTTCATGCTTTCGTTTTTCTTCATCCAGCTCCTGAACCACCTATAAGCAATACAAAATATGTAAAAGTTATATGATGCAGAAACAATTGTGAAATTGAATATTTATTAGTTCTAATACAATTCAAATTGTTTTATAAATAGAAATAAAATGTATTAATTACCAAAATTTCACAGAAATATTCTTACTTTTCTGTGTCTTTCCTCAGCTTCTTTTAATATTCTGCTTAATCTCATTTGAGAACGTCGTTGTTGTAAAACTAAGTTGTCTAAAGTTGCCATCTGATGGTTTGCTATGCTTCTTATTTCTGCTTCATCAACCCTTGGTTCTGCTGCCGCAAAACTATCCCTCTGTAAAGCTGCTATGGGATCATTACTAGCCATAAACCTATACCGTCCTTGATTTAATAAATGCTTCAGCTTTTCTGACTGCAAATGTTATAATAAATACTAATTAGGTTTCAGAAAAGAAACTTTAAACTATTAACAATATGTAGTAAAATAAATTAGTCATTTTACTGAGTGTAAAATACAAATTTAATCAAATAATACCAATTATAACAACATGTAGAAGTGTATTTGTTTTAGTTAACTGTAACTTTTAAATTGAAGAATGTATACCTTAAATGAGCTAATGTTGCAAACTGATTCATTTGTACTTCATAACAACAACTAACACACAAAATGTAGCAAATAAAATCACTGGTACATCTGAAGGAAACTTATTCACTAAAAACAATACAGGAACCAGCATGTCTCATTGTTTATCATGGCTGTCCAATGTGTTAATTGTTACAAGTCACAAGAATGAGGATTTTGTACAGCTAAAAGTTCTACAGGGAAAATTAAATACTTTCACTGTATTTTTGGTAAGTAAATATTAATGAATGTTACAATGGTGATGAGAATAAATAATAAAAACAAAATTCAACTAATTAAATGTACTCTCTCAGTGAAGTCATTGTACTTATGTGGAATAATAAGAGATTGTATTATCAATTAAATTTATATCAATTTAATTGTTAAGATCTTTCATATTCAGAACTCACTTTTAATGTGGCAATCACTATATCACGAGCCTGGAGTTCTCCCTCTAAATAACTGAGCAATTTCAGTAAATCAGATTTACTGAGCTCCATTTTTGGATTTCTCTGGAAAGAAAAAGATAAAAATAATATCTTACAAAAAATAACAAGCACAATTTTTTATAATCAACAATAGAAAGAAAATAACAGATTTTAATTTAAACAGACAAAGGTGAAATATCACTTTGACAGAATACATAGGTCGTATTAAATATCAGAGATGATACAAACATGGAACAAAATATCACAGTTATTTTCATTTAGACCTATTGCAAATTGTTTTCTTCTTGAGAACACAGTATCAAAAAACTGAACAAAAATACTTCCTTTATAAAACACACTCTTTTTTTTAAAAGGACTTCATGTATAGAAATTGTCTATATCTTTTTTATAGTTGAGGCATAAATTTCTTAAATATTTCCAGTAAATAACAAAAAGTATGAAGACAAATTGCACAAATAAACACTGGTTTCATAACACCTAAATCCTAGCCAAGCAACACTAACTGCACCTATGTTGTGCACTCTATTTCGAAGTATAATCACATCACTTTTGAATAACCCAATTTTGAATTATAAGAGTAGCTACAAGTAGCACTTTACTAAGTTAACAACTTTTTTAATGTAACCTGACAATATTATTAAAAATAAAAAGTAATAATCAATGAATATCAAGAAATTAGATTTTTTTGGGAAGGATTGAAAGGTGGGGAAAGGGTGGGTTGTTGTTTGAATGGTAATTGGAATTGTGATGAAGCAATTTCTTCTTGTTCTATCCTGCGTCATGACACAGTTTTTTATACAACCACCATTCTTTAGTATCTGATAAATATGAAGTAAAAACGGCCTAATATTGTTGCTCTCCACTATCTTTCATTAATGAAACTTTTATCTGAGTGAGTGCCCCACAAACTTTCTACAATATATCTGGTACTACAGATCAGTTAAAGTGCTCAGAGAAATATGATTTAACAAAATCTAATCAATTGTTAAGAAGGTGATTCCTCAGCAGAATGTCTAGTGTTTGAAAGTATTCATTAGTATAATATGAACATTTTAGATAGTTATTCTTAATGGCTTTCAGTACAAGGTTAACAAAAAATTAATAATAAATTCTAAGCACTTTCAGGTAAATAAAAAAAGAATCAATGACAGAATTTTAATTACTACTGAAACTATAGACATGAATTTTAATGTTAATGAAAGCATAATAGTGAAAGAAACATTAATGTTGTTTGTTGTACACAGGCAAATTTAATTAGTTTTTATACTTCTCTTCCAGGTAGTCAAAAGTATACTTAAATTGAACCAAACAAATGAAATTATTTTTAAGGAGTTTAAATTCATTGCAGAAGAAGAATAGATTTAAAATTACTACAGGCTTTTATAATATTTAATTGGGTATGAAAATGCTTAACTCGAGTCGATAATGAAGAGTAGCATTCAGAATGAGAACTGCAAAATTACATAGGTTATTTTACTTGGAATCTGAACAAACTATGCACCTCTATTTATTAACAAATGTGTATAAATATTTTCTGTCATAAGCTACTAAGTAACTCATTTTTCTAAATATTGAAATCAAATATACAGTAAATTTGATTCAACAGTGGAATTACTTTGATATATGACAAATTTAATGAAATAATTATTAAAGTAATGTTAAAAAATAATAAACAACATTACATAAACTCAGTTTGAGATTCAATAATGTAGACATGAATCTGATGCTTAAGTTATAAATGGCCACAGCCCACGGTTTAACCAAATTAGAGATTACAAAATTTAGTATTTTACTTAGTAACTTTTAAATAGAATGTTGATAATTAGTTGGCATGCAATTTAGCATGTTACAACTAAAAACTTGTTATTCATTAGTCTTGTGTCAAGCAAATAATATATTTATTTTCCATAAAATTGTACAGTACAACATTGGAAATAGTCAATATTACATAACAATAAAAGTATATAATAAATATAACCATTAGTTCAAGGAGTTTATTCGTAGACAATTATCTTGTGTATTATCCTTTTATGTAAATAAACTTTCAAGGCATTTATAAATGGTTTGCTCTGTTATTGTTTAATATGTTGAGGAAGTTTATTGAATAATGTCATGACATTGAGTATTGAGTCATCATCAGTTTTCTTAGATTAGTATGAACTCTAAAATAATTATTTCCCCATGTATTCATATGTTAAATAAGATCTTGTTCAGGCAGTTTCTTATTTTGCTATGGATATTGTAAATATAAGTTGAATATACAAGTAAAACTTTATATTATTTATAGAATGTATTGCATGAAACTAGATTATTCAAACCAAAAATGAACCTCATGAATTTTTTGTGCAATCAAGTCTTAATATATTTAGCCATTGCACAACCCCTGATTTTAATTCCATAACAAATATGTGGCTATATTACTCCACAGTAGATTTTAATTAGGAGATCCCTTGCTAGTAGAGTATACAGTCATTTTAGAGCACAGATGCTACTGCAGTATTAAAAATTTTACGTATGCTCATACTACATTTGAATACCCAGAAACTTGGTTGAATTTACTATTTTCATGTCTGAGAAGATAATAGGTTTAATACCCATGAAAATAATCTTTGTTAAAGATGTATTTACAATCAATTTATTTGCCATCAGGTACAGTGACCATAATATATAGACTATTTCATAAAGTTGATCACTGCCATGTGAGTATAATTGTATCATCATAATATATGATATATTATTAACATAGATTATAAATAACAGAGACCCCAATTTTGCGAAACACCTTTTCACGTTCTATTAATATTGAAATGCTACTGTTACACAATTGTATTTGGTGTACTGATATCTATTAGATGGATATGATTTGCATATATTCAAAACACAGCCTGTTAAAAATATTCTTCTAGTTTGCAATAGATGATTGAGTGATTTACTAGGTTTAATGCCTTTGACAAATCCATACATGTTCCCACTGCATGACAAAAAAAATTAAATTTTTGCGTAAATTGTGGACAGCCCTTTTGGGAAGCCAAACTGATTAAAATGTAATACATTATTTGCACCTAAAAACTTGGTAAGTATACAATATTTTTCAATTTTATAAAACAAAAAACTAGGGTAATAGGATATATCTATCAATATATGAGACATTAACCTTTAATAACGGCCTGGCAACAATTGTCTGTAAATTTTCCTTCTTTTAAACATTTGTTTATTAAATTTGTTAACGTATTCAGCAAAATGTGATAACTTTTTTAATACATAGGCGGAAATGTTTTCAACCCACTACTAAATCTGTTTTAAATCCCTTTGCTTCATTGACTATAATTGAATGTAAATTTGTGGAATTACTAACATAAGAGAAATGTCTAATGCCATTCAGAACAGTAAGATGGCTGTCAAGATTGAGGAAGTGCTGAACATCATAGGGTAATATTTCCTTAGACTTTAACTCTTTTTTTTTTGTTAAAGAAATAGTGTAGCTGAACATAAGACAACTTTGTTTAATATCCATTAATGTTTATATTCATTTAACTTGCATAGCAGAAAGTGCACTACATTGTAACAATATGAGTATAGGAAAATGATTGTACTGACCACAAAAATGAACTACATAGTGTTACACCAATATATTCTTTCTTTGTACATGACAAAAGCATCAGCCGAGGATCACACACATGGCAATTCAAAGATTTAACAGCAATTTTGCGAAGTATTAACTTCCTATTCAACAATTGAATTGGATAAAAGTTCCAATAGAGTATACACAAGTAATGCTTCAGTAACAAAAAACAAACCTAGTCATTTATGTTACTCAGTAAGTTATTTATCAAACAGTTAACACTATCCTTATCAATTAATGGAACATATATAGTAAACATTAAAGCATATAGTTAAATCAAGAACTGACTTGTTGATAAAGACATGTACTTATTGTTTTATCTTCATATCAAGCTATTTCACATCTGAAACCTTTCATAAGAAAGCAATAAATTATTAATAATCCACCCCGGTCTGAAATGTGCACTCTGTTTCACTCAAGTAATACATTAGTATCAGTGATAAAAGAGAGTGACAATTTTGTTTCTATACAAAAAATTATCCTTTTTTTACAGAATTAAGTAGAACAGTGGGCGTTTGAGCCAAAAATACAGCAATATAAACTTTTCTCACCCAAATAGTTAAAAAGACAATGAGAACATCTCTCATAAAACGAAAGTAAAATGATGATAATCTCTCATAACACCAAGGTAAAATAATAATCACCTGTTTTGTAATTAAAATTTTATAATTTTCTTTTAGATAGATAAACTTCAATACTATGAAATATGCCATTATCAGGTTGAAGTGAAATGTTAAGTTATAATCAATCCCTCTTACTAACTCTGAATTACATACAGAATGTTTCAATTATCTAGAGGGATACAAAATAAAAATCCCCAACTTCTATTTTGATATTGTCAACAATAAAAGCAGGCGTAATGGGAGGTTAATTAATTAATTTTGTATGTGTTAAATGACCACAATTTTCTCCATTCAAATTAAATTTTTGAACAGTATTGAAGAAGAAAAGTAACCCTACCAAAAATGTTTATAAATGTACATGGAAACTTTGAATAAAGCATTTTGAAGCTCTGGAAGTTAGAATTCTCAACTAAAAAGTCCAAACTATGATCACAAATTTTAACTTACTTGTGAATGACTTACATACAAAACCAAATTTTATTCTTATTAGTTGCTGCTACTTATCTGGAAACCTAATAGTTTATCATATGTCATAAAATCCACAAATCATGAAAAAAGGAAATTTCCAATTATAGTTAATGATATATTATACATTCACAATTAACTTGCTACATAATTTTCTATAAACCAAACAATAAATCATGCATATCATCATCCACAATAAAACTATGGTAAATCTTAAACTGTAACTATTAATGTTAAGTATAAAATCTACACTAACAAACTATTACTACTGCATGCTTTTATGAAGTGGTAAATATAATAGGAATAATTAAAAACATTATAAACTTCTATGAGGTTCATGCTAACCTAATGTATGAGGACATTTGAATATCACTAATGAGACGTGCCGATAAGTAATTAAATTCAGAGAACCTATTTTCAAACCAAGGGAACATTTCAAGAATGTGTGTGAATAAAAACATGATACATGCCAGCTATCTTCCACATAAATTATGACTCTCACCCTTCTGTCAAAATCCAACAAAAATCTAGGAACTGAATGCAATGCAACAAAACTTTTTAGAAATTAAGGACATAATTTACTTCTATAAAGACAATAAACTATCAGGAAATATACCTCGTGGCCATTATGAACTTCATTTCCTTGATTAGATCCCATAGCCATTTTACTATCAGCAATATATAATGTCTCCATATTATTCATTCGGAGTTTTTGACACATCAACCATTTTTATGATATTATCAATTCTAGATAAGTAAAAAGACCTAAAACAGGAACAGTAAGTAAGATAATATATCTCTAGATGTTATACGTTAAACAGGAGGTAATGACGTTCACATGTTAAAAGGTTAGTAACACTGTACTTTCGTAAACAAACAAAATGCAGATTTTCAATTGAGGTAAGTAAATAATGTTTCTAACTTGAGAACTCCGAAATTCCTCCTTTACTTTAACTGATATAATTATATGTATGCAAACATTTACTTGACTGAAATTGCACATCTTAAACAAAAGTACTTAAATGGCAGTAAGTTGAGCATTCTAGCATTAGTATTAATGCTTTCAAGTCTTTCTCACACACAGGCAAATAAAGCAACTTTCTATATGAAAGATAACCAAGCAAATTATTGGCATAAACTTGTTGATATTAAAGAGTTTTTCCTAAATGAAAACTACAAAATCAAACGATTCATTAGACTCTATGTTTATTTATTAAAATTCTTGTAAAAGTTAAAAACCGTTAATCCAAAAAATACATACACAATTTTAGACAAATCAGTTTGAATTTTCTACTGAATCATTCATATAATTCATTCAAGCAAGATGTATCCAAATGAAAAATGTCCGAGATGAGCTTGTGTGCTTTTACACTACTTAGCATCAATTTGGGTAACTGACAGTTAACATTAATGAATGGGCAAGGAAGATATTTTTCAAGCCTAAAAGGATCTCCTTCACACACAATGACACTTAAGATAATACCCATAGCTTAAAACACTGGGAGGGAGGTATGTCCACTTTTCTTCTGTCCCTGAAAAAAAAAACCAGACCCAGAGGTATGGAACCCATAAACTTAGATCTAGAAATTGTGTAACAAGACCAGTAGACTTGGCATATCATTTGAAGGGCCATTTAAAGTGTAAGTTGGTTTCTAAGTTAGATGTCATAGGGAAAATAATGCCTAAAAGTACTCATAGATGTAAGAATTTATTTTCAATTAATAAACTATCAATTATAATATTCTGAATAGGCACAAGATAAAATAGCAGTTTGTCCAATTTGTTTGTGTTAAACATTAAAAGAAGTGTCACTAACAGAAAACCAAACAAGTGATATTGTAAAAAATGAGATACTATACAGGATCCAAAACATATATATAACTAGTAAAATGTGACGACATCAGATTGTAGGTTCCAGGTTTTGAGCAGGATATATCAGGATGATATATTCATAAGTTGTAACCAATGGAACACAGTACTGATAAATCAAATAATGAATGCCTCAGTAACAAGAACCAAAATATTAATTATTTGTGTTACATCTCGTGTTGAAATTAAAATATATATATTGTTATTGCTACTTTATGAAAAAGTAGCTTGTATACCTTAAAGAAGAAAGTTGTTATGATTAGTATAAATGACTGTGTACTTTTGAACATTCCTGACAGGACAATCCAACAAGCATCACAAGAGATTAACTTTTAGATACACACCTTTTTAAAGGTAACTTTTTGAAAATGTGTAACAATTAAGAGTAATTAAAACAAAAAAATACAATAGAGATGCAGTCACTAATTAGCATAAACTTCATTTGAAGCTACTCAAAAAATACCAAGAAAAAATCCATTTTATCTCAACCAATATTAATTATTCCAACAAATATCTACCAAACTTTTAAAATAATTATAATATAGGATTAATTATGACAGAGTAGAAGAAACCAGTACACACAAATACCAGCAATCTATGCTAATACTGCTACTTATTCAACACCAGGCTCTATCTTCTGTTTTTTTTTAGATTATGTGGATTTTCAGTTCATAGATTTTTTGTGATGGCTAACATTAAACGGAAGGTAAATATTTCTCTTAAAAACCATAAATGTAGCAAACAACTTCTAAGTTTCATACAGATCCACCTTCACGATTAGAAAATATCATTGATTATTTATAAAACTAAAAAAATTGTGTGAATATTACATATTAAAATATAAATAAAAATCACATTAATATCCATTCCAGATTTTATCACTAGCCACTCATAAAATACAAGTATCTAAAATCTACCGAAAGCACTCATCTAGTAATTACCTTCATCATTCAAAATTCTAGTATGATACCAAAACAAGTTGTACAATTTCCTTGAAGGAAGCCAATGCTGTAAAATTGTTTGTAATAAAATGGCAAATTGGACCTACCAATAATAAAAGAATTGAAATATACTAAAATCAATGCAAAAATCGAAATTAAGTACAATAAAAATTACTACTTCATCTGTTACTTCTTGCCGATCCTGTAGTTAAAGTATACATAAAAAATCGTTATTGAATACAATATCAGTGGCTGATAATAGAGTTACATTTAATAACAGTTGCAGTTAGTATTTTCTTGTCAGTAAGGACATTTTTGTAATAACACAGTATTAGATATTTTCAACACAAATCAAAATGTAAAGAATTGTCTGAACATATTCTGAAACATTGTTCCAACTGTCAAAATATTCAGGTGGTACACCAAAGAAATATTGTACAACAAACCTTTCAAATGATCAAAATAGAGAACAGTATAAACTAAGATTAATTGAAAAGCAGTATTTCAACTACAATAGCTCCATGTAATAGTAGTTTACAGATTGTAAACATAAATGAATTCCTAAAAAGATAGAACAGAGTTGAATTGTATATTATATAATATTTAATTGAAATAAATCCATTTCGAAACATATTAGTAACTATAACATGCTCCAAAGTTTGGCTTTCCTCAATTACCAATATGATCATTAGCTCTCGTTAGATTAATTAAGCCAGTTCCCTAACACTGATATCAAAGATTCGAGGAAAACGCACATCTCAATTATAATACGAGAAAAACTGAATGTTTCGGTAACAATTGGAAGTACTTTGACAGTTCACAGATGTGAAAAAAAATGTTTAATATGACGTTAGTAGCTTTCTGTCATTACTGTTGTATTAACCTAAGTAATATATATAAATGCTTAAATACCTTCAGTGTATTGCTCGAAGATTTGTCTAGAGGTTCAAAATTTGACGGCTGGGCCTGCTGGTGATGTGAAATAGATTTTGCCGAAATTAACTGAGTTGAAATTTGTGTTGAATTGACATTGGTGGCCATATTGAATTTTGATTAAATCAGCCCTAGGTTAACTTTAAAATCATGGCCAAACTTTACAACTTAGTTTCTGTATTGCATACAGCACACGTAATTCATTAACCTAGGTCAATTATTATATTAACTGTGAGAGCCATTAATTCAAGCAATTTCATGTTCATATCTTTCAAAGTTTACAGCGCTTGATTTCAAACATTTCACAAAGGTCTTTATTACTGCATCGTAAGTCAAAGAAACTAAGAAAGTTAAACATATCTCAATGTTCTGCTGCATGACGAATATCTTATATTATACTTTCGCATTAACACATTTGACATAATTTCATTAGTGCCTTCTTAAAAGTATAATTACTTAATGAGTAACAATGTTTAATTACATGAAATCGCCGTCTAGTAATTGTTATCACACTAACAAGTGAAACATAATATTTCCCAGGAAAGATAAATATATGAAACATAATCACGGAGTAATTTATTTTCGGAACAAAAATGCAACTTGTAATATTCACATCTCAAAAAGAAACATATGAGACGGAGATCTTTGTAGTACAAATGTTTAATAGGCAACATTTTCCCTGCTTTTCCTCTTGGCTATCTACTGTTAATAAATTGTTAGTACTCAGATATTTTGTTCTTATTTCGGTAGGACTTACACAATATTGCTTTAATTAATATTATCGAAAAATAATCTACTTATCGATCTGTTTCCAGTTGTGTAAATAACCTTAATATGAAACATTTTCAAGACCTGTTGCCTGTTTTTAAAAGATACAATAATTTGATGAATTTGTTTGGAATTTTTTAAAAATATAATAGATGAATATTACACATTATGTCGAAATCTCCTCAGGAGAAAAACAATTTTAACAAATGTTACAATTTAATTTAATGTAAAATTGAGACTTAGTTGAAATCTAAGCGTATCCTATTACAATATAATCCAATTTATTTGAAAAAGTTTGATTCCTGGTTGCTCATTCTTACTGAATATATGATTACACCATGTGAGTCAATGTGTACCCCTAAGTACTTCACATCACCAGTTTTAAAAGAGTATTTAAAATAAAATATATTTAACGAACCAATTTGATAAAAAGTTTTCAAATTAAACAATTTATAAAGTAATTTTGTCTGACTGTAATATTTATCTTGCTGCACAGTATCTATTTTCAAAACAAATAAAAAACTTCCTGCCCGAATAGGTTCTATACAGTCTAAAAGAATGGTAATTCTCTTAAAATATTCAATTACCTTAGTCATAATTTATATCTTTGTAATAAATAACATATGAATACAACTATAACACTGCTTGTCATTTACATATGTTTGTTTACAACAATTTATCTGTAAAAAATATATATTGATAATATACATTCAAATTTGTATATATGTAAATATTACCACCCTGGAATATGCTAAAAACTTGTAACAAATGCTGACAAATAAACAATTATTATTCTTAAAAATTTCCTCATTATGACTAAGAAAATCACATGTTAGGTTTCTACGGTAACGGAACGTTGATATATGTGCGAATGTTTGTTTTTTCAGTTCTGTGAACTATTTATTTAGTTTCTCTGTTAATTACTTGCAGTGGCACGTGGTCACCGTAATGATTCATTTCGTGAGCTTGACGAGCACAAACATCCATGCCCACGTCGGAATTCGAACACGGAACCTCTGTGATGTGAGTCCACATCCTATACAGGGGGTAAAAAAAGGGCTGAATATTTGAGAGAAGTAGTGATCATCAAAACAAGAAAAATAGTCCAAAAGACATCGGTCCGGAAACCCGTAATTTCTGAGATTTGTACACATGTTCATAGGAAAGGCTCAACGTGATCTACATTGGAGGTACTCAACGTGGCAATGCATCCCTCTACCCTTCAGTGTAAGGAATCACACACTCTTTGAAATACACCCGGTTGTTGTTGTTGTAAGAGCCGAAATGCGTTATAGACGCGATCTTGTAGTGTCTGAACATCGTTGACTGGCATAGCGTAGAGTAATGCATTCTAGAGTTCCCTTAAGCAAAAAATTTGGGGAATGAAATCTAGGAAATGGCTTGGACCTTCCCGACCAGGCCCTGAAATGCCAGCGTCATATGTTCACGCAAATTGCGGAGGAAATATGCTGATATGACATCATGAATCAATCACCATATAGTCATGACACATTCTCCAACAAAATAGACAATACAAAAAAAAACCTTGATAAGTAGCCCCATTTAATCTTTGTGACAGAATGTATGGCCCTAGTAATTTATCACCGGAACGTCTGCAAATACGTTGACGGAGAAATAGTGTCGATGCACTCTTTCTGAAATTCCAGAGGGTTTTCATCAGCCAACACACGTTGGTTATGACAGCTCACGACGCCATCTCTTGTGATCCCTGCCTCGTCGGTGAATAAAATCTTCCACTAAAACAATAGATCTGCAGCACACTTCTGCAAAAGCCATTGACAGGGCTGCAATATGCTACAGTGATATCCTGGTCTTCGTGCCTGGTCATCCTGAGGATGGTATTGATACAGCAATTCTTCATGTAGTACTACACAGACAAGAGGATGACGCATGCATTTTACTGTTGCCAATCGCCGCACACTGGTTCCAGGTCTTTCGTCCGCATGCTCCTCGATTTAAGGCGTGTGGACCTTCAATTGTTCACTTAGTGGAGTGCAAGATAACCGTGTCCTTAAGACATATTCACAAGAAAACATCTTTGGCAACTATGGAAAAGTGTACAGATCTCAGAAAGTACGTGTTTCTCTGCCCATGTTTATTGGACATTTTTCTTTTTTTGCCACTTTTTGGAAATACCGTGTATGTACGAGAGTTGTACTAATGGTAAGGAGAACTTTCATTTTTGGAAATAATTCTATTTATTCGTTTACATTAAATTTATCCCCTTCAAAAGAGTACACGTATGGCAGGGTTTATTCCAATTCCCGAAACACTTCTGGAAATCGGTTTTTGGGATAGAGTTTCTAAGCTATGTTATTTGTGGCGAATATAGAGACTGGGATATCATTACAATGCTACTTTTGGCCAAAACGTTTCGAGCAAGATATGAAGTGTGAACAGGTACATTATCGTGCTGCAAAATCCATAATTTATTTCGCCACAAATCCGGGAGGTTTTTTCGGATTGCTTCACGCAAATGTCGTTGGAATTGTAGGTAATACTCCTTAATGAATTTTTGACCTAGAGGCAAGAACGTTTGATGCATTTTCGCGTTAAATTCGAAGCACACATTCAGAATAACCTTCACATTTGACCTCACTTTTTGAGCTTTTTTCCGCCTTGGTGATGTAGAATGACACCACTGAGACGATTGAACCTTAGTTTCACGACATATCCGTAAAACCAAATTTCATCTCACGTTATGAAACGCTTCAGCAGTTCTGTGTCGTTACAGTTTTTATTTAGCGACTCCTGAGCAACTTTCATTCGCCGTTGAATTGAATTTAACAAATCTTGCTGTCACACATTTCACACCCAAAATAAACAGAAAAAGTTTGAATTCAATGCAAATTCTCTGATACGTTTTTGAAACAAATTAACCATTGCTGATGGTTTCCAAGCACATGTAATCTTTTTAAGAGCTGAGAACAGACCAAACAGCCGATATGGCTAACAATGTACAGATACTTTTCAGACATGTTTACCAGGAAAACAACGAAACATTTGCGCGAATCGGACTAAACAACCCACCAAATCAGATTCGCTTTAGTTTTTGAACACACCTCGTATGTATGTGAATACAGCCATCTTCGACCATATTTTATACATTGGCCTAATCATTCCCGCCAAGGTCTGTCATCTAGATCATGATCGTCAACCTCATTCATCGCCAATCGTTTAAAGGAAGGATGTATAATTTAACTATATTTATGGGTCTCTACTTACGATCAAAACCATGAAAGGACAAAGAAATGAGTCGGAATTTCCGTTGAGAATAGTCTTGATGAGGCTATTTCGATTCTTGACGCAGTGGACGGTGTATAAACGATTCATCGAAACTTTTGTGTGGGTATTATTAATTCTTTCGGCCGCATATGAACTATGTTGAAACACAACTTTTGTGTACAGCCTCTTAATGTTTAAAATGATACGTATTTGTATTCTGAAAATGGAAAGACGTAACTATTCATATCTCGGTTTGTTATCATGTTATTCTTGTTTCTTTTTTTCCCACGCTCGATATTAAATGACTCGCGGCGGTCGATTTCGATGTACTGTGATTGTATTAGACGAACGTTTTTAATCTGGCGAGAACTACACTAACAAGATAACTTTTTTTTACTTTCTAGCTGATCTGAGGAAGGAGTCCATTTTGTTGAGGAGAGAGAGTGTATTCGCGGAGAATAAGAGACGCATATCTCCATTCATAATTCCAAGAATGGACTCGTAGCTAAAGAAGATGTTTCTCTGATTGGCTGCCAGTAGATAAAGCAGCATTTATCTCCGTTGATATCGGCATGGTGACGTAAGTGTACTGGCTCTGTTATATATGTGCTCAGCAGACGTACGCCAGTGCAACGATCAGGAATGGCCAGAAACAGAGAAGAGGAAACTGCCGGTAAGCCTATGGACACTTTCACATATTAATACAAAGAAGTAGTAATTATAGTTTGTCAATATAAGCTATTAAACTATTCAATTTGACATACTTTCTTTCGTGTAACACTAAGGTCACAGAAAAACGTACGACCCTTCTTAGACAATACCTGAATCTAAAAAGAAATTATTTATCGAGAACAATAATTACCACACTTTTCACAAGATTAGATATTAACTAAATAAATTAAGAAATAAGGATACGTTTTAATTCTAATGTCGAATACATAATAATAAACAATGAAGTTAATAGCGTTAACGACTAATTTAACACACACAAAATTTATTTTTTTTGGGCCCCATATAATTAGAATCCAAAACGATAAATTAAACCCTTTCCAAAAAATAATGACGTTGTACGAATTGAATCCTTTATCCTTTGTAACATAGGGAAAAATACTTTAACGCTTAATTTTAAACATCATTACATTTAACTGCTGCCTCTGAGAAACGGTACTCGTTTTCCATAATAAAAAAATACGAGTTTCCATTAACTATTTACTGTATTAGTAATACGAAAAATAAACAATTTCTCGGACAAATAATATCGCTGAGACCCAGAAACTTGTTTATCGCGCTAGACGCTTTTATACATTACGAAATTTTTACAGACACGCTATTACGAACGTCGGTGTTCTACTATTTGAATATTCGGCGAGAATGTTGATTTCCAGCGACAATTGCGTGATATCCAATTGCTCAATAAAACGTTTCCGTTTTATTGAAGAAATACGTAACCATTTAAGTGTGGTAGTTCTGTCCCGTACAAACAATTTCGAAGAGAAACGCAAGGGTCACACCCTTAGTTTTAAATAGATTACAAAATCTTAGCTGAGCAAATATTCAGCCCTTAGTCCTCAGTTTTGAACCACATTTCATGTGGAAGCGACAAGAAAGACAGATAATGGCTTTACAATACTATGATCGAACGATGTCTCACATGGAAATGCGACTATCCCGAATAATATGTTTGCAGGTGCAATCCTCACTTGACAACAAATGTTTGAGAAAAAACTACCATTAATTGCTTCTTTAATGGTTCATTAATTACTATTGAATAATTTCTCGTGTTTCATCAAAGAATTAAGGTACGATTCAAACACGAACCAACTACTTTTTTTACCATTCGGTTTAATTATGAAATTACTATATATCAGAATAATGATTGTTATAGACTTGCCAAAATACGACGACCAATGTGGAAAGCAAAATAATACCATTAAAACAAAAACCGACTTTTTATCAAGAGTTTTCGGACTCTTGTGCCAAGTTCTGATACTTAAAATTTTCCACGAAAACTAACAGAATATTTTACTGGTTTAAATGTTGGATTCGTCCTTCTTAGACAGTGGTAAACCCTGAAACAACATTCCAAATATAGTCTGGGGGTACTGTTATTATAAGTACAAGTATATGATGCATTTAATTTATGCTACAATATATTCACATTAAAGGGTTGTGTATTCACGTCTGATTTTTGTAAAAATAAGTAAAAATTTTCGACCACTTTCAGACTTTATTGTTAACCATTTCCAAAGAGGAAAAAACGTTTCGGTACTTATTTGTACATTCGTCAGGTTATTATCCTAACAGTCGTCAAGTATCAATTTTGACTACACTATATTTATAAACCAAACCACAAAATTTACAATGTTTTAAAAAAGTCTCCCAATCACAAATGAACTGCTTGCTCAATTGTGGTAGTACTTTTAAAAATATTGTAAAATTTGGAGTTTGGTTTATAAATATATATAAATACGTTGTTTTTTCCTCTTTGAAAATTGTTAAAAATTAAGTCTGAAAGTTGTCGAAAATTTGTACTTATATTCACATTAATTTTAATTCCACTAAGAAATAATCATTTTATATTATATCAGATTTTTAATTAAAGTAAAAAATCATCAAATTAAGTAATTTTAAATAATATATATTTAAATATGAGGTTACTTCAGTAGCGTAGACATACGATCAGATTAGTATTACCACCCAATCAACACGTCGTTTGTCCACATTTTCCCTTCCAATTCTGAGGCGATTCAATTTGATATTGACTCCACGAGATGTTGAAAGCCGACGAGAGAAATCTGACACCATGTCTGATGAGTATCACTGTCCAGATGTCTGAGGTTCCCTGGTTGTGGATCCAGCTGTCAGACGGACCTTTCAACTCGTCCCACAAATGTGTGCCCCACTGTCTGGTTAGAAGTAGCCATCTGCATTGGGATACGCCATGAAAAACGAAAACAATTATCCGGAAATTATATGAGCTAAATTCAGAATGTTTTCTCACTAAAGTTAATAAATTTTATTTCTCCGTCCAGTTGCTTGGTGATTTCAAAGCGCTGCATATTCGTTGGTTTTGAACTACGAAATAGAATTTTTGAGGGGGTGGGAGAACAACATATTCTTCAAAGAAATTATAATTCGCCGTTGCTGCCTAAAATGTTCTCAAAATCTGAATCGAATGCTAGGTTGACTCTAAGAACTTACAAATGAACCGTACACGCACCATACAACCTAATTTTGTTTGGATGAAATATACCATTCGAAGTATGTTTCCAGGGAATAGAAATACGGCAATAACTTCGATAAATAAAAAATTACTGTTGGCGTTCCCGATTATACTGGAGCAGCATAATATGTCTTGCCTTCCCAAGAGACTTTTCATAATATATCTATAGGTTATTTTAGAGTGTTCAGAAATTTCTAACGTTTGACCCAAGGCAATATAAATAAACTGATTTTTATAGTCCCATGAGAAATGCATGATTCACAGTAAGAGGGCAATAGCAAATGACGACAGTACTTTGACGGAGTAGATAAAACGTCTTGTGTAATTCCCACGTCAGAAAGCAAAAGAGTTTTATTTTTATCAGAAACATGTTTCGAATGATATAAGTGTATTAACTGATGACATGCACTTGTCTTTGTCCTAATTGCAAACTTCTAAGATAATTTGTTGCGCTGGGTAAAAACCCAGGCATACGTCAGAACATCGTATTAAACTCTTTTACTATTTATTAAATTATACAGCAATCAGAAATTTCTATAAGTATATATCTCAGGAATAAGTCAAGGTAAATCTATCATATGATAGCTGAGGACCACTCCAGCGAGGGAACATTTTGATTGAGATATAAGATTAATAGATATGAGGTTTTTCTTGCTAAGTGAGGACTGGCTTTATTCGTGAATTATTATGACTTTCAATTTTTTCGCTCTTGTACGGAATTCTGGTTCCAGGCAATGACATTGTGAATGTTGTCGTCTGCTACGTACCGCGGGGATTCTGTCATAATTTGAAGTATTTTGGTTTGACATCTCTGAAGAATGCATTTCTTTGATTTACTGCTTCATCACTGTTTTAAATATAATTTTGTAAAGCAGGATTTTACAACTCCTTCAATTCTATGTCTTTCTCCTTTCTCAAATTCTTGATGTTGTCTCTCCACCTTGGTAGGACATTCATGATTTTTAAGAGGAAATGTTATTTGGATTTAATTTTTTATATGAAAAGATTTAAGTGTTGATGTAAATGACATGAGGCGCTTTCGGGGTTATCGTGGATAGTTAGTATTACGGTACCATTGGCACAAGTACTAGTTTAAGTGATTGATTTAATCGGTAGATTCGAAGCGAAGTGTAGGATCTAAGACGCTGCCTGTGCCCTGTGGCACACCCGCTCTGACTGACAATCACCATAAACTCTTTTTATAAATTCTCTATCATGTAGATATGACTTACATAAGTTTATGACGGGATGCGTAGCAGAAAACCTTCTGTAGGAGAAGGACAATAGTTGTCGTCTAGAGATTCATCAATTGAGTGGATAAATTAGTGACATTATTGCTGTGTTGAATGAGGATATCTGAAAATAAGTTAATGAACTGCGATTTTATGTAAGAAATTGTCTTTTCCGTTAAATGGGCGTATTTGGTAGATAGCACGCCTATGGATGTAACAGAGGTCGGGGCGGAACGGGACACTTTTTGTTCAATAATTTTTGTATGATTATAGAAAACGAAAAATGACTTCATAAAAGTATAAAACATTAGTTTATTCTATTATCTAATTAATATAATAGCAATATAACTTAAAACAACAAATTTAGATTTTTTATTAATTTTTAAAAATAAAGTTACAAATTTTCCGTACTGGCCCACGCCCCGGGGCAGAACGGGAAAGGATGATATTTTAATTACAATTAATACAACATAATTTAAGAAAAATCATAACACCTTTTGTATTTATTTTGAGCATGGTTAATCGCTTTATCAATTTTTTATTTCGCAAAAAATTTTTTGCAACTCCACAGCCTTCGCTAACATTTTTATTTCTTAGTTTAGTGAATTATTGTTTGTCGAAATGCTGCAAAAATTATAAAGAAATAGTTGTTTGACGGAAGGTGGAGTCAAAACTTGGTCAAGTCGGTTGCCAGGACTTCTTTCTTGACGAGTTACAATGTTCCTCCCCTATTTACTATCTCCAGCACTGCCCATTAAAAAAAGGTATCCCGTTCTACCCCGCTATTCCGTTGCTCTCCGACTTCCCCTATACGTTGATACAAGAAGTGGGGGATTTTAATTTTTGAGTATTATTATTTCAGCAATTTTTGTGGTTTAGACCATTACTGTAATATTTTTATACCGTTCATATGCCTCATTGAATAGAATTTTTTTAAAGCAGTTATTAATTACTTGATCAAGTCCATAAGATTTCATATTGCTTAATTTTGATTCTTCCTGTTTATTTTTTAGAAGTGTGAATGTTTCCGGGATATTCGATTGCGAGTGTTATTTCTTGATATGGTGTGTTACCAAACTTGAGATCTTGAATCAGGAGTAATTCGACTGTGCAGCTGAGTTAGATTAAATTATTTTCGAAACTTGACTGACATTGAAAATACGTACCTATTATGCATTCGTGATGTTACTTTCGTACGAAATGATCGGTAGAGTACCTACGACTTTCCCCAGCAACTGCGTTGTGATGACACAAACGGAAGGGGAATAATGACAATCGCTCGCCAGTCTCGCTTCTCCACCGTTACCTTGTCTTTTCTTCATAACTTCTTTCAGCTTTCCAGCTACTCTCACTTCTCCACCTTAGCTTCCTCGCTGTTTCGTTCACTCCATTTCAATTGAAAATTTAGCTCTGAGTCTTCTTCACCACCAAAGGGACGGCTTATCTACCCTCTGCCACTTCTAGAACGTCACAACTTCTGGCGTTCAATCTGTTCTCGTCTCATGTCATGTCTCCACTAGGCCTAACAAATTTAGCGCTTATTCAATATCATCTAAAATGTCTTCGTTAAATATCACATCGGCGTCTGTCAGAATACTTCCACCCTATACCAACTATTCACTGACTTTCTCTCGGTACACCCTCCAAATATTTAAACGATTTCAATAATTTAATTTGATTGCGTTATACTGTGATCGATGCCGGTTATTGATTCTTGATCGTATTACAGAAGATGTTGCAGTACAAAAAATATAAAAAAGTGCTTCCGTAAACCAGCGGAAAAAATTATGTTTCTCCACAGAAATCAGATCTTATAAAAATGTTTGTAAGGTTCGTAAGCAGATGTTGAAATGTCAAGACTTTCTCCTCCATTTTTTCTGTCACAAATTCTGCATATTATTTTTCAAAATTTTTTTCATTGGTAAGTCAATGAAGATTTCTGATTTGTATCATGAGAATCAATGTCCCTAAAGTCGCATTTAACCTATGTAGATTTTTTCTTTTGGTATCAGAATGCGTGAGATATTGACCAAATCTCATATAACGGTAGAAATAATATTTTTAAGATGTTTTAAAAATAAAATTAGTCTTATACTGAACGTTTCTCTGGTTTACATCAAGATGCCTGCTTTTTTTGTTTGAAGTTCAATCAACCTAAATATATATTATCAAAACCATGCAGTACGAACTTTAGCTGGGTTATAAGCACGTAATAATTGACCGAGTTTGATTTTTCATGTGAAACCTATATCGTGGCACTATTCAAGGGTTCATTAATCGGACCAATCTCATTGAACTATTAAAGTGGCTGATAAAGTTTTAATCGCACAACCACCAGAGAGATAAGTACGAACACTTAAGTTATGAAGGAAGTGACATTTCCTAATAGAGCAGTATATTTTCCTGGTTTGTTGGTGACGTTGTTAAACACGAGTACAAGAAACAATGATTAAATTTAACAGGACTTCATGACTAATGTTTATGCGTACAAAGTTCCTGCGTAATACTTTTCTTTATAATATATTCGCATGTAGTATAAAAATTGTTTCGGATCGATTCAGTTCAGCATATTAGATATATTTTTAAATGTAAAATATGGCAAGCAAAAATTATATTGCTTAAATAAAATCTGTCGCAAATTCGTAGTTAGATCACTGAAATCAGAATTGAAGATTAAAAATTCTAATTAGAATTTAGTTTGGTTCTACTAAAATTTAAAATAATTCTCCTGTGGATACCAGGCGAATTGACCACATAAATTACGTTTTGGCATGAACCAGAAATTAGAATATTTTGAAAGGTTGCGGTTAAATATTTGTACACAATATTTTCCTTAATTTTAATTTGGAACGACATAAAATGCAAATTGTATTGCTGTATGATTATTACGATTTAAGTAATCTCAATTATGAAGAGTGAACATAAAAGTGCATCATAATAAAACTAATGCAACAGATTTTTGGGGGAGGGACGTTTTTAACGTTTAATATAGTAAAATATTGTATTATGGAAGTCCGGCAATTATTGGTTCATTAGCGGTATTATAATATGTAATAATGCCCGTAAACACAATCTGTAGTAGAGTCGGAAAGTAGGAAAAAATGTGTTCTTTTCTATTCGGGTTGCGTCGAATTTCTTTATGTGAATATACTCTTACAGTTGTCGAGGGAGGTGACTAAACCAAAAACGAAGTAAACTATTGGCGCCCTACGAGTCAGGATGCTAATGGAAAAGTGGGCGACGGTTTTAGAAGACCAGAGCAGATTTAGTCCTGCAGACCTTATAATACGATCAACTAACGAATGCGACTGGGCTGTCCCAAACGCATATAGGAGAACGCCTGCCCGGGCCAGATGATTAGGAAAAACCATATTCACGCTTCATTACTCAACAAGGAAACTTCTGTAGATAAAACTGTCATTTATTTTAATTGGAATTTTATTTTAATATATATTAGTTCCACAAACTATTACCAGAAAATATGACAATAATCTTTAATTTAACGGAATAATCTATGGCTCAGTCAGGTGTTCTTCTACCTGCAACTGGGGCAGCCCAGTCGCAATGCCTAGGTGGTATTATTATAGAGAAATTACTTTAAAGAAGCGGTATTGCAACCGACGTACATTCTGTCACCCATTTCTATCTGGGGCAAAACCAACCGGGTTTATATTCCATTGAACAAGTTATCTCTACCACAACACCTTCAACCAAGTAACATAAGGACAGATATTTCAATTACGGACAGTTTCTTTGACCTCTGCATTACTTTGGAAAGAGATTTCCTTAATCAGAACCGTAACAAATTTTATTAAAGTTAACATTCATTATTTTTTGTAGTCGTGATTGAAAACTAAAATACTGAAAAAAAGATAGTTGAATATTTGTCTTTTAAAATTAAAATTAAAAGTGAATACCACAGCCAATTAAATCAGAATCTAAATTTAATTGAAATAATAATTTAGAACGTATTTAACACAGCACAATGTGTCGTTACTTTCTTTGGAATATCATCAGGCGCAAGAAAACACATTATATATAATATTCGGATATTTATGATGCCAATAATTTTAATAGAATATATGATTCCTTGTGATTATAAATTTTGATTTTGTTCAATGTTAAAACATTTTCCATTTTCAAATTTCAACAATACGCCCAACACCACCAACAGCTGTGCTTGTATAAATCATTTTTTTGTAGTCGTTATTTAAAACACAAATATTGAAAAATATATTGTAAGTAATATTCTATGTATTTTCATTACTATTGTAAAATTAATAAAATGCATACAAAACCTGCTTTTATGTATTTTTTTAGGTATATATTTTCTTGCGCCTGAAGAAAGAAACGATGCGTTGTACTATGTTCCATGCGTTATAAATTTTTATTTCAATTAAAATTTAATTCTGACTAAGTATCGAATTTGATTAAATTTCAAAATGAACAGCCTGTAAATTTCTTAATAAACACAAAAAAAACTAAATTGGCTGTGTTATTCTTTTATTTCACTGAAGTAAGAAGATATTTTCAATTATTAAAATTCAGTAATATTTTTCTCTTTTGTTACAGTCCGCAATTGTGGAAAGCTAATAGTGTGTTAAACAGTGAATTGTTTTCATATTTTATTTGTTGAATCTTCGTTTGATAAGGAAATGTCCCTATCAGTAAAATTTCTTATTAGAAAAAACGTTTATGAGGAAAAAAAGGCATTTTTCCTTCTTACTAGATGATGCTACTCAACTACAATTTACGTTGACGTGTTAAGATATCATATCGCGTTGTTTAGTGCTGATTGATAAAGAAACTCCGACAACGAGTAAGGAAAAGAAATGTTATTACACAACTTGGGTCACGTAGTCTCTCGACTTCTGTTAATGATGTCTCTTGTGACCGGAAAGTGGCCTTAATCTCAGTGTACCGCCGACGACGCAAATTCACCGTATTTTGTACTTGAAACTGTAAAACAAAAAAATAATTAAGGTCTCAGTAAATTG
Organism: Eucriotettix oculatus; assembly: GCA_034510155.1. Lineage (NCBI taxonomy): Eukaryota > Metazoa > Arthropoda > Insecta > Orthoptera > Tetrigidae > Eucriotettix > Eucriotettix oculatus. The sequence continues at coordinate 46,909,269 of CM067380.1, forward strand.
TTTTCGGTAAGGTGTGAAGCGCCTGTGGGAAGTAGCGCCGCCACGCGATGTCTGGATCAGCCGAGTTAGTTTTTTGTGTTACAACATATGCAGCTGCATTCGCAGGCAACACGAGTAGCACCGTTTTTTATTTAAAAGGAAAGCAAAGCATACAACGATATTACCACCGCTTTAATCGGCTGTAACACTTGCCAGATGAGTGAAACGAAACGATTCAAGCATGCAAGGTACGAAATATTTATATTGACCAATTAATTATAATTTTAGATTGTCATATTAGAATGAATTGTGAAATGAGAATTTTTAAATTTAAAGAATCATTGTTTGCCTTTGTATTATCTGTAATAGTGCCCAAATACAAACCGAAATCGTAATACTACGAAATAATTTTAGTTTATTAACCTGCAGTATTTAATTAAATACAAACTGTATTTAAATATTTTTATTATATTAATGGCTGTAAATAAATTTTTAAAGCATACCGGACGCCTAATTATTTTCTTATAATTTTACAAAAAAAATGGTTTGGGTAAAACTTCAACAATTAAAATCAAACGATCAGGTAGATGCTACGTATAATTCACCAGAAAACAAAGCCGGTTTGTTTATATGAATGACATTCTTCATTCCTTATTCTATAGCAGACTCGAATGCAGTATACTGAGCGGCGACATAGGGGAAATCTATTTTCGTTCTAGAATGCAGGTCTTTCTCCAGAAGAGACTTAATACGGAGTCAAGCCAATCTTACATTTTGGTGACTAAATTATTAGGAATTCTTATATTAAGAGTGACCATTAACAATTTTCAATATGAGGCAATCTCTAAGCAATAAAAGCATTATTTCCGGTTTATACACTAAAGTAACGATCATAAAATTTCGTATCTGTTAAATTGATAAAAAAATAGGCCAAATACTGACACATTAAAGAAAAACTTAAAAGCACAAACTAATGTTTTTATGTACCTGTACGCATTGCCAAACGAAACATTCTGCTTTTATTCTTTCTATATTTGGCCAAATTTTAAATTAATTTTCATGAAATTATAATGATGAATTTTTCAGAAGTTCATTAGTCATCAAATTGCATAAGAAACGATTGGTTAGAAATTGTTCTAGAAATTGGTGCAAAACTTCTGAATGCATACACTCATTTTTGAAGATAATGAATAAATATTTGATACACCAAAAATAAAATTTTTAATTATTGTTCCCTTACATAAATCAATAACAGGCAATATTTTTAAAAATAACGGTTTACAAACATTGATTCAAACCTGAAAATATGAATAAAATGATAACAAAAATTAAATATAAACTTCCCACAGGGGATCAGACGCAAGTCATGTACTAATAAAATTTATACTATCCAAAGTTACACAAATTTAGGTACTAGAATATATTTTAAAAAATAAGGTGAATGCCAATTTCAAAACTAATGAAACCTTATTTTTCCGTCATTTTAATCAGAAGCATTGTTTTAACTATGATAAAAAAACGACATTTGACAGTCTGCAGTCGCCTTGGTAGGCCTAGGCCCTTAATGGGCTGCAGAGCCAACGAAGAAGAAGAAACGACGTAACCTCAAAAGGAAAATATTCGAATCTACTTACATACGCAAAAATTATTAAACGTGAATTTTATAAAAAGGAAACTGCTGATATAGGATAGTAATTTGCCAAATTTACGAAAATTATTTTATCGTTTCAAGTGATACTGACATACAACCAGATACAATGCTTATGCATTTATTATAATTAATTTACTCCAGTTAATTAAATTTCAATATTTTTTCGTTAAGATTTTCTAAATAGACAGAACCTGTAACATGCTACAGTGGAAGAAGGAAAAAAATTATAAAACGAGGGAATCCTACGTATCGAGCAGTAAAAAATTCTGTTTGTCTTCAAGGAAGAGGGTTAAGAATCATTGCAGTGCACACGTGTCCGAACACTTCTCATATTACTCTGCTTGACTTTTTTTTTGGGGGGGGAAGGGTTATTAGGAAGACAGTCTTTGACACAACGTGATATAGAGTCTCTGATAAATAGGATAAAATATCGCCTTGACATTTTCCGCGTTACTAATGGGTATGCGGTGCAATTCTCTGACCTAAAGGCAACAGCAGGAATTACAATATATGAAAAGAAATATAAAGTAGAATAAAGTTTTGTAATCCAAGAAAGTCTTAGTCATGTTTTATTTCTACTTTTGTACCGCTCTTAAATTCTGTATATTTCTTTTAATTTTTCTTTTTGCAAAGAATTCAGTAAATATAACGTTGCTGCATATACTGGAATGAACGTGTATATATATAATTGAATGAATTTAAATTAAATGACCAATTTCAACCAAGTTTTTATTCAACTACAACGTTACGTATTATTTATTTTAACGAAACAAATTACAAAACTGGAAATTAAAATAATTTATTTATAACGAAATTTTGTTGCATTATATTTTTCTAATCTTTTTTGCAGTAAAATTCTGAAGAGATTTACCTGTGAGAACGAAACTTTGTAGGAATTGGAAAAAAACCTTTGAATTGGTCTTTTAATTTAATTTTACCTAATTCTTTTGAAAAACAGACGTTAAGTGATATTTATAATTGTGTCATCATAATATATTGTAATCTATATGTCGGATATATATGTCATGTGAGAAAATAATTATATTAAATTATTATTCTACATCTAAAATATGTATATTTTCATTAAAATAACATTTTCCAGTATATTGAATTTGGGTATTTTGTTATTTTTAAGGGAAAGAATTTACTTATGATCCGAGGTTTCGAGGACCATTGCAAAATCGGTCATGTACAGATGTGATTTGCTTATTGATGTTCCTGGTCTTCCTAGTCGCCTGGATCATTGTCGGAGGGTTAGGTGAGTAATGTAAATTAAGACATTTAATGTATAAAATAACTGGTTATAAGGCATTGTTATATTCGATGTTTTAATCATGATGTAAAATCTATTATCAAGTAGCGTTTTTAATAAATAGCATAATACAATTTTATGGAACCCGGGCTGCGTTGAAAAATAAGCTTTAATTTCAGTCATGCGAAATAATCAAAATTGAATTAGTGAATCAATTTCTAATTTATGCTACTTTTGACAATGACAGCTTCCCTTGAACGATTGGCGTGATCGAGAAATATATTCAATCTTACTCTGGAATCTCTAGCCGACTTTCCAAAAATACTTTACGTTGTGAATGATTTACTTAAATTAATGAAAAGATCAATAAAATAAGAGCTTAACAATTAATGTCTCTAGCTGTTATGAAGGCAAACTGTTCCACACGGTTACGGATTTAAAGTCCGAAAAAGTTCTAAGAATTACCGGTTAAATAATGTAATTAAGGTCACCGCCTTCCAAGTAACAGAAATGAAAAAAATAAAAACATATATTGCCAGCCACGTTTGTGACTACAATTCCCAAGAACAATGACCCCTAGTAAATTTAATTGATTTGCCAATATTTATTTATATATAAATGTTATCTCCAAACAGTCAGAAAGGTTTATTTAGTAACACTGTAATTAATATAATAAGACGAATGTGTCACTACGTTTCGTCTGTCATATGGGAATTTATCAATAAACAATAAATCGAAGGTGAGATTTTAATGATTGATTAATACAATAATTTAAACTTTATTCATAGATATTGAATATTATGATACAAATATTCGAAGCAATCATATTTTAGCGTGAAGTGAAAAAAAAAGGTTACTTAAAATTACTTAAAAAACGAAAATGAAACTTACAATTTATGTGTATACACTACTGCGATGTTCAATGATTATGTTAGAATAATTATCTAATATTATATATAAGAATTTCAATAAATTGCTTCCATGCTTGTTGTAACCTTGAGAGAAGTTTTCTTATCCATAAATAATAATTCAGTTAATATTTTCTATTTCCACTGTGAAAATTCCAGTGCTATACCTATAGGGGAAGTCGGGCGGAACGGGGCACATTTTAACAATTTTTGTACAATTATGGAAAAAGAATAATCACTTCATAAAAGCATAAAACATTAGTTTATTCCATTACCTACTTAATCTAATATCAATATAACTTAAAATAACGAATTTAGATTTTTGATGAAATTGTTAAGAAACTTACCCCGGGGAGTGGGGAAGAACGAGATATGATTTTGTATTTATAATAAAATCATATTTGATTTAAGAAAAATCTTAACTCCTTTTGTGTTTCCTTCCTTATACTTATTTAGCGTAAGGTTCCTTTCGCAAAGAGATTTTTGTAACTTCAGTCTTTCTTCACTTAAAAGCTGTTTCTTTTTTTAAAAATGAAATAAGCGCAATGTTTTCGAAATATTCAATATTACAGCTTTCAAAAACGGTAATCCAGAGAAGCTTTTGGTGCCTCATGACACCGATGGTCGATTCTGTGGCATCGATGAATCTGTTATAGACCGACCGTTCCTGTTTTACTTCGATATAACCAAGTGCGTGAATCCTGCTTTGAATATTTTGAAACATGGATGTCCGACAACGCAGGTAATGTAGAATTGTATTAAGCATTTCGATTTATGTTCTTTCAACTGTTTTCGTCAATTGTAAAGCTTATTTTTTTAAATATTAAAATGAATTACTTGGACAGATTATTATGACCACCTAACGATTTTAAGCGAACTAGCTATGATATCGCACTGAATTTTCTAAGAAGGACAGACCGATTTAAAAAGTGAAGTAGGTTTCTTACACCGACAAAGCGATTTGTTTCTTGAGATATGGGTAACCGACGCGTCTTAACAGCCTTTGAACATGAGATTATCTTTGGCGCTTCTAGCCATGGAACAAGAAGTAGCGAAACGGCTGTATTTGTTAAATAATCAAGAGTAGGTGTTGTTGAACTGGCTCTGAAAGTGCGAGCTTTGGACGTCAGCGTCCAGTAAATACACGGACAGAACGGAGAGTCGCAAGAAAACATGATCAGTGATCCTCTCAAGTGACCACTGTTCGCCGTAAACTGAATCGTATGGGTTAATCATTATCTCAGCCTGCAGTTAACGAGAGGAAACATCTACAGTTCTCACTGGAACACTAGGATCTAATAGTCGAGGATTGTGATCTGATGAATCACGGATCCAGCTGCATCATGAAGACGGAATAGTGAGCAAATGGCGGAAACAGCTCTATAGAATGAATCACTCATACATGAGTACAACCGTTCATTTTGGTGGGACAGTGCTGATGTTTATTTAGTCTGAATAACACTACATACATAAATACCGTTGCTGATCAAGTTCATTTTATAATTTTGATGGCGTATACCAATGAAGATGGCTACTTCCATGCCATTGTTCTCGAATTTGTGCAGGGATGATTTCATGAACATGAGGCATTGGATCTTCACAAATTGAGCATTTGTAACCAAAACCATCAAATCTCACACAACTAAGACTATAACGCTCAAAATTCCGTGTACCCAATGCCGAGTACAATCGCCTCTGTTTTGATGGCAAAAGGTGGCTCAACGAAATAATTAACTATTGATCATAATAATATGGCCATTGCAGGTTTAAAGTTTATATCTTTTTTTAGTTTTAATGTAAAACAAAATTAAAAAATTTAAAAAGATTTATTCATGGGCTTATTTTTATAGTTATGTGTCGACGAGTGTCCAGGGACTGCGTTTAGTGCCCTTACGGAACTTACGTCAGTGCCCAGTTTAAATGAATTAAAAAAGAAGTTAATTTGCAGAGATGGGATCAAAGATACGATTAATAGCATAGGGGACGTCACAATGGATCTTTTTACAGATGAAAAATGCGCTGCATGGTACCTACCCAGCGTTCAAGGTAAAAGAAATCTTTGCATTTATATATTATATTTCTTTCCTATCTAATAGTAACATAATTAATACAACGGAAATGAGAGAGACGATAGTAAATATATAGTTATTTGTATTAATATTTATGTAGTTATTAATATCATAAACACGACGGTTGCTTTCTTTTTAGTCGCGGGTCGCTGTTTTCCAGGAGTCAACGTGAGCTTAGATATATTTAATAATTACAACGTGACCAATGCCGATATAAGCCATGCCTCTGACATAATTAAGGGTTTAGCAGCTGCCAAAGAGGTAATATAACTGCTTAATTTTAAGATAATTTCAAAAGAAGAAATAATTTATTTAATTTTTGTGTTGGTTAAACATATGTCTAACGCCGGTTTCCCAAACTGTGTTTTGCGAAACACTAGTTACGCGGGCGCAAAACATTTCTATACTATGGATTATAATAACCTATTATAATACCACGTAATCAGTTTGTAAGACGAAAACTCCGTTTGCACCTAACGGGAGAAAGTGGAATCATTTCTCACATCTTTTTATCTCTAGATTTTTTCGGAACCTTTTTCTTGTTTCTCGCTACAATAGGAAACATGTTCAGTCAACTAGAATCCTGTACGAAAATATTTTAATTAACTTGACAAGAGCAGCTATATCCAAAAAATAAACCAACCTTATACACCTTTGTTTGTCTCCTTATTTCAAATATTAAATTTCACTCTTGTGACATTAATTATGTATTGGTAGGTAAGCTCACAAAGCAGCAAAACAAAGCAAGTGGAGCGAATGAGGATCTGAATTTTTTTAGGAAGAATACTGGTGACAAAAATTACCACAAATTTAAAATATGTTATGATTGAAGCCGTGAAAGTCAGAAAATATGTAAAATTAAAACCACTTCAATCCAGATTGAATAACATTTTGTGCGACGAAATCGGTAGTGAACTCATAGCATTTTTATTATAATAAATAATTCAAGGCAATATTTTTTTGAAGTTTTAACAAATACTTCATGGTTGATAAAACTTGCATTTCCGGAAGATAATTTTACAAAGTGCAATTAACGTATCATTACGAGGAACAGGTCTTACCATTTTTAACACAAAGGGAAAACTGAATCTTTGTACAGTTTTGGATTTCATCACTGGAATCTTATGATTTTAATTGTTTTCCAAACTGACATAAATGTTTGAATGAGTTAAATTTTAAAGTAAACGAAGAAGTTAACAAAATGTTTTACATCACTTGAAATCAATTCTTTTGCAATATTTTACGAAAAAATAGTAAGGACGATTCCTGGGTTCACCATTTTCCATGACTGCAGGTCAGATTTAATGAAAGTGACTATGAAAATCTAATTGATTTAATCAGTGACTCTAATCTGAACAAAAATACAAGTATTTCTGGGCGAGTTTGTCAGAAAAATATCCCAATATTTCAAAACAAGCTTCAGTTTTCTATAGCCTATTTATGCGAAGCGGGATTTTCTTATTATGCCTGTTACACAAAAAACGTCGTTTTAATTATTTTTTGTTCACAAATATAAGTACTTTCAAACAGTGTCATTATTTTGTTTAAAATATTTGCTCGTCCACATTCTGAAATATTCTTTCGTTTTACAATTTTCCACTGGCTGGGTGCAATACAGCATCATTTCTCTTTGTCGCTTGTTATTTGGATGATTGATTTATTATTCAATCGGAATGTCTAATTTTTATTTTTATTATTTTCTTTCAAACGATTTATATATATATATATATATATAAAATATTTAAAAAGCCCAAAGTTAAGTTTAGGCGGGCTGCGTATTGCTCATCTGCGTTCAATTGTAAATTTAAATGGGTTTTATTGTTCAGATTCTACTAATAATTCGTCATTATTTTCATATAAAATAATTTATCATATTACAAACCGTGTTTCAGGTTGCCGAAATGATTATTCAAGACCTTAAAGTGAGCTGGCCATGGATCGTGGCTGGCCTCGGCATCGCCGTACTTGTTTGTTTGCTGTATATATTCCTTTTACGTTACATTGCAAGGATTCTAATTTGGCTGTCACTCTTCGCATCGATTGCTATATTGGGATACTGTAAGTAGTGTCTCCACTCTTGGCCTCACATTTTCTATGGAATAATATGTTTAGTTTGAATTCAGCGGTAAAATATATAAAATATTTTGAATTTTTATTCTTTTGAACAAGTGATAGCTATAATTTAAGTAAGAAAAAAACACAACGACGTAGATAGCTTGAAGGATTGGAATGTATCTAAGAAATCAAATCGTAAGAGCATTAATTTTTCATAGTTCATTATTTCTCATTAATCAGTTTAGGTCTCTTGAGAATAGTACCATAGTACATAGGGTACCACTCCATTGAAAAAATTTGTGATTACAGAATTATTTTCTTCGCCCGAATAAAACTTTTGTTGCTATCGCTGGTTATTATCTTAGGGACAAAATGGTTGCTTCATTTGGAAGATTTAGTACAAGTAATTATATTTTAATAAATATATACAAAATATCCAGCGCCGAACAGTACTAAGAAACTCCTACATACACAAAATTTATAAAGAGCATGCAATAAATTTAATAGAACTTCTCTAAATTTGAGATTATAAGTGCAATAAAACAGCACTTATCTTTAGATCAGGCTATGGCTGACAATCAACTATCTACTTGACAATGGGTTCCTAAAAAATGAAAAAACAAAACAAAATGATTTTATGCCATTTGTATATACCGAATAGAACTAATTTTCCCTCAAAAAACATTAATATTGCTCTGCTGTTATAAAAATTCCAATTCATATGAGCACTGGATAGTTCACCCTACATTAATTATACACAAAATGAAAACATGTACCTGAAGAAGTCACACAAGTGACATCACTCTCTTTTTAAACATCTACATAGAATAAGGTTACTCGACGTAAAAAAATCGCCGTTCTTCGAAGTCAGAGAGACAGAGTAGTTGGCAAAATTTCATTGGTAGTACGTGGAGGGACTAAATTAGTGGACGGTAAAACGCGGAGCTATAAGGTTCATTTATTGTTTTTTTTGGATAACAGGCTATATGAGGGTGATCTTGAAACAGGTAACTTCTCTTTAATAGCATAGGAAGGTAATTGAAAAGGGAGGATGTGGAAAGTAGAGAAAGGTAGATAACGGTTGACTAGGACCCCGGGCAATAGTTTAAGGATCCTACCCGATGTTTCACCTAAAAGAGATGCAGGGAAATTCCTAGAAAACCTGCATCAGGTAGGTCGGGCTATTGTGTACTATTCTCACGCCCTTCCGAATAACGGGAAATGAGTTTGCTGTGCGGTCGCATCATTCCTTTCTTCGTGTCTCACCACCGGTTTTAGGAGGCAGTTGGCCGACTGATCCAATGAATCAGAGGACAACTCTTACCGTATGCTCAAGGTCTTCGACCCCAGTACATACACCTCCCAAAAAATAGATAAAGGTGCCTCGGCATGTGAGAACGTTGAAAAAACCAATGCTGTCAGGTGAACCGCGCAGTCAATCTGGGGAGAAATACCTGCGAGAGAAAACTCCCACAAGCATCCATCATCTGCTAGAAGATTTAGATTAATTAGGAGAAATAGAACTACAGGGATGTGGAACGAACCAGAGATTGTACATAAATTGTTATAATTGCTTAATTACTATTAACTCTAAGTTACTATTTACCTCATGCTTAACTTACAATAAGATATGCTGAAGTACTACAGAGGAGACAAGATGTATAATTTTCACCTGATATACAATACTGATAAATATTGCTAATATCTTATACTTAAAAATTAATGTCTTAAATATGTACTATGTTAATGTCCATACATTAATTTATTTAGTCTTCTTCTAATGAAATAGGACAAGTCAAGCACCATTGAAAACATTTATAATAACATACAACATTGCAGTACATACAACTATGAAATATATAGGAAACAAAAAATCACATAAATGCTCAAAATAGTGTAAATGAAAAATGATCAATACGCAAACGAGAAGAAATACATATTTGCATAAAGGCGAAAACGTTTAAAAATAATCACGTAGATAGGTAGGGAGAGAAAATTATAATAAGTCAATACTTATAATGATAGTACTAACATGTTAAATGGATCTAAATAAAAGTTATCGCAGTACAATTTTTTTCCTTCAATTTAAAAGATTTGATTTATTTTTATAATTATTGATAAATTTTTACCACCATGTTTATTCAATCGATATACAAGTCCTTACTTCTATAAAATTATAATTATTGATTTCAGGTATCATCAGTTTTACTATTGCAGAGAGTCATCGTCAAATGTTTCTGACTCAAACTGATCAGTTGGTTTTTTAGCTACTAACTTTATTGATAACACGTTTTTCCTGAAGCGTATTACAAAATCTTACTTTCTTTTTTGTGCCTTAGTTTATTTTTCACAGTTTTATAGTAACAGTATAGAATAGTTTATACACAAGTATGCGAACCTAACTGAATCAAACAATAATGGAATTCGTTTTTGGTAGGTTGTTACGCAACTTACATGAAGTATCAACAGCTGAAAGATGTAGTGCCTTCGACGGACCCCAACGAATCCAAAATCTCAACGTTGCTGGCAAATAGAGACACGTGGCTAGCCTTGCTGATCATCTCTGCCGTCGTGCTGGCCATCGTGCTTCTCATCGTGATCTTCCTGAGGAAACGCCTCAACATTGCAGCCGCCCTCATTGGAGAATCTAGCAAGTGAGTCAATCATTGAGTCAGGAGAGGCTAACATTCATCTGTTCGAAACAAAGTTCAACCCTTCAAGTTCAGGGACCTGTTGGTTTTCTATTTCCATTGTTATTCTCTAAGACAAATGAGTGCGGTGGGGATGGAAGTACAAGCCTCTTTTCGTATTGCTGTAAACGGTCGCTAAATAAGGACAAAATCGGTAATCGCTAATATCACGTTGATTTAGCATGTTATGAATATTCAGATGTCGCATAGTCCGATGCATCCTTCAACTCGAATTTATCTGACTTCGTGTAGTCTCTATATGTGTCTGCATGATGTTCCACACACAAATCTAAACGAGTGGACCAATTTTGTCCAAATTTGGTACACGTGTTCCTTGCGACCAGAAATCAGCACAGGCGGGGTAAGACTCGTCTACCACCCCTACGGGCGGGGGTTGAACGGGTGGAAAATTTTAATTAAGAAAAAACGGCCAATATGTTTCATCATACATACATTCTTGGATTAATTAATTTGATAGTGTGTCCTCCGATACTGCTGACATAATTTAAACCCCATCCATAATCGAAAGGGAGTATGCTGGGGGTGGATAACAAACGAGATTGGGCTCTAAACCGGTGTAATGTGAGCCACTGAGTTTAATTATGACATAAAAAAGACAATTCAAGTTATAGTTCCTCCCCTGAGATGGGTTGTAAGGGGGTAAAAAAGACTTCCGCATACCATTTTCAACAAATGGAATAATTTCTGCTAAATTTTGAACATGTATTATTGGCGGCCCGGAAATCAACACTGTTGGGGTGAGACACGGTTACCCCTATTGGACGGAGGTGGAGGGAGCGGAAATTTTTAAGTATCCATAAAAGCTGTTATTTCCTTCTAATATATGCTATTCTCTGTCCATTAATTTGATTGCGTTTTCGGTTAATTTCTTGCGTATAATTTCAACCACACTCAGCGTTCGGCGTCATATGCAAATTAAAATAAAACAGTCAATTTGGTATCGAAATAGGTGCTATGCAAGTCTTTGAATTTGTTTTGACATTTTGCATGCGATTTAAATTGAAGTTCATTCCGTAACACGGGGTTGGGACGGAGTAAAATACATTTCTGTGTAAGTTTAATTTTAGTGATTATCAGGGGGGTAAATTAATTTCTGTTACAATTGGAGCTATTTCAATCGAACTTAGTTTACATGTCACTTAGTTCCAGATTGAACACTTGAGTAAAATAACCCCCAGTTCGTACAGGGGTGTGGCTCAGGCGCGTCTGTTACTGTACCGAAGCTAATTATTACCATCTTAAAATACAGGACATAATTTTTCCTTTCTTAAGAAACAGTGAATGTGCCTTACTCTTCGGTTACCGGAAATACTTTGTACACTCTTTCATTACCGGTGGCAATTTTTATTTCCTTAACGTAGCAGGAATATTTTCATGCTCTCATAAAGTGTTAAGAGAATTTTTATTCAGTTAGTTTACTGAAAATATTTTTTGAGTACTGTCAACAGGAAAAATGTAAATAATATTCAAATCTAATCGAAATGCACGAGGCGCGCTTGGTGATATCATAATCGGACATTCTAGGTTCCCAGTCTCTGCCAACGACTTTCCAAGAGTAAAATCGTTAACATTAATTGTTCACATATATTCTCATAATTCACATACCGATAAACCGTATTTCCGATGTCTATATTGTTCAAGACGGCAGTTCATCATTAGTCCGATTTGATCGGAAATAAAACAAAAAATATAATACTTAACTAAAAATTAAATCTACATTATGTATGATGTTGTGTACGGCACGGCAATTGTATGTTTCTCGGCGTAACTTTCTGATTAAAATTCGGTTTCTCCAATTGGCTCATATCCCGTTCAGAAGATAAATATTAATTTCTTATATTAAAGTTTATTATTAATAATTTTTTGCTGGAACAACTTCGGCTAAATATCGCTGATCAAAGACAGTGACACATTAGAGGCGATGAGCCGTTTTCCAACGTAAAACGGTAAAACAATGTATAAGTATTAATAGTTATTTGAAAACTTATAATTCATCTGGATAACTATTTAAATTTAATCGTTATATTAGGTTCCTACATAGTCGTATATTATTTGGTTTGTATAAACACGTGCTGGTGAAATGTGGGCCAGCCCTAGAGTTTTTGGCGACACAGGAAAGCTTAAAAATTCTTTAAAAAATTAAAAGGAACATTTAACTTACAAAGTATGATTAGTACCTACTATTTTAAAGATAATTTAAAACAATACACATACGTAGCTAAATAATAAACAAATTCTAAACCTAAGTTTAAACAATCGCAACTAATTTCTTTCAGATATAATTTATTACCCTATTCATGTTCAGTGGCCAACATGGCTAATCTATAAAGCCTATTTTGAGTAGATATGATTCTTTAATAATTTATTATTATTTATCCGGCAACAACAATCATGGACAGCAGCTAGCTAATTTCTTAAAGTAATGCCCAAAGTTTGACCCAATTTTAATTAAAATAATGAACTGGATTTTCTTTCTTTGTTAAAAATGAATTAAATCGGCCCACTTCGTCTGACAATTCTAAAGCGATAAAATAGGAAAAATCACGATCTGTCAAGACGTTTTCAATATATTTTTTTTCGCTTAAGCTCAGGTGGTTTTGCCGCTCCCAAATTTTGACCCCGTAAACAGTCCACTACCTTATCTACCGGTCCTGGTGAAATAGATAAAAATATCCTTGGTGAGTAGACCAAACATACTAGACGGAAAAAATAAGATTTTAAATTGATCTACTGATGTGTAAATGTTAGAACGTCTTCATTAAAGGACTTGTGTCGAACCCGACGAGTGTTTTAACAAATTAACCGTAAGCCAGAATAAAATTAATAAAAATATAATTTCACGTAGTTTCGTCATTATTTTAGGACCTTATCGTGTGTAAGTTGGAGTTAGAGCAGTATAAATCTAAAGACGATATGCGTTGACAAAGTTTAATTTTATGAAATTATATAAACTTACAATTTGAATAGATTGCCCAGTTTTTTAATTAATAACTTGCCAAAATTGACATGATATGAATAAATCTTGAAGAAAATTTCAAATGCACTGCCTATTATAAATATTAAAAATGACATCAATAACTTTCATAAAGTATATGATACATTATTTCTGTCACGAAGTATGTTTAATTTAGTTTACTCAGTACCATTAGTTTTCATTAATTACATAAATATTTTTCTTTGTTAACATAAACAATAAACATAACAAATTTTTATGTTGGTTGTGCAGCCAGAGCATGGTTTTTAAGTGCTCCTTAAACCTTATTGATATAATATCAATTTTTGATATAATAATTGAAGAACTAGAGAATGTATACACATTGTAAGTTAAATAAGTTGATATAATTTAATACAAAAAATTTTGTAAACACATTTTAAATATATATTTCTTTAATATTAGATTTATACTATTCCAATGTACAACTATGAAATCCTAGATTAAGGACGGAAAGTTTTATAGTTATATTTTCATTAATTGCTTTACCTATTTTCCCTTACTTATAGACAATTTATTAATTGAAAAATTATAGTGTCAGAAAATTATAATAATTAACAATTAAAATTATTGCTGAAATAAATTAAGAAAACGAAGTTTGGATTGTTAAAAAATGGACAAATATTTTTGTATTATCAACGTTTGTGAGAGGCGATAAAGCAACAAGCACGATTTTCAAGTAATGAACCTGAATTCATCGAGCAACATAAACGCTATGGGCTGGGCTCGGCGGCCTGAGATCAATAGAACCATGGCTACAGCATTAGAACCCGAACCATAGTACAAAAACAAGACATTATACCTATTAATGTTCCTTTCATCACATAAAAGAAAATTTTTAAGTCACCGTAGTCGTTATTAAGAAATATTATCAAATAACCAAGTGAAAGTAACAGGAATTCTTTCCTGAAATGGTAAAACGTCTGCGTCAAGGAAAGAGTATTCGGGAAAGGAATCGTTTATATATGTAAGCCCTATATATATATATATATATATATATATATATATATATATATATATCGTTAGTTCTCTAATCAGATAACACCTTAACAGCAGAAATTTCTATATTCTTCTCAGCGTATTAAATAATTAGGTCATTACAATCAGACACTGTGCGTCATACACAATATAACATATTATATGCGTTCATTATATAAATAAATGGCCATATAAGTGTTAATAGTCAATTGTTTATAGTATAACATACTTATTACCCATAAACAATGATAAGCTGACGAACAAATTCTCGGAAATTGGCATACCATTTTCGGAAAAAAAAAATTATTTTCCCCCAAATAGCTCTAAAATTAACGTATTGATGTATTTAAATTTCAACCAGCCGAAATCCCGTGAAGTTCCAGAGGCGTCTCCTTTAACATACTATCTTAACGCCGGTCATGTCCGAATAAGCTTGTATTAATTTTTTTTTCTCCAATATTTAAAAGAACCATAAAATGAGAGCAATTTTTGCAGCACCAAGCATGTCTCATTTGATAACTAACATCGGTGTTAGTGCGAAATTAACAGAATAGCGTGTCTGTTCCTCTTAAAGAGAGATGGGTTTCATTGTGAAAATCACGTTTCTACGAAAAAAGCGAGTTCTAGACTACAGAGTTATTAATTTCTCACCGTTTTGTGAAGAGAAGTCTTTCTATACCGAATGGATAGAGGCGAATCACGTCTTTTTTTTGCTGTTATCATTATTGAAATCGTCGTCAAACAATTATTTGCGCCAACAAAATTTATGCTCTTTGTTATATTAATTTCATTTTTTTTTAATTTTTCAGAGCTGTATCCAGCATAACCAGCACTTTACTTTTTCCTTTTGTACCGTGGATTCTAGAGTGCGTCATTCTAGCATGGACTGTAGCAGTAGCAATGTGCCTAATTGGATGGAGTGATCCAAAATTTGAAGTTACTAGTGTCAGCAGTGGATGTTCAACGTATAAGGTAAAACTAATCGCAAATTTAATTATTCGTTTATTATCAATAACTTTGTGTATATTATTTATAAGTGGTTTTAAAAATGTGTTCCTGTCTGGGGGTTCCGCGAGTCAAAATAAAAATTCGGAAATAAAATTATATAGCACTCACAGTAGTTGAACAGTGGTTATTAGCCAAAAATGAATTGAACACATTTTAAACATTCTCATTACTGTCTTGATCGCTACGAACTTGTGATAAAACGAATACCGAATGCTTCTTGAACCGATTTTGAGTTAAAATATTTTGTTAAAAGTCGTACCTATGCTCTAAACTTACGTGATGAAATGTTTGTGCTATTTCGTAGACATGTTTGCCATTCTCAATTAAGTAAAACATATCTCTTCTATCAGTGAATATAAATAATATAAAAATACTTAGAATTTTTTTTGCATTGGTTTTTAAAACTTAAAATCTGGTTATCGTATACCAAAGAGAATAACGTGCAGTGATTTGCAAAGCTAAACAGTTTTCTAATTGAAAATGAATGGCAATCAATGGTGTAACGTGAATTTCAGCCAAATTTCAGGCCAAATTTGCCGCATCCTTATTTAGGTGTTTTAAATCCAAAAGGTTCCAAAGGTTACAGCAATTCTAAACAACTTTACGAGAAAATTAAACTTGTTATTGTGTATTGTACAGGGTTAAATTTTTTAGTGTAGCTTACAAGTCGAAATTATTTTTTTGTGAAATTTTGCCGCCCCCAAAAAGTCCCGCCCAGGGCGAGAAGCCATTACCCATGATCTTCTTCCACCATGCCTTCACCATCCACGCCACGCTAAGCCTCTGACGACAGTCTTAAAATTATATAATCGAGAACCTTTATCAACTGAATAAAACTATAAGAGAATATTTCACAGAGGATGAATCCAAGTATGACTTGATAAGAAAATTCGGTTAGAATGATTAATAAATCATTAACCTTGCCAATAAAGGAGATTCAACGTTGAAATTTAGCTTTAGGGAAAGAGAAGCTCCTAATTATTTGCTTATTCATGCAGAATACCCTCAAGTTTCTCACAAAGCTATAAACATTTTATGTCCATTCAGAACAACTTCTTTAAGCAAAAAATCTTTCTCAACATATGTCTTCAACAGATTGTGTTTACTGTCACTTGTCGAAGGATAGCCATAAAAGGAAATGTGATAAAGTACTTAAGTATGTAATGAAATATCAATGAAGAAAAGTACAAATAGAAGGGTAAAAGAGAGGGACTCAAGAAGAGCAATGTAAGATTATTGCTTTTAGATCAATGAAATGAGAAAATCAATTTGAGCATGTTTAAAAGAAATTAGTAAGAGAAATTTTATTTGTTTCAGATTGGTGATAAGTGTAACCCATCAGAATTTAAGAAAATTTGCACAAATACAGCAGACTTATGCAATGCAGTCGAATTCATAGCACAATCTCATATTGTTTACCTGCACATCTTCAATATTTTCGGATTGTTTTGGGGGTTATGCTTTGTTTCAGCATTTGGAGAAATGGTTCTAGCAGCAACATTTGCAACATGGTATTGGACATTTGACAAGAGAGATGTGCCGTTCTTCACCTTGATGCATGGCTTCGGTAGAACTGTTAGGCAAGTATATAAGATGATTATAGTTCTTAACAATTCTCTGAATAACTGAGAAATAATAATAATAATGCCCAAAAGTCATTGTTCCTATACTTCTTGAGAACTGCTAAGTGGTGACTCACATGTTTTTAAGTCTTTGGCTCTTAGAAATTGTTGCTAGTATACTCAACAAAGCATATTAATTAAGCTGCCATCCAAACTACATTACTCAGTTCTGTTACTAGTGGGTTTTGTTCTCTTCATTTATCATTCATTGCACTCTCTCACTCATTGGTGATAGTTTAAAAATACAAGGGAACTTTGTAGCAAAACACAATAAACTTCTGGGTAGTACTTCCCTTGTTAAGTGCACTGTCAATGATCTTTTCCTACACATAAAGTAATATTTTCTTCCAATCAGTCAGCCTTGCTCGTACCATACTAGCATCTCTTTTCAAAAATGATTAACTAGTGAATGCTATAAAAATGATGTATTTCAATAGTAATCCAATATTTAAGGTATTTTTTTAACACACCTATGCATTTTTTCCTCAGGTATCATCTAGGTACATTAGCATTTGGTTCACTGATTCTCGCTATATGCAAAGCAATAAGAGCAACCTTGGAATATATTGATCACAAACTGAATAAGTATGATAATGCTTTTGTAAAAGGAATCTTGTGTTGCTTACGGTGCTTCTTTTGGTGTCTTGAGAAATTTATAAAATTTATAAATAAAAATGCATACATTATGTGTGCCATACATGGTAAAAATTTTTGCAGATCAGCAAGAAGTGCTTTCAATCTTCTGATTAGAAATATTGTAAGAGTAGTTGTTTTGGATAAGGTAAGGATTAAATACATTTATTTGGATAGATATTATGTTATCATAATATATATATATATATCCTAATTCACAAAATTTATTCCATTACACCACAATAGTAATTGTGAATACCTATATTAAAAATACAGAAATCCAGTGTTAATCTCAGTGACAAATTAAACCAATTTAAATGAACTATTACAAAATAAAAAGCTACAAGTTTATAATTTCTAATAATAATTTATTCATACATATACAAAAGAATAATAACAATAACATTTATTGTCAAATAACGTGAGAACACTAAGTACATTGCATACATCAATTGATAGTTTACAAAAAGTATGTATGCATATTTGCATATCTTGATGATATATGTACCAAATGACCTTATGCTGGTTTCCTTTTATATACGTGAGGCATTGGATAGCAAAAATGCAAGGACAGTTATAATGCTCAGGCAGTTAAGTCCACTTACTAATCTGAAATCATTCTTTTGTAGTTTTAATAGTTACAAGTTATATGTTTTGATTAGAAGGGTTTCATGCATTCCTTTGAGAGTATTGATCACTAAAATAAATGCACTACCATAAGTCATTCTGATTTTTTAAATTTATTGGACTTTTTGTTGTTGTTGATCAGACAAGGAGGATTTTGGAAAACCATAAAATTCAAAATTAGAGTGATCAGGAAAGGGTTTGAATACTATTCTTTACTTGAACAATGACTCACAATAATAATTTACTATTATTAGACTATTTTAAGACTTTTACATTTTTGTTGCTTATAATATTCTAAAGCACAAAAATCATAGTAGTTCATATAAGATGACAAATTAAATAATCATTTTACTATACATTCGTAACAGTATATTACTATAATCTCTTTACATACATTTTCTTTTTTCAGGTTACTGATTTCCTACTGTTTTTGGGGAAGTTAGCAATAACAGCTGGAATGATGGCACTATCATTTTACATATTCAGTGATACCACTCATGTGCCAGTTCTGAAAGATATTCCGAAGCTCTATTATTCAATGGTTCCGATGTTTATAGTTGGAATCGGGACTTACTTCATTGCAACATTTTTCTTTGGTGTTTACAACATGGCAGTGGATACTCTCTTCCTGTGTTTCTGTAAGCCATTTTACACTATACTGAAACAACCAGTTTTACCATTCAATATGCAGTTTCTCATAGTCTCTCTGGATTTTCAAGGTTTTCACATGCCGAGGCACCTCGATCTCACTTAGGATATTATGCACTTAGGTTGGTCATACAGTAAGAGTTTGTCCACTGATCCTATTGGATCAATCAGTCAGCTGCTTCCTAAACTAGTTGAGGCATGGAGAGGGGAATGCTGCAACCCCACAGCAAACTCCTCTCCTGTCATTCGAAAGGACATGAGACAAGTACCCAATAGCCTGACCTACCTGATGCAGGTTTTCAAAAGTTCACCCTTTATCTCTTTCAGATGAATCATGAATCACCGGGTAGGATCCTTAAACTATAGCCCAGGGGCCTTAGTCAACCCTTGGTTGCCTTCTTTGCCCTTCCACATCTCCCCTTTCCTGACCTCAGAAAAAGCATAATTATTTAATCCAGTTGTATTCATATGAAAACCATAAAAACACAAACTAAGTACAAGATCAATTGACTGAAATTATTTTTATTTAAAAAATAATCAATGCAACAGTTTTCATAATATAAATTTTATTGTATCAACATGAATATTGGTATCAAAACTCATTGAGTTATTTGTAAACAGTCCATCTTCAAACATGTACCAAATTTAAAAGTACTACAGATTCAAAACTAGTAATCATATTTGAATTATCTGTATGTGTTCCAGTTATTTTATCAGTTGAAAGTGAGATATTATCTTATTAACAATACAAGCTCATTCACTTTATTATGAAATTGCATCAATAAATATCCTATTTAAAAAATGAATTGGTTTATATTTTATAATAAATGAAGCACTTTCAGATTCCTTTTAAAGGCATAATATGTATTTTGAAGAAATGAATTAATTATATTTTGCATTGAGTAAAGATTAATGTAAATTATAATTGTAGTTTCTTTTAAATCCACTATTTATTTAATCTTGTTTCAGTGGAAGATATTGAACGTAATGATGGAACATCTGAAAAGCCATATTACATGAGTAATAATTTAATGAGAATAATTGGTAAGAAAAATAAACATGACTGATGATTCTGTTACTTTATTTAATATTGTAGGCTATGTGCTTTATACCTGTTGGTAAAAATTGTAAATATATAAAAAAAAACTAAGCCAATCTATTGAAGAAATTAGAATAAAATAATTGTATTATGTAAATTTTTAATGCAAATATTTGCACAAAAACAATTATTATAGAAATGCAGTATTGACAAAATATATTTATTGTTACTTTATTCAAAAATTCAAGAGAATAAAGGTCACTATAGAGTATTTGATATGAACTAGAGATGTGACATAAAATATGAATCTGACTGGCCAGATTTGTAAGGAAATTTAACGTCTTATCGATTAATTCAACATATTTTACTACACGATGGGTTGGTGTGATTAATGATTTAAAATGAACAAGTGAAATTCACTGAATAAACAAGGAAAAGATCTACTAAAGTAAAGGAAGACATTTAAAATGGTAAAGTTTTGTACCTATAGCAAATAAATGAAATATTAATAGTCATTATAAAACAAAAATTAAACTTGAATCTATATTTATATTTTGTACTTTATTATATTAAAGAAAATTATAAATAGTGTAATAAATTTTGTAACAGTATTAGGAATAAAGTTTATTGTTTATCTTTGTGTTATTTCAATATCTCATATATATGTCTGTGATGATACATAAATTGGCAGAACTGTTCATTTTAAACATACTTATTGATTACAACATGTTAATGTGACAGTTGCAGCTTTTTTTATTGTAGCATAGAAATAGTGTATTGTCAGGGACTGTTGTCTGAGCTCAGATATTTCACATGAAGAACTTGTACTTCAAATGGAAGAATAATGATTGTAAGAATTTGTAAGGCACATAAAATTTTGAAGAAATTGAAAGTATTCTGGGTGTAATCATGTGCTGTTAGGAAAACCTACATTTGAAAGTGAAAAGTTGTTATTCATCATGATAAAGTTTTTTTCCCCAAGATCTTGTGTCACTATTATTTGTACTGTGATTCTCCAATTAATACATTTATTAGACTTTAACTACAACTACTAAATTTCATCATTCTACAGAATATTAGAATGTACTGTTAAATATACAATAGACTCAAATGAAGTGAACTTGTTGAGAAATGGAGTCGCTCATCCAAAAATTTATAAACTGTTTCGAATCACTATGTTCAATTCTTTTTATTTTATTGTGAAATCTCTTAGGGTTCTTCCCTATTTGTATGTTAGCACAGCCATTATAAACGTGCACAGGTGTGCATTATGAGTTCATAATCTACTGTCTGGTACCTCTAATATGAAGCATCTTATAATTCCTATATTATTTTAGTTAAGTATGGGTACATATGTTCTTTCATGACTGATCGATAAACATCGGAATGAGCTATGTGAACCCATTATCTGTTAATATTGAATCAAATTATTTAACAATTCCATCCAAAAAAGTTAATAGAAAGTGAATATCATCTATTGGCAAAGGACATAAAAGCTGGCTGATTAAAAATGAACTTAACGCCATCTCAAGATTTATTACCATGGCAAGCATAATATTAGCTCGATAGAATTTTTTTTCACCTTATAGCTCTGTTTCAGACACATATTCCAATGACATGTGATCTTCAATATCTTGCTATAAGTTAGTGATTTTGTTTGCTTTTATTAGCATTAATAAAATGTGTATTCTCCGAACCTCCGGGATTTTAACTTACTATTATATTTTTATCTATTGTATAGCTTATCCATTTGTTTATGTACATGTTAGGGTACTTATTTCAAAGTGATTTATTTTACTTTTCCCTTGAATTAAGTAAAACAAACTATTTCCTTCTCTCCTGTATAGAATGGACCTGGTCATACAAGATTCCTTTCCTTTCGACTGATATTTCGTGTGACAGAATGATATTTTAATTGACGCTATTCCAATAACACTGAATAAAATGCGACGAAGTATCAGTTCATAGGGAAAAGACTTTATAGTTCGAAGAAAATGGACAACATAGTTGATGGTGTTTAAAAGTTGTTCACATCTCTAACCACGTGAGGTTGGAAAACTGAGTTTTTCTTTCTTTGAGAAACTTACGTTTCGGACTGCTCGGCAGCACGTATTGTTCTTCCCTCGCTAACTATTATCGAAGAGATGTGCGTAATTAAGAAGCTGTTCACGGACACTGGAATAGAAAGCGAGGCAATTAACAACCGCGTCCAGACGGCACGTACACTCTGTCACAGAACGAGTAACACTTCGTGGAGAAAGAGCTAATTGCCCAATAGAAGTGAATTACTGCTTCAATTGCTGGCAAGACGATCAAATGGCCGTCAGCTGAAAAAATAAAATCTATTCATCTCAATTTATAAAGGATTAGAATTGACACCGAAGCGTTAGTATAGAACTCATTAATTTTCTTTAAATGACGCTTCACCCTAAGATGAGATAAAGTCCCAGCAACAGCAGTTTTTATGGACATTAAGTAGATTCTCGTATTCAATATAAATAAGTTGAAGCGTAGCGAATACATTTTAATTATCAGTCACGGATTTAGAAATTGTTCGTTGTCTGTGATTTTAATTGAGAAAGGTTGGAGTCTCGATGACAGTTATATACACCAAAATATAAATAATTTTGGAGGAGAATAACCACACATACATTTGGCGAATAAAATATATTCCGTCGTAAATCACCCCATACTTGCCAAAATATAGAAGAGTTTTGTTATTCAACTAGATGTTTCGTAGAAATATTATTATCAACCTATAAATTAAAGCGATTTCCCATTATCAACAAACATATTAAAAAATACAATTGAATGTAACCACGTTGGTCGGCTATTTTTCATTTTAAGCAAACATTCTCTTTACCATGTAGAACATAATTTCTTAATGTTATTGAAACAAATCTAATCATACTGAACGGCCGTCAGCGGGTTCGAATCTTGGCAAGGGCATGGATGTTGTAAGTTGAGTTCCCCGAATCGTAGGAAGTCGCTAAAGTCATTAGCAGTTGTAGCGACAGAACATAAAATTAAAAAAAATACCGAACGGTTATGAGAATGACAAAGAAGGCCCAAAAAATACGAAAATAATAATTTTACAAGCTCACCATTATATTTACTGAAGTTTATCCTTATATTTAATTACTTACATTACTACACATCGGGTCAACAGAAATTTTAATTCAGTCACATTAAAAAATAGCGCTGTTATTACATTTTTCTCAAGAATTTTATCGCATACTTTAAATGTAAAATAATTAACTTCAGTATCGTAGATTAAATAGTTATTATCTTCATTAAGTACATCACTTATTTATCAATAAAAAACTCAATTTTTTAAAATAAAAACTTAAGTATTATGAATTTAACTTCAAATAATGTTACCAGAAGTTGAATCATCAACTATTGATAATGAATTAAATTAAATATTAACGTCTGTACAGGGTTTTATTATCATTACACAGACGGATGGAAAAAAATTTCAAAAACAAAATATGTATGAGAAAATCCATTATTAACAAAATTTAAAAAAAGGCTATCATTTTTATACTCTTAATAAATACAATACAATTGGGAAATGTTCAAATAATTAAAAAATACAGCCGGAAAGAAGTAAAAATTTAATTTTTAATTAAAATAAGAATATTTAATATATATTTTAAAGCACAATAGACTAAATTAACACAATGCCTTCCCATTATTTTTTATATAGGGTGCTTGAAAGTTTGGTTTGAGTAGGAATCCATGAAGGGAAACGTACTTCGTCTGAGGCTGGAATGTGTCTTTTTTCTCACAATGACAAGTTTCCGAAAATTTCCCTTCTCCCAAAGAGCGTCACAAAATCTTACAGATAGCTTTTTTTTTCACGCTTACTCTGCCGCTGAAAAATTACCCACATTAACGCCCACCCATCAGTATTTTGCGAAAATTTCTTTGGCTCTAAATAAATAACTAATGACAATTATAAATGCAATAGTTATAATAGAGGTCGTTACTTCCAGGAGAGTGTTTGAAGACTCTGGAAGCAGACTGTCAGTCCTCTGATTCTCCACGCGAACCAATCACAGTTTGTAATGTGGACGAAAACACGCCCCCAATTTAATAAATCCTCGCCATTTTGTCTCTTGGCGGGGAGAATACTGTATGCGGGGGCACATCTTTCCAGTCTACGAATACTTTCGCACCTCTCTGTCATAGCAGATTTCACACTTAAAGTGTTAAAAGCCCAAATCTCAGTCAGGTCAAAGATTGTTACAACTATCTCACGTTTCTCGCACTTTCGTCGCAAATGGAACAACTTCTATGCAACCAGTCGGATACTAAAAGGAATCTAACTATCCTTGAAATATAAACTTACTCTACATTAATAGCTTCTTAATATCCAGCACATGAGGGTTATTACAATTGAAACTTCGAGGATTTACTCTGATAGGAGGTGGATAATTTAATACATGCCAAAACAGCGTCGAATATATTTATATTTTTGGGATCAGTGAGATTGGTAGAGTTCTTCGCGATGTTGTTGTTGTGTATTCTCAACCCCATTATGTATGGGAACGGGTCATCAACAGGAGTTAGTGATGAAGGGTCGGCAACTAAAAATATCGCGAAAGCAACTTAAAAATTTGTGTCGAATTCGGAGTTATAGAAGTCGTTGAATTTAATTATTATATTCAACATGTCGGTTATCCACCCCTCAGGAATACGGGTAGTGAAAAATGGGTCTGCGTACAATATACAATGCGACAAGCAATTTCGACCAAATTATTTCAAATTGTTCCTTGCGGTCCGGAAACAAACACTGTTGGGACGCGAATATCTCCTTTAAGGGCATGGTTGGGGGGGCTGATTTTTTAAAACATTAAAAAATGTCCGATATTTACGTAGAGTAAACATTTTTCATTTAAGTTACTGCACTTATTTCAGTCATGACAGCGGTTATGATTAAATGAGCATTCCGTCATCTTAGGGTAGTGTGCGTGAAAAGATGACAGTTAAAAAAATATGACTTTCATGTCACGGGAAAACCAAGAAATTACTGTCGAAATAAGTATTGAACCGGACTAATGTAAATGAATATCCGGGCAACGCTGGGTACTGAGCTAGTAAATAAAAAATTAATCAATGCGAATTTCTGAACACAACAGTTTTTTCATATTTATATTTATTTATATGTCTGCATGGGAATAGATTACTTATGCAACACGTTTCCGATTGAGAAAGCTGACACGTATTCGAGTAGGTATTAAACCTAGACACACTTTAGAACTGGAATCACACAAAAAACACGTTTGGGCAGTCTGGATAATAATTCTGAAGCCATTCTCTTCTACTTTTACTTGCATGTCGGACTCGTTCTACAAACTCAGGGTTAAGGTTTGTTTTGGTTCTGAATCACGTAACTTCCGTCAAAATACAGGAACCGGTACGAGAAAGAATGCAGAACGGACTAATAACTGGTTTCGGACTTGCTAGGAATGAGGTAAGAACGTCTGGAGAACTCATTTCTTTATGAGTCAAAAATACAAGACCGATGGACGCGAAACGCGGTGAAAGGTGAGTAAATTATAAGGTGAAGTGAAGACTTTCCTATAGGGGAAGTCGGAGTCGGGGCTGTTCAGCAATTTTTGTAAAATTATGGAAAAATAGAAATAACTTCATAAAAGTATAAAAAATTAGTTTATTCTATTATCTACTTCGACTTATATCAAAATAACTTAAAACAACGAATTTAAATTTTTTAAATGTATTTTTTAAAAAGAAACTTAGAAATTTACCATTTTGCCTTGGGGCATAAAGGGACAGGATGTTTTTTAAATTACAATTAACGCAAAAAAAATTAATTAAAAAAAATCTTAACACTTTTGTGTTTATTTCGCCTATGGTTGATCGCTTTATCAATTCTTTCTTTCGCAAAGAGATTTTTTTGTAACTGCACAGCCTTTGCTAACATTTTACCCCTTTTTCCGTTATTTTCTTTCTTAATCTATTCTTTTTGGATAAATAATCCAGTAACTCATTCTTATAAGGTGAGTCTACCAGTTTTTCCTTTTTTTTTGAGGAACACATTACATTTTACTTTATACAGTAGTATCCCGTTCCACCCCGCACGCTAGTCTCAGTTTAAGGTTTTTCACCAAGCCTTAATACAAGTAGATTTAAACTTTATACGTACCTTATATATATATAGATATCCACTTTTTTGTCCCTCGTTAAAAAAAAGATATATAGATGAAGACACCTAGTTTATGAATATATATACCATTAAGTGAGGATTTTTGTGAATAACTTTCTGTCGAAATGCTGCAAAATTATAAAGTCACAGATGTTAGATGCCAAAAGAAGAGTTCATTCACAAAGCTCAGTCAGATCTGGGTCAAGCTGGCTGCCAGGACTTCTTCCTTCCTCACTATCCCGTTCCACCCAGACTTCCCGTATACGTTGTCGGTAATTGCTATAGGCATATACACCAGAATTGAGGAAATTATTTTACATTAGTACATATTAACAAAATATTTGGTAAATAATCTGTAAATACACTTAAACAAATACTTTTTAGCTCCATAATTTAATCCTTATATGGTAAAGTTTTATGTCATATTACGTCAAAAGAGTAATTTAACCGCGGATGTTTACACAAGAATCATCCTATTTCAAGAATTCATACCTATTCAGTTTTTAGTCCGGTATGATTGAACAATGTACTGTTAAAAAATGAACCTCGGAGGTTTCCTCGTCGGTGGAACAGCTGTATTGTACTGCCTTACATCACTGGACTCCGATGTCACCGGACCTGCACGTAATTCTTTCTTATATCGTTTATTAATGATGCGGTTGATAACATCGCAGTTGCAAGCGTTCCCTTGACATATTTTTTTTTTAATTCTGTGCCTGTAGCCACAGAAACACCCAGGCCCAAACAGGGAATCGAACCCCGGGACCTCTGTGATGCAAGACTGTGACCCTGGCTTCTTTAGGCAGTAGTATAAATAAAAAAATTATGGAGGCAGTGTTATGATCGTTTCGCATTTTCAGGGTTAAGGTTTGTTTTGTGTACAATTTACAGCGTTTCTGTCAAATTACAGGAAATGGCGTGTGAATGAATCCGGGACAGTCTAATAACTAGTTTCAACACACGAACGTGTAACACGACACAACAATGTCTGATCGGTCCCGCGCTCATTTACTTTCATGATTCTAGAAAATTAAATGCGTTGTAAATAAGAAAGAAAGCGCGCAAGAAAGTAAAGAATTACAGTCCTTCTCCGTAGTTGTTATCAAAGTTTAGAATTTAATATTCATTTCGAGAAGAATGAAGAATATTGTACCATCCATCTCCTGTATGGAGGGAGTGGAAATAATTGTATAGTAGCTACATAGCTTCCGGTTAAAAACTTTTAATTTTAAGGTATGTATAACAAGAAAAATACTTCACCTGTAATCAATTTATATTTTACGTTCCTTCGTCACAAGTCGGAACAGTAAGTTTTAGTCGGATTAGCTATAAAAAAGAGAGTTAAAAGAATTTCGTATTGAGTCATAAATCGAATAGACGGTTTCAGCTCCTGAGTGCAAAGCAGTGGTTGGACTCCCGGCATTACACTTCATAATTAGTAGGCCTAATATAAGATATAGATTACTTAGTTATATTATTCATTCCATTATGAAACGACTCAACAAATAATGTTAAAACTACAATTAACAATATTCAGAAGTCTACAATTACATCACTGAAAAACACAATTTTACAATAAATATATTTAAAATTAAATAATATTATTAGAAGGTAAGTAATCAAATAACTAGGATACAGCACAACATCTGAATTTAAATATCACTGGTATTAACTACCTGAAACATATAGAAATGTTTCTTTTTGTTTAACATGCTACACGAGGGTGATTAGGGAAAACCCTACAAAACCTGCATCATGTAGGTCGGCCTGTTGGGTACTATTTTCACGCCATTCCGAATGACGGGAGATGAGTTTTGTGTGGGGTCGCATCACTTCCTTCTTCCTGTCTCCACCAGTTTTAGGAATCAGTTGGTCGACTGCTCCAATGGGATCAGAGGACAACTCTTACCGTATGCCCAAGGTCTTCGACCTCCAGAAATAGATGAAGGTACCTCGGCAAATGAGAAAGTTTCGACTATTATACGGGTCATCATTTAAAATAATAAAAATTTGCGAACCCAAATAAGTTAGAGAGAAAGAGAAGTACAGTCAGAAAAATAAATTAATATTACAAATTATTGGGGATTTTAAAATTTTGGTTTGTCATTTTTAAGATTTTAACAAAATCATAAAACAATAGTGGTAAATTATTAAGAAATTACAACCTGAAATAAATCAAGAATTTAAATTTTAAATTTCTAATCAAACTGATAAATAATTGAAATATTTAATTAAATAAACAATGGGGACGTAAGGGGATTCTGAAGGTCTTATCTTGCCACTGTTAAAATATTGATTTTACATACCCTTTTGTCGGAAATCCTTACAGATACATCATTGACCTTATGGTATGTATGTGGAAGCAAAATAAATTATTTATTATAAGAATAATTTTAATTATCAATAAATGAAAATACAGCCAATAATAGCTATTTAATTAACATAAATCCGACGTTTCGTCTCCCTTTTGAGACTTCATCAGACATAAAATTTAGCAATTCATATCATTTACTTCTTGACTCCCTCAGCCGAAAAGATAATTAAATGTATTGAAGTATTTCAAAAGGGAGACGAAACGTCGTATTTATGTTAATTCATTTAGTAATAAATTTATATGCTGACTTATTGGCCGTATTTTTATTTATTGTAAACTTAAAGTCGGGAAACTATGTTTTAATTTTAATTATTGATTTATTTATCAAGTTCTATTTTTGGGAACCACTGATTTAAGATTTGAAATGAGTAGGTACTAAAATAATTACTTATTAAATTAAAGATTTTCAATACATCTTAAAAAGTATGGTCATGATTGTAACCAAATATTTTCGGACTGTTTGGACATTATATTTATTTATTCTGTTTTTTTAGATAAATCTCAATAAAATCCAAGAAATGATTCACCGCTCAGTTAGTAATTAAACGGTTTGGCAAACAAATGTGATGAAATGATGTTAAATTTATCCATAGCTATATTTGAACGCAATTAAAATACCTTATTTTGTCAAGGAAGCAGTCACGTAAGAGAATAAAATTTTATTTGAACCTGTAGTAGGAGATTCCGACAGATCGTTAGAGAGAGAGAGAGAGGGACGTCTGGTAATGTTACCGTAATACGAAGAAAGCGTAATCGATTCGCACTTCCGGATGAAGCAGGTAAGCGTGACTTCGTACAACAATTGAGGATCGGGAGTTGCGTAAGGCCGTCGAAAGTGGTGACGTAGGCCCGTCCGCGGAGAAAGCGGGCAGTGTGTCCCGGGCAGGACGACGACGAGGACGAGGCCGAGGATGAGGATGAGGATGCTCTGGTTGAAGACGCTCGTGAGCGCCGTGGCGCTGAGTCTGGCGCAGGGCTCCAGCATCATGCGCGTGCCGGGGGCGCGCAAGGAAGCGCCGCGACGACTGCAGGACAGGCTCGGCGTCTTCAGCGCCTCGCGTCTGCTCAGCACCTGGGGCCGGCGGGGACCCATCTCCGGCCCCTGCGACGCCCACGCGCACCAGCTCTTCGACGCCATCCAACGCGGAGACCTCTGGGCGCTCAAGGGTGAGCAATCTTTAACAACTCCATACTCTTTTTCATGAAAAAGTCACGAAAGAAATCTGATACCATTGCCTTTCATTGAGATATTCTATTGTTCCGTTGTCTGATTTTGAGAGGAAGGACACAAAGAGAAATAATTCGGTTTCCTCCTAATCAAACATTGCGAAACAAATTCTCTCTGAATCAACTCCACCATTGAGAGTTAATTTTAAATTCAAATTTCCTACAATCACATTTTTGGTCCTTTTCACAATAATTGGACCATAGTATGAGACGTTGATTTTCTCGTGATTTAAATATGAATATTCCGACGTATAACCGAATATATGCGAAATAATGTTATGTTTTATAAGATTAATAAGTTTTAATAGTTATATTTGGCATCCAAATTTGACGCAGGGCCTGAAGCTGCCCATGATATTTTATTTTTTTTTAAATATACTGAAGTTATATATGTGAAAAAAGTGAAAATGTCAACAAAAACCCCGCTTCTTTCATGGTCGGCTCTATGTTGGTTGCCTGGGGTTGGCTCAAGCAAAAGTCTTTTTGTTTATGCAGAAAATGGTAGAACGATGAATGTATTGTACCCTCAAGTACTGTAATAAACTTGTCTTTATTACATTTCCGCTTTGTTTTTTACGTGAACCCGAGCAACGCCGGCTACTTAACTTGGTTTAATTTGAAAGAAAAAAAAAGGATCAACGACGTTGCGTTCTTTTCTCTGGAACTTCACTTTCTCCAAATATAATCGTGAATATTAAGACGTCTTACTGAAGACATTATGTATTATAATTATAATTAGGAAGTCTCTAATATTAAAAAGTTCTAATAACTACATTCACCTCTACGTATCACAACGTTGTGTTCCTTTCATTGGGACTTCTTTCGTTCTTCGAGAATGTAGGCTTTCTCGGTGAATAGATTGAATATAAAGTAAAATACAATCTTTCGTTAACCCGGGTGATAATCCGAGAACTCTTTGGTTGCAATAATATATTAATATAAATCTGTATTTTTTCAGACGTGGTAAATATAAACTGGATGATCCGTATCAGAAAAAAAAGATAATATTGCTCATTAATATCAAAATTTGTTTTATACTGGGTTTTCAAACAACAAATAAAAAAACAGAATTTAATGTGTGTCTACATACCTATCAAAATATTTTCTGTAAGTCAAATTTTTTATTTACAATTCTGTGGCAAGTTCTAGATATTTCATTAAATTGGATTCCAAGTCACATTTTCTATTTTTAAGGCGGTTCATTCAGGGGATAGTTGTCGAAATTTGCCTAATCTTCTAAAAACGGAATGCAGATTTCTAGTTTTTTATTGCAACTGGAGAGGTTTCAATGAAAGGATCGCAACGTCATGATCTACTAAATTTTTCATATCAAATTTTATTTTATTTCTGATCGAATGAAAGGAGCACAACGTGTGATGCACTACATTTTTCTCATTAAATTTAATGGGCCACAGAAATAAGCTGCGAAAAATGTTATTAGATAAATTGTGAGTCTGAGCTTCAGGTATACAAGGGAAGGAGAGTTTAGATGGTAGGGAACCCGGAAAGTGGCAGGTCCCGGTTCGATTCCTGGTCCTGTCGAGCTTTTCCATTCTGTTTTTCTATATAATTATAAATTAATTGTAACACCTAGACATTTCAAACTTACGTGATTTCGACTCCTCAAACGTTCGAAACTAGTACACGTTTCATATCCCACGATGACGACGGAGGAGCTAGTTGTCTAAACACAATCGGGTCTACTAACGATCGTCCGTGTATGTATAAGTGTCAAACACACACAATAAAAAAGATTGAACAGAAATTAGCTAGCAATGGAACAAGGGTTCTCAACGAGACCCAGATGGACCTCTTGGAGGTCGATGTAAGATTGGAAGGCGATGACAATTTTCTAAAATTTTATTTAATTTTTAATTTATGTAATTATTATCAGCTTTTATGTGTATAAATCTTTCTATATAAAATTCCGGTGTGCGTGTGTTCGTAATTCTTCTCCTCCTAAACGGCTTGACTGATTTTGTTAAAAAATTGTTGTACTTATGAGGCCACTTAGATCCTTCTTAGCATTAGTTGGATTCGGTAAGTGGTATGTTTTAATGTTTATAGTTTTTGGATTTCTCACATAAAAAATATATAACTCCCCATTTTTCCACTTGGCTGTTTGAATAATCTGTGTGATTTGACTAACGCTCCAATACATGAGCACGTTCATTGGGTCGTAGCTTGGCATTGTTTTGACATTTCGATTTAGGATTGCTGAGTTCTTATATATTCCGTGTATTGTTATTGGGTACATTACTGTAGCGTGATAATATAAATGAATAACCGGACAACGCCGGGCACCCAGCAAGGGAAATATAGTTTTTCATAGGGCGATGTAATCCACGCATCTCAAGCCGAATGGCATGTCACTCATGTGCATGAGGCGAATGTCCTCGTAGGGAGAATTCGGAAGATTAAATTAATTTTAAAACAAGTGGTTGTGCCGGCCGCGTACTACAGAGGTCCCAGGTTGGATTCTTGGAGAAGACTTGGGTGTTAGTGTGCGTCTTTGTGTTCCCAAATCGAGTAACCCTTACAAGAAAGGTAAGATCCCCTCAAATGGTAAAGTAGTCGCTAATGACCTTAGCTGTTAGCATGAAAATTCATTAAGAAAAACTTGAATTGGATTAAATATTATAAAATGAGGTGATTTGCAATTAGTATTATACCTAATGTAAAAGGTATTGTGGAAAAGCAGCAACCACATTCATTACATTTAATTATTTTATGCATTATAATACAAAAATAGGGGGTATAGTGACAAAAAAGAAGTTAAGGGGGTATAAGTAGAAAAAATGTTGGTAATCCATGGTTTAAATGCTATCTTTGGACCCAAAGAATATAACATCGATAGCTCGAACTGTTAATTCTCCCGGAAAGCCTTCCTTCTCTAAATATGTCTTTCAATGAGCAGGAATTAAAATTCGTTGGAACGTTATTTTTGAAAGTCATTCCTCAGGAAAGTAGATCTAATTAGTGAATTACGTGTACGTCCTTTTTGTTTAATAAGGGGCAATGCAGACTTAGAAAAATTACATCCTGTTACACCGAGTTGCGTAAAAAGGAAGAATGATACATCAAGTTTCTGTCCTCTCGTTTATTTAGTTTAGTTTGAACGCTCACTTTCACCATTACACCGCTATGAATGAGTGTGCAATTTGTAAAGGCTTGCTATGTTCTAGATTCGCATCTCAAATGTTGTATATGCAACTTCGTCTTTCAACAACTGTGTGATTTAGCAAAGGTTGCCATTCAGTTCTTCTCTTCTGCTTGAGTATTAATTGTAAATGCCAAGTCTGGCTGTCAATCTTCACGACTCGGATGAAGGGGCTGGCTGCATCTAAGACGCCCTTGTCACACTATCCTACTTTCTCATTAGCCGTAGCATATGTACATATGTAAACAAAGGTGTAAAGTTATGGCCTAGAAAAAAAGGACACATACAAAGGTTATTAGTAGGAAACTCTTACTAATTGTCCGTAACATGCGAGTGTTCATTAGTGAAGAAATCGTTGCAACAGGCTAAACACATATTTATTATTTAGTTAAATACCACAAAATACTAACAATATCTTATTACATTTGAAAAAGACTCGTAACAATTATTTTATGCATTATAATAATATTTGGTTTTTTAACTGTGCGTTTTGATGTGATTTATTTCATTTTTATATTACTCGTTGATTGCACAGGAATATAAATGTACACGTTTTAACTATAAATAAGCTAATTTTTTAACCTTTGAGCCTCAAATTCTTAACACGTGTCTCTTGATGAAATTTATTGTATTATAAGTACTTGCCCGGATAATATACGGAGATCAACAAAAAAATAACTTCATTTATTCCCAGATATATTAAGTTACTGGTGACAGACTCTTCTTCTTCTTTTTCGTTGGCTCTGCAGCCCATTAAGGGCCTTGGTCTACCAGGACGACTGTGGACTGCCATCTTACATGACACATAAAATACTCTTTTTACCATTGAAATTGGATCTGTTTCAGTAGCAACTTGAACTGGGATGGGGGGGATTAAGAAGAAATCATTCTGTGCTAAACCACGGGACTGTGACGGTCTTACTGTCCAAAAATAAATTCACTTATGCTTATATCTTTGACCCAATGGTTTTTATCAGTCGCCAATTTATACAAAGGAAATAATGTTTTAACAAATATATCCAAAATTATTTATTCGAGTTTTGTGTGGAACTTTCAATATGTCAAAGTCATCTATTATAACAATAAAACATATACATTAGAAGAATTTCAATATAAACAATTATTTAAAAGGTTTAAATTATTTTTTACAATTACTGAGAACCACTGTAATTATATTATATACACACAATCAGGTCCTCTTCAATATATTATTTATTATGTAAATTATAAGTTAATCGGTTATTCTTAGTAAGGTACGTGTCTATCTTACGGTATTCGTGTAAGACATTGTGACATAAATGGACATCAATAATAATCGGATATTATGGTGGTACAATATCAGTTTTAAATAAAGAATTATCCAGACTTACATTGAAACGGAAAATAAACTTATATGGATATAAATTGTGATTAATTTATCTTTAATTACCTATGAAAGACCATAGGATTACCATTCATAAAATAGAATGCGTTAAAAAATTAAATGGGTCATACAAGAATTAATATACGAACGACAATACACAATGATGAAACAACTCAATATGAGAATTAATACAGCATTGTTATAACGTAATACAAATTAAAAAATGAATTATATCGAAATATTGAAACCAAATAATATAAAAATGGAATTAATAAAGTTCGCATAATTTTGAATTCAGGGAAGGAAAATGATACACATTGATTTAGGAAAAGTAAAAAGTTATATAGAAGTTCAAGTATTTTGATAAATAGAGAATACTTTTAATCTCGATATGTATCGATATTTATAGTTGATAAATACATAATTTGACCTATACATCAATTCACAACCTATACTAGACGAAATAACCGATTTTTAAATATTTAAATAATGATGTGAAGGAAACAATATTTCGGATAAAATGAATGTGCCTATATAATATTAATACGGTGGTCATTAATGATAGAAAAGGTAATTAAATATTTGAATTAAAATTGTTATTTAAATTTCATTATTATCATATAGTAGACGACTATGGAAAATGAGGGTCATAATAATAAAAAAAAACAGTCCAAATAAATTTTCAAAAATTTTGACTCTGTGAACAGGTTCAAAATACATTTTTCAAAACGTGAAAAACACTTTCTAAAATGTTCCCGTTATTTTTACAATTTCTCTAACATTTTTGTGTAACTCTTTGAACGCCGAGTAACCAATGTGTCTCTTGTATATCCTTACACATGTAACTACTTTTTAATAATAAAATGCCAAGTTATGTACAGAAACACGAGCAAGGCAGTTTGTTTTCGTGATTTTTAATGTTTTAAATGGTCAGCCATTTGTTAATCTGTTGATAGATTACTAAAATTGTAATTTAACCTCGTGGTTTCGAATGATGATAATACACATAAATATTTCTGTGAATTTGTATACGTTCAAAAATAACCGTATCTGTTACGCAATGGTGAATCCCTGTGTCTGCTGTCTATAGTCTTCTTTATCTCCTGGTTCTTTCTCTTGTAGTTTCGAATAAATTACATATACTTTAATCTTAAGAAGTGTCGGAATGCCCTATCTTGCCAATTTAAAAATAGGAAATCGTTATGGATGCAACACTTACATTTTTCACAGCTTGTTTTTAAGCTTATGGTGTGCGTGTGGACTCAGAATAAATTATTTATTATAATTAGAATTTAAACTAATTATTTATTTATAACAACTGATTTTAAGGAAAATTTTAGGTTTTAACCCATATATAATAATTTATTCTGTTTCCAAAACATACCTGTAGTGTACACATATTTACTAAATTATTAAGAGACTATTTTATTTCATTTTAATTGAATACTTTTTTTGAGCTGTGAAAGTCGACGGTTCGTTGCTTATCAGGTAGTGGAAGACCTGGCATCAAAACATCTATTTAAGTGATCCTTTGAGAGATTAAGATGCCACGTCGGATACAGCCAGTGACATAAATGTGGGGGAATAAGCTTCTGTCTCATCATTTTGTCACGTCTGAAAATGTCCGATAGAAAGCTTTGTAGGCTCTGGTGCGTGAGGTTTCACGTCTCTGAATCAAGAAATGTGAACTCCGTATTGTGAATTCAAAAATGTAAAATGAATTCCTATTGCTAAAGTCGTGGATAATTCGCCGGGAGAGGGGAAGATCAGAAGTTTCGAGGTTGTGGAAGAAGATTGAGAAGTTGGTGGTTGTTTAAGAATTGTCATGATGAGTGGTTGTGGAGTTACGGAGAGGGATGGTTGTTGATTTGTCGTTGAGTTGTTGAGAAGTTAGGAGGAAGAATTCGGAAAGAGCAGCTGTCGAAGTATGGCCAAGTTTTAAGTGAGCGATTAAGGGAATTTCAAAGATAGCATTTCTTGGAGTGGGATGAAGAATTTGGACAGGGCAGTGGTTAATAAGTTTTAAGACAGTTAAATTGTTGAGTTGACGTGAAACAACTGGTGGTGGCAGAGACGAAGTATCCAGTTCCAGAGGCGTTGCCACTTCAACGACTTCAAAGGTTCCGGCCAGAGTTCCGTTGTCGTCGTTGGTAAAGTACTAAATGGAACCACAAATCCATCAAAGCCATGTATTAAATGACACAGTAGCCATTGCCACCATCAATTAGTATTTGGAATATAAGGACCAGGCATTTAAGACTACTATTCCCTGAGAGACAGAATCAATTTGTTCTAATTTTAAATTATAAGTTAAATTTATTTTCTAAAATGCATATTTTTTAAAGAGCAGGAAAATAAGGCTTTTCATTTGTTTTGTTAAATATGCATTATAAATTTTTTAACTTCCTTACTATTTATTTTCCCTGTTCTATTAATTTAAAGTAAATCAAAATTCCTTAATTTTCAACTTGTGAATTCCTTTAACGGCATCAGGAAACTAACATATTAAGCGTTCTATTGAAATCGTACTTTATTACGTAAAAACGTACCTTTCGAAAAATGACTCATGTGGATATTGACTGGTCGGACAAATATCTTTCGGGATAATGACCTTTCGGGAAAATGTTAATTGTGGTCGAGGAAACGTACATCGGTCAAGTGACTGTCGGACAGATGACCGGATTCCGTCGTAGGTTCTGATAGTTCTCTGTAATACAACATATACAAGTATTAAATAGCCCTAGTGGTCGGGGAGTCTTAGCATTGGTAATTTTATAGGCTTCGAGGTATTTAAAATTATGCGTCATTACACCTGGAGTTATTAATTAAATACGTAATTGTTTTATTCTATGTCTGTACAATATCTGGACAGGTTTTATTTATTTGACTGTTTATAGTTTTGATTTACACTCTTTCAGTGGGTTCATTTAATATCACAAGTCTGTCTGAGGAAAAGAACAGTCGTTAGCCTTTAATAGCCTGTACATCTGATACGGGTATAAAAGATTGAAACTTCTAAGAGATCAATCTTCTTGATATATCTATAGTTACATACGTTTTACTTAAATAAATTGCAGTGTTATTACAGTATACTTATAGGAGAATTATAACTGCAAGGGAAATAATCGGCTACAATAAGTAATACGAAATATTGACATTTATTGCTGTATTTCTATACTAGGAAATGGAAAGGGTAAGACAACGACCGCCGAGGTAATAGAATAAAAAGATTTAAGTGCTCCAACTGTGGTGCAAGTTAGTGAAAGTCGCCCTTTCTTTCGAAGAATATGTCAAATACGACGAGGAAAGTTAGCGGATACAATGGAGGGGTGACAAACGACTGCAATATGAATGGTGAATTTTGACACATGCGTTTCAAGAGAAGGTTGGCAGATATCATCGGATTATTGTTCATGTGGAATGAAGATTTTGAAAAAGCTTACACTGAATACAACTCTAGGGTTTAATGATAAAAACTTAACGTGCGAAAATAAATGTTCTCACTCCTGGTAGTTCCTTCGCTGTGAAACAAAAAGACGTTCCTCCACGTTTCCTTTCGCGGTTGTCCGTGCCTGTGCCTGTCCCTGTGCCCGTACCTGATGACTTTCTCAGCCAATGCCAACATTCAAGTGTAAACCGTTACGACCGCAGAGCGTAACGGCAGCTTGCCTTTCTCCAGAGCTTCCACGTCACTCAGGACCACATCTGAATTACGGTAAACGTACAGTTTCGGACACGGCGTAGTTGAAAATATCCTCTTTCAAAAGGTGCCAGTTTAGGAGTGCCACAGCAGACGCTACACGTCGCGTCAATTCTTCCCCGAGGTTCTGGTGTTGTTAAATACTCTCATTTCTAGAAGGTATCTGCGAAGCAATGTAAAACGGAGGAAAGTATGCCCATAGGCATCATAGGAAAGACGGTGAGTCAGTATTATCAAAGTATTTTACGAGAATTCCATTGTCTGAGGAAGAAAAGACGAGAAAAGGGAAGAGGAACAAAGGAAAACTATAGCTACACAACACAGAAAAAACATCAATGAGAAAAAGGAGAAACAAAAAGGCAGTGAGATACAAAATAACAAACCAGATAGATTTTGGTAGGAACGAAGTAATAAATAGTCCTGGAGTAGAATTGGATAGTAAAGTTTTGAACAACAAAGAAACGCTGTTCATCATCAGGGTAACAACATTCAGAGCCATAGTACGGGAGCCCGAACACTCCTTTTCATTTTTCATCTATCTTCCTCTTTAATCAGACAATGCAATAACACAAAAAATATTAAATACAATACCCTTAGATATATTTATTATTAGCTATAACCGCGATTTCATTCATGCGGAAATAGTTCTTATTATTTTTCCCTAAAAACGAAACAACTGGTACAGAATTTTGATAAAGTTGAATTCATTGAATATATAAAAAGTACGGTATCATTTAGTTACTATCGCTTCAGAGCAAATCTTATAACTCGCAGTTGGCTTTGAACAGGTACCGCTATCACACGTTTAGGAGCCGATTAAAATGAGTAATTACTAAATAATAAAATATACCTGAAGCGACTAATAAAACCAATTTATGTATACATCGTATCAACGATCCAAAGAAGTTTATTATTTCTCAGGGAGTCAGCTCTCTGCCAACAATAGATTAGTTGCAGCGCGAATCCTACTGCAACAATAGATGGAGTGAGAATATTCGCCCTCCCTTACAATAACACAGTAGGTGGGATGAATGATATAGGAACGCCTAATATGACTTATAACTCGAAGTCGGTTTTCACGCAGCCTTTCGCGTGCCAATTCAATGGATTGATAAATATTTACATTAATATCTTTTGAACCCTGCATGATATAGAACTGAAACAAACACGACAATTTAAGTTAAAATTCCTGTTTCAATGCCTGAAATTTTCATTAACCTCCGTTGAGCCGTTTCGGAGCATTAACAGATCAAGTGTATAGCCAACCCGCATTCATATTTTGGAGACTTGAATGCACGTATGCGAATAAATATTTATATTATATTAATATTTTTTGCAATATGTTGAAATAAAATATACACGAATATTTAAGTTAAATCTCTTGTTTTTAAACCTAGACAGACGAAGAGACAAACATACAGACACTAATTTTTTTATTGGTATATATTTTATGTTTATATCTATCGTAAAGGCTTTTATCAGCCGCCAATTTATATAAAGTACTTCAAAAATTTGTCCAACCTTTGAACTCAATATTTAAATACGGAAGAATAAACATTCAGAATAATTGAAAATTAATAAATTATTTTGGAAAAAAATATAAAACTGTTGTTTTTCACAAATTGCTGACTGATAAAATTCATAGGGGTAAGAACATGTATTTCACATTTTCAAAAACCATCGCAGGCTTTAACGACATAGAATTCACAAAATCGATCTGCAGACTAAAGATAATTTTGTTTACTGACATAGAACCTTTAATGAACGTTAACCCAGCCTCTGAAGTGACTGGTAATTAGTACGACACTATCTTTCGCTGGTCCAATTAAGTGTTGCAGCTTGTATCATGTGGTAGCTATAGTTATTAATACTGTCCTATTTCACAGGCCTACGTTTGGCAGTGCATTGCTTATTATAAACAAATATTCAAGCTTTCCTCACTAAACAGAACATAACTGACAATCTTTAACATAAAAGTTTTTTAAGAATAAAAAACAGAGCTTACCCGATTGCCAATCTAAAATATATCCGAATGCATAAATTCACACAAACAGCAGTTTGTATCAATGTTTACTTCTTATAACTATTTTCTTCATTGTAATTAAATATTAAAAAACAGAAGGGAACGTCATCAATTCTTGGAATGAGTCATAAAAGTAAAATTGTCAGAAAATACGCAGATTTTGCAGATAGGTCATAATGATTAGTAATATTTCCGACAAAATGAGATAAACACTTCTAAAATAATCTGTTATGGGTGACGGAAAATTTCGAGTAATAACCAAGTCCCCGTATTACAAATTGTGCTGTTCCTCTGAAGTTTCTCTAGGCCCTCTATTGGTGTTTTCTGTAAGTATTCCAAAAACGTGCACAATGGGACGATAATCAAGTTCTTTTGAATCCCTCCCTCCTCTTATTTTGAAATTAAAGAATTTACACGCCTTTCAAGACGCTGATTTTGCATGTTGAGATACAATACATGAATTGCATATATATCGCGATTATACATTTTAACGGAAATAATTTTATTAGAAGGTGTAAAGGAAACTTTTGGAACACCCTTCTAAAAACTGGCTAATTACAGTGGAGGAAGTCAACTGTCCAGGAAATTTATTAGGATTCCTCTGGGCCACATGGAGATATAATGGATGACTCAACGAGAAAGCTACTTGTA
The DNA here is from genome assembly GCA_034510155.1 of Eucriotettix oculatus. Taxonomy (NCBI): domain Eukaryota; kingdom Metazoa; phylum Arthropoda; class Insecta; order Orthoptera; family Tetrigidae; genus Eucriotettix; species Eucriotettix oculatus. The sequence goes on from CM067380.1 coordinate 46,950,111, forward strand.
GAGGTTCCCCATTTCCTTCCTGCTTGTGCATCTTTATGATGAAACTCCGGTACGAAAGTCTGCTTTAAGAAATAGTAAATTACCTTGTTTTGAAGCGTAACATTTACTGTTGAAATGCGTATAATACAGCATAATGAAGAGAATAGAATTAATGTTTCCCACGGTTCATAAAAACAATTTCAGGCCTATTAATAACGATTCTCTGACGTTTGAAGATTTGATGCGAAAATCAATAAAAACATCTTAGATATGCAACTTAAAATCATTTTCTGTCACTCGTTCCGAAAATAACGCTAAAATTTAAGTAGACGTGACCGATCAAGTTTGAAACAATTTTATTAAATTAATGTATTGAATAAAATTTACAATGATCATAGTACACAATATTTCAACTCTATTTTTGGGACCTTTACAGATGTAGTAAAATTAAATAAAATAAAAATAATGAATATTTATGCTTCAAAGATGTATGACTGACCTTTAAGATTGTGCAATAATGTATTACATCACCACAGGTTTTTAAAACTACATTAATAAAGGAGCTTTCGGCAAATAATGTTACCATATTCAAATCTTCAAAATTGTTTAAAAGTATTTTTAATTTATAATTAACTCCTCCGCATTATTTTTTTTATGAAAATTTCTACGATTTTGTTTATTACAGTAAATTTACATACCTTCGATTTTTCTATAGTTCTCAACTTAGGATATCATCGATTTGATCTATATCTTGTTGGAACCTTCCAAGTTGAGAACCACTGAAAAAATTATTGACAAATTGAAGGTATTTATATTTATTAGTATTTTATACAATTGTAATTTAGATGAAAGTTTTAAATTCAATTGTCTTTTGATCAAACTCAATTTGTTTTCCTTCGTTCTTCCCCTCCAGTCTTCTCACTTGTTAATTACTCAGACAATGGGATAACTGAAAAAGATTTTTATCAAATTTCATACGTTTTTCAATCGTTTCATAGTTTTAAAGTAAATCCGAAAACAACGCCAAATCCAGTCTTGGAAACGTATCGTCACCTTGACCCAGTTGGAAACCTACCCGATTCAAGGTGTGAACTAACTTCGTGCATAGACTTGTAAGTTGCGTTTACGAGAACGAACTGTGCTAACCAATGTTAAACAACACGCAGGCTTTTAGTAACCGTTTGTTTCCAGTGGATCGGAGTACACTCGACATACACAGACTCTCGAATGTGTTGGATATTTTTATTGCGGTCGCATAATTGTAACGTTGATTAACATTCTGAGCAATCGCTTTGAACGAAAGTTGGGTCGCGTGCTATGCGGGACAGTTTCCAGCCCAATGTTATGTGTAACACTCGACACAAAGCGAGAGAAAGATCAAAGAAAGCATGTAATTACAATAGTTAGATTTATTATTCCATGACTCCTCTACAGAGGAATGAAACAAGCCAAAGAACCAGCAGAGGGAATAAAACAAGGCGAGGCACCATCACAGATATTGATAGTAAAACAGGAATGAGGTACTAACATTTATGAAAATATATCTATGAGGAATAAATGTTGAAAACGCACATCAATAAGAACAATACGCAATATATATAGACATGATAAATACGCAAACAAGGAAATATACAAATTAGACAAACAATATATGGAAAAAATGGGAAGAAACATAACTGAAAAAGGATTAATAGGTAAACGAGATTAAAGAAATATGACCATATTAAAATATATAAAAATATATCGTTGAAAGAGACGTATCATGGTTCGTTTCCTGTTTATTCAATATACATTTTTATCTTTCCTCTTTAGTTAAGTGATTATGTAGGACTTCATCTAAATATTTACTCTTTTAACAAGTCGATATTAATGATTATTATAAATAGTAATCCGCAAAGAGAGAGAACTTTGACAATTTCAATCCACGTAGTGAGAGCAAAGATCATTGTTACAGCATAAGAACAATTATCGTAATATACTGTGCATCGACTTTTTTTTATCAACTCTGCGGCTAATCGAACGAATTTTTACGAAATGTTACGTCTCCTGCTCTCAGCGATCTTTTCCTGGTCCCAATCGAATGATTTTTCTCTGTAAGAGTTTGTAATGAATGAAACTGTGCCATTCAGTTTTTATAATAATTCATACGACATTAAATTTGACTTTATTACCTGTGTACGTCCGCGTAAGGAAGAAGGAGCTAGTCAGCAAGCAGGTGGACAGATGTCCTAGGGATTAATAGGAGACACACAGCTTGATTTGAGACGAATACAAAGTCATCTTGTTTTTCTGTTATTAGCATAAGACAGTTTTGACAATATTCATTTCAAACAATCAAACACTCTGAAAATGTATGTAATTAAAGGGTTGGTAAACGAGACGGAATTCTGAAGCGGGGAGAGGGAGGTGATGCGAGGAGGAAAGCACGAGCGGATAATCATCAGTTACCACAGAGACCGCGAGAAGACAGAGAAAGTCAGAGGTGGAGCCCACAAAAAAACACCGAACTGCAAGCGGAAGGAACATCACCGAAAAAATTTGCAGGAATCCCAAAAAAGTGCACGCATAATTGATCTCTCAAACGTTTATGTGAGCAGTAAAATACAAACGGTTTCATGCATTAGGTCTACAATTTGACATTTAATTTCCTAGTTTAAACACAAATCGATTTATGTATGTTTTCTGTTCTAATACCTCACAGTTCGGATTCAGAAGTAACCAATTTCCCTGGTAATAAATAGTTAAATTCCTTTGTATTTAAATCGAATACATAGAAATAGTAAACATTTTGAAATATTCGTTTATTGTAAATAAATTGTTTATAAAGAAACATCCGACGCTATAATAAATTTATATTACAACGGTACATAATGAGTTTAGAATTATCAGTATTCTGTAGTCAACATACATTTATCAATATTCGAGTCCAGTTTGAATATAGTAAACAAGAAGAGGAATTTCCCAATTAACAATGAAACGAGTCTTCTTCTTCGTTGGCTCTGCAGCCCATTAAGGACCTTGGTCTACAAGGACGACTGCGGACTGCCATCTTACATGACACATAAGATAATCTTTTTACCATTGAAATTGGATCTGTTTCAGTAGCAACTTGAACTGGGATGGGGGGGATTAAGAAGAAATCGTTCTGTGCTAAACCACGGGACTGTGACGGTCTTACTGTCCAAAAATAAATTCACTTATGCTTATATCTTTGACCCAATCGTTTTTATCAGTCGCCAATTTATACAAAGAAAATAATGTTTTAACAAATATATCCAAAATTATTTATTCGAGTTTTGTGTGGAACTTTCAGTTTGGCAAAGTCATCTATTATAACAATAAAACATATACATTAGAAGAATTTCAATTTATACATTCATATAAACAATTATTTAAAAGGTTTAAATTATTTTTTACAATTACTGAGAACCACTGTAATTATATTATATACACACAATCAGGTCCTCTTCAATATATTATTTATTATGTAAATTATGAGTTCATCGGTTATTCATAGTAAGGTACGTGTCTATCTTACGGTATTCGTGTAAGACATTATGACATGTATCACCGACATAAATGGACATCAATAATAATCGGATATTATGGTGGTACAATATCAGTTTTAAATAAAGAATTATCCAGACTTACATTGAAACGGAAAATAAACTTATATGGATATAAATTGTGATTAATTTATCTTTAATTACCTATGAAAGACCATAGGATTACCATTCATAAAATAGAATGCGTTAAAAAATTAAATGGGTCATACAAGAATTAATATACGAACGACAATATACAATGATGAAACAACTCAATATGAGAATTAATACAGCATTGTTATAACGTAATACAAATATATCCAAAATTATTTATTCGAGTTTTGTTTGGAACTTTCAGTTTATACATTAGAAGAATTTCAATTTATACATTCATATAAACAATTATTTGACAAAGTTTTAAATTATTTTTTTACAATTACTGAGGACCACAGTAATAATATTATATACATACAATCAGATCGTCTTCAATATATTAGTTATTATTTAATTTATGAGTTCATCGGTTATTTATTGTAAGGTACGTGTCTATCTTACGGTATTCCGAATTTGGGGTTATGTATGTTCAGCGTATCGACTCTTCATCAGTCTTAACTCAAGCCTATTAGCATATTAGATACAAAACTGAGAGGGTATAGTAGAACCAACTGTTCCCTCAGTCTAGGATTGTACGGTACAGGCATTACTTGGTCATGGGTTTATTTCTGTCACTTATGCCGAACTGTGCTGACTGTAGAACTCGTAGTGATTGTAATCCATGATAACGAGTAATATTTCACGATGTTTACGTGTCCAAACGCTTTATTCCGTCATGTTACTGAGGCGGAGTCGGGACCTCCTCTCCCGGACGAGTAACGTAACTCGGAGCTCCGAGAGTCTGGAGAAAGAGGAAAAAAAGCGAAGAGTAACCGAAAATGATGCGTGAGCTACCTGGCAATAAAATTTTACTTTCGCAGCGCTTTCACATCCGGCCGGGCCTGTATTAATCTGAGTGCGCAACCGCGAAAGCCGGTCGCGGCCTTCCAAGGACGAGAACCTTAACCAACATTTGCAGAGTTTTTGAAGCGGAAGTTTGGTCGCCCTGCCCATAGCTCACCGCGAAGAAGGTCGGAGAAAGTGTCGGTTCCCTCGTCTTGGACGTGACGGCCCGGTCCTCGGCTAGCGCACAAATACGCGGAAGTTATCACGTCACCGTGACTCCATTAATCTCGGCGAGAGAGTAGGACAGTCTCCTTATTACGCCACTTAACCTGTAGACACGGTCTACGGACCGGTAGCAAACGAAATGCCATCTGTAACGATTATAGCCGTCGACCTTACGAACTCCTGATAGCCAAAGTCCTATTACATTCACTGAGGTAGAAATCAACTCATCTAATGGATTGTGTTCACCTTCAGAGCGACCGTCATGGAAAGTGGTCATGAACCTGGCGTGTATCGTAAGTCCTCCGCCGCACACACGCGAATAAACACTCGCTTCTAAATAGGCCTACATTTGTTAGGTATAGGAAAAGTATATAACGTCAAAAAAATATAAAATCTTCCACCACCCTGGAGATTTACTTTCCTTCTGTATCTATTAAGTGTCTACCATAATATATATAACCGCGCCTACAAACAGAACCGGGACTAGCGTTTTTGGCACCATAGGAAAAAAGGAAAATTATTGCCCCCAAGCTTAAAAAAACATAATAAATTATGCTAAACAGAAAAAGACAATTGCATTAAGATAATACTAATGCAAACATATTTTTGTAACAATATTTGATTGAAAATAAAATTTATAATGAGCTAAGGACAATGAACTAACAAATGAAAACTAGTACAGATAATTGAAATATTAGTTCATATCAATAAACAAGACTAGTTGAATTACATGCATAGTATAAATCTAAATTAAAAAAACACTTTCGAAGTGTTTTTTTCCCTTTGCTAAATCGTGATCATATCTAATTTATTACTCAAGCAATGGTTAAGTCATTAAGAAGACTTTGAGTAAACATAGTTGTAAAATAATAACTGATTATTTTTAATTTGGAAAAGTTTCTTTCACCGGCATTAACAGTTATGGGCACCGTTACCAAATTTCTTTTAAAAAAGCTAAATTTTGGCCCAAATTTAAGGAAAGTGTTGAAAGTGAAGAAAATAGGATCTATTTCGTCAGCTAGTCCTTAATAGTTAAGATTAGAGGAATCATCGCCTGTCAAATTATTGTAATAATGTATTTTCTTTGTAGTTCGGGCGGTTTTGCCGCTCCTAAATTTTGCCGCCGCAGGCAGTCGCCTACCGTGCCTACAAACTAGGGCCGACCCTGATAGGAAATGAAACAAAGAAATAAAAGTTTTAATGATGCGAGAAAATATGCGGTTTTAAATACATATATTATAGACTATCGATCAAAATAATCAAAATATTAAATACACACCGATAAAGTTAAACTGGGAAATAATGTTGAACGTATGAAATTTGGTATCGCTTTTATATAACGAAAATGGCCCCAAAAATTGACAGAGTGCAAAGGAAGTACAGTTGTTTTGACAGAATCATCCCGTATTGGTAATCTAATTTATCGTAACCAGAATTGATAAGTTATGTAAGAAATATCATCTGTTAAATAACAGCTTAATATTTAACGTGATTATGTTTTTGGCTTAACATCAACAGAAAAACTAATTGTACTCCGTTGGGAGGAGGGAGAACTTCTACGTTACCGATTATATATAACGTATGTACTAAAGGGGAGTTGGAAGGCCATATCTTGAAATGTTAAAATACTGAATTTTTCATGGAAACTGTTATACTTATAGAAATGAAATTCTTGCAGCTTGTTTTTAATCTTATGATATTTGTGTTGAAGAACAATAAATGATTTACAATAATTATTTATTTATTTATCACGATCTATTTTTATGGAAAATTTGAGATATTTTTAGCCATAACTAATGATTCAAATAATTTATTCCGTTTCCTTACACATAACATAAGCTGTGAAAATTTCAGTGCCGTATCTATGACGGTTTTCGAAAAAAGGTACCTATTTTAATATCAGCAAGGAAGTCTACCCATTTAAATGGAACTTTTTACATCCACACTTGCTACTGTCTCTTAATAAGCTGCAGAGGAACCGTAAATCAAGTATTTAACTTCTCAGAAAAAAATCTGAATCTGCGTCTGTTTTCATCAGTAATTTTTGGTACATGGAACTTGTAACACTACACTGCATTATAATCCTAAAGCTAAGTCAATATATATTTTATATTATTTTCATTCTTTGTACTTTCCTTACATTCTATTTCAGTACTTTATTTTCTCCGTCATTGGCAATATAATTAAAATTCAGATAACGTCTTTAACTTTAATCATGAAAACTTAAATCATTATCGGATTGTTGCTACATCTCATCGCTGACCCATACAAATTAATATAAAGGAAACGTAGTATTAAATAAATTTAAATAATACATAATATTTTTCGTGGCCAAATCAAATCCACTCATTACCATATTGAGTGTTACTGGAGCCGCTGTCTCTTTTGTAATACATTCCTCAAACTTCATAAACTTTGAAACATGACTCAGGACAGACTATATAGAAGTAAATGACAAATTTGTAAAGTAATTTGCTGTTTATTTTTCAACTGCTACTGACGGACACACAGACTTTGTGAAATAGTGCGTGCGGTACGCATTAACCGAACTAAGCCAGACGTACTGTCATCGCAAATGAGGAAAACGCCATTAGTGGCCATTATCAGAAAATTGCAAGGGAAAGTTAATGCGCACAGTACGTCACTCTCTGATAAATTCGAAGTCATCAGAATCTGACATTCCACCACTGCATTCGCTGAAATGTATATGCACATATTGAACCACATATTCAATAACTCTGACATCATCAAATAGAATTACAGTTAGCCATAGAGGCCGTTATACCCTTTGCTACCGTGAATTATAGTAAGACTATTTATAGGAATGCTCTTCGCTTTGTTCGATGTTAACATCAAAATCTCCTTAGATAAAGACGAGACGGATTAATTTGCTTAGAATATAGCTTTGTTACAGCTGAGGAAACAGATTAATTCACGCTAGAAATACCACATAATAATACACGTGGACTTTTTTTTAAAAAAAAATGTGTTAACTTCTTGTATGGAGACAATGAAATACGTTGGGCCAACAAAAACTCTAATAAGATAATGCAGTGTTCCAAGAATAACAGTCCTTGGTGCCACGCAGCGATTTCACACTGTCAAAATTTACTTAAGACCTTGAAGAATCTACTTTCAACTTTCTGAAGGCAAATGAATTGAACAATCATCCGTCACGTAATACGCTGCTAGGAGTTTCAAATATTTCATAGTAACATATATATATATATATAATTATTTAAATTAGGAAATTTCTAAGTTTGCATCAGCCGCTTTGTAAATACTCGTATCGTACATTATTTGTTGAAAAAAAAATAGAAATAGGATTTAATTGATCCGACTACTACACTGTATTGAAAAAAATAATAAAATAATTATATGTAGAAACGGAGAGGCAAAAAGTTTTAATTAAAGCTTGATGTAATTGCAGGCCAGAGTCTTATTGTGAGCCTTTTAGTGAAAACAGCAATTCTGATTGTCACTGTAAAAGAAAAGAAAATATATCAGGGTGTTTGTTTACATTACCGCTAATTCATAGAAACTGATTCTGAAACCTGTCTTTCTTCCTTGTCTTTCCGCAACAATAATTCAATACACGAAAGTATATATACGACCGCCTCAGTCAAAACTTGTTTTTTAGCTGCTCATTAAACGAAAATTAATTTAATTTTAGCACAAGTTGACGAGGAAATCACAAACCAACAACGGTTCACCTCGGAAAAATGATCTCTCAAAGATGTGTATATGTGGTCTGAACTAATTAGAAATAAAATTATGAACTTAAGTGGTTTTGCACCATTACAAGGTGGAGTTTACCTTTCTTCGCGATATAGAAATATTTGTAAAAGCAGATTTTAAGTATAATGATCAAGCCAGTCTAGTACGTTTCACTAAACCCAAATTTTATACATTTTCTCGCGATTTAATTATATTTCTAAAAAGATCTGTTCAACAAAAAGAAGCAAGAATCAAGTAAGAGGAGGAATGTGGGATTCTTCCCCATAAATACAACTCCACACACATAATTGGACTAACGTCTGTGTAGTATCTAGAAATAAAATATAAATAAATCGCCACTTCTCCAGAATATAGTGACGGGGGAAGGTCATCGAAACGTCGCATGTCTCACAGCTTTTGAAGCTTCAGTAATGTTTCTTCAATACTACAGGATTTATTAGCCAACTATAATATTGAATATTGTAAACGTTCGAATTAACATCTCTATTATCAATATATCCTAAGAGTTCATTTAATTAATAGATCTTATAAAATTTTAGGTTGTTCGCCGTGATTTTTTTTGGTTGGTTTGTTTCTTTGAGTGGACGTGAAACAAATTATACTTTGAAGAATTTGATATTTTACCTTAACAATTTAAAATTAAACACTTCACTTTGTTATTATCATTACTGAAGCTTTCATTAGAGTAGCGAAATGTTCTAAATCACATAATATTTAGTTTCCTTGCTACGGGTTTTAAATAACTTTTTATTTTAATTTTAGTGATGTACAAAATACATTCCTTATCGTTGCTCAGTTGAAGGTAAACTGATCTATAAAGGTAGTTTTAATGGAAGTATCACCACTACGCTTGCATTATCATAACCTATGAAATACTTAACAAAAAAGGTACCTTTCCTTAAAAGAAGATTTTAGTTTAATTTTTTACTTTTTGTAAATCAGTGTGTCCCTTTGAAGAGCGCGAAACGCCTTGAATCGTTCCACCCATCGTATCAGCGAATATAGATTTGAAAATAAAGTAATTTCTTAGCAACAGATCAATGTCAAGTTAAAGATTCTAAGCGATTTTATTCGTCCGTTTTTATCCGCTACCTCTGTTCGCATTTAAAATAATATATTAATGTGTATAACAGGCAGTCTTGGACACTGGTGTTCTTCTATTTATAAAAAACGTGAAAATGGTTATTCTTTTTCTCGTCTACTTGTTTTTTTAGGGCTTCATCGGTGAGTTTTGACTGTGGCGTGGTGTATATGGTCCAATTCTTAACAAATGGAATGTTTGGTCGGCGTTCAGTGGAAACACTGGTAAGACTGGTCCCAGCCCGACGGCGTGTTCTGATATAAACTATGTCGGAAGAGACTTGGTAATGAAGGGAAAGTGTTTAGCCGCGTTCATCTTCGTGACCCTGGAATGTTTCCTTTGGGATTTTACACGGCCACGAGTCAGAACCGGCTTTTCAGCTGCTGCATCGTTCCCACAGGCCATCGTAAATGGCCACGGACCTGCAACCTCGGTTCCGGTTTTCGTAGCCTCTTCCTGGGGCTAAAAATTATCTAACATCTGGAAGGTCGTTTGCATCGAATAACACTAGTTTCTTCATCATTGGAGAAGGAATAATATTCTCTTTATAAAACCATAGGCGGGATTTCTACTATGGCAATCGAATTCTTTAGAGCAATGATAATCAGATCGGGAAGACATAAAGAAATCTGTAACCTTTGCGTTTCTGTCTTAGAATTGAAATAGACGTAATAGAACGATTCTGGACGCGGCTAGGTTCTTACTTGTAAACGATGTATATTTTCCTATGAATATTTTATGCACAATGAAAACCTGTCTCAGGAGGCAAATGACGTTCGACTGGAATCAATTTCGAGTGCAATATTTTCCTAAGACCATCAGTATTTGGTCGGGACTTGGGAGCTCGTATCTGAGACGACAACAGATTAATCATCTTCATACTTCATGAAACGCCATTTCTGGTTTGGAATATAAAACGATGCCCGGATACAACTGAATACAGTATAGTTTTACATAAAAACGCAAAGTAAATCATAAATTAATTGACTTATTTGATAATTATGGTGTTTCTAATAAGTAATATCAATTTTGGTAAAATCCATCAATGAAAAAATTCACATTCTGACCAAACGTTGTTGATGTGGCATTTAGTCATAAGACTGGTCTGATGCAACCCTCCATGCTAACCTATCCTGCGCAAGCCTTTTCATGTCTACATAGCTACCACATCCTCCCTAATCTATTTAGCGTATTCCATCCTTGTCCTCCCTCTTTTGTTCTTACCCCACAAACTTCCATCTAATGCTAATTTTACAAGACCCTCATGTATCAAAAGTGGTCTATTAATCTATCCCTTCTCTTGGACAAAGTCCTCCGAATTTTACTGTTCCCCTATTCTGCTTAGAACTTCCTGGTTAGTTACTATTTCCACCCATCTGATTTTCTGCATTCTCCTATAGCACCACATTTCGAAAGCTTCTGTTCTATTGCTTCCTGCAACTTCTATCGTCCACGTTTCGCACTCAAATAACGCCACACTCTTGACATAATGTGATATAAAAAATAAAATATTTAGACTGTATTGCACTTTATATTGGTCAAACCAAACGAGCCCTAAAATGCGGATTAAAAAGAATTTTAAAAACGTAAAATGTTAAATTAAAAAAAAACAATTTCGATAGGTAAATTGTAACTCTTGGGGAAGAAACATTTATTTCACAAGGCTGATGAGTGAAATGATACATATCTGTTACAATCCTACAGCATTAAATTTACGATACCCTGATGTTTTAATGATTTAATTTTCTGTATCATATCATTATTTATCTCAATTTAGAAATTATTACGTAATTTGCTCTACATTCAAGATAAAAAAGGAAATGGTTACAGAATTTTCTAACAATTTGAATATTCCGAAACCGCCACATCGGACATACGGAAATGCCATGATTAATGACAGACCTCGTGGAAGTCTATAAAATACAAATTTTTAGCAAATAGTAACCCTTGTTACAAACCAGATGACACTGACTTAGCTTGAACAGAATAATTTATTCTCAGAAGTCGAATGTCCTCAAATATATTGTTACACTCATTTATTTTAGAAGGAAAATTTACCAACCTTTTCTGATTAATGATTAGAAAATACATGGATATCTTTATCTGTATAAATGGTATGCAGAACAGAAATTCACCTAATCTTTTCAATGATGATTACCAAAATTTATGCAACCTTAGAAAGTGTACCATGGATCGGAATTCATAGTAGGGTCAGCCGTATGCGTAAAAGAAAGTTGCTTAATAACGCCGGAAGTGACCTGTGACTCTTTATGGGGCTCACTAAGAGAAAAAATACTTTCACTGAATAATAATGCAAAATAAATCTGTCGATGGGAAGTGTTCGTCCTAGGAATTATATAAAACATCCGTATTAGTTTTAAAATCAATTAATTATCTTTATGTTTCAATCTTTCAATAATTATCAACCGAATATGCAATTTCACCGCCAACTCGAAATGAACCATTTTATTTATTTGATGTCACAATACTGTCTTATCGACTGACCTGTATTATTTTCTGATTCCAAATTCCATCAGCACAACAAACATTTTGTCCGTAATATTTCTAACGAGTACCACGAAAGCTTTATTAACAACAATCTCAGTGCCCGAAGTTTCCCGGGTATATATATAGATCGGAAAATGAATTAATTCTACCATGATTTTTTGGTCAACACGTTATTTAACTGGAATCTTTTAGATCATTAAGCTCTAGATGAGCACATCACGACAAATGTTGATTTGGGGCTAATTTCAAATTAACCGAGATGAAAACTGGTGACGACTTAATGGAGTTAATAATCCTCTTGGTGCATTAAATTAGCACCCTACATTAATAGAATCTGAAAAATTCCCGGTGCATTATAAGAATGAAAAGTATTTCAGGTTAAAAATTCTCCAGGTTTATTAAGAGAGACAAAAAAACACTCTGTACATTAAAGAAATAAAAGACAGTCCCTGTACCTTACGGGAGCTAAAAATAATTCTGGTACTTGAAGGTAGTCCAAAATACTCTCGGCGTGTTAACGACAGAGAATAATCCAGGTACAACAACAAGAGGGCGAAAAATATTTCTGCTTGCCTATGATTTATTATGGAAATGAAGTGTACAATTTTCCTTGTATGACACAAAGATTTGAAATTTTTATGGTTTGTATAATAGATACACTCACTTGTTGAAGCGACTAGCACTCCACCTCTTGTAAAATGTTTGTGACTGAGTTGATGGGGACTATTTATCCTGAGAGCCTTTGCGGAAGTGTCACCAAAGTTTCATCTCAATGTGATGAATGGCTTGGGAACGTATACGGGACAAACAAAGATACATTCATTTTTATTTATAAAGTTCACATAAATATTAGATTGACTAAAATCCAATTACCAATTGCTACTCGTCCTCAGTCAGCTCATCCCAAATAATTTCTTGCCCTCCCTTACCACAACTTTTTACATCACAAATTAGTCCAAATCTTTAGAGAATATGATGAGAACAAATTACAAGAACCTGCTTGGTCTGATTGTAATTATTGCTATCTAGGGCAAACTAAAACTCTTCTTCTCTTTTCTTTGGTTGTACAGCCCATTCAGGGCCTTGGCCTACCGGGTCATCTTACATGACACATTTTGAATTTGGAGTGAAACGTGGTTATCGATTCTCCGGGAGTCTTAATATCGGTCTTCGTGACCATGACGTCACAAACATCCAAGCCCACGTCAGGATTCGAATCAGGGACCTCAGGGTTTTGAGGCAGCGTCCACAGGAGGTTGGCATATCAAACTCTACAATGATATACAATACGCCATTTCCAAACATTATTTTCTTAGGAACAATTAAAAAATTTTAGTGATAGGCATCAGGTATTATTCTGGAATTATTTTGAAAATATTTTATATTAAATTAAATATGACTGTAATCATTGAAGAAGTCGGTACTATGAAACTCAGAAGTAACTATGACCCTCTTATTGCTCTGATTTTATATTAATAACGTCGTTGTAGTTTACGTCGCTTGGATTGTTCTATGCGTGAATATCAAAAATCACGAACTAATCTCAACTCTACACCACATAAAAGCAAACACGATTTGCAGAAACGTTGTCTGGCTGTGTCATTATTTAATTCAGCACGCCATTACATTTCGCCGGACAGAAAATATTTTTCTTTTCATGTAAGGTTTTAGAATTTTACCTTCAATAAATAGTCACATGGCATCACTAACATGAAATCTAAGCCGACTTCTTGTGGCACGGTATCATTTTTCTCCGAACTGGGAAACGTCAACGAAGTAAGTGACCGTCCAAGGCTGCAGGAGAAAGTAACTTGCATGGAAGCGAAATCTTATTAGTTATGGTTTGTTAGTGGTATCCGTTAGTAGACCATATGACGTAAAGCAGCAGCAGTTCGTGCTTCGTTATTGTACGGTAAACAACATTACGGGATACTATTTGAAGATTGCTTCCTCGCTTTTCTTCGAGTTGTCAGTTGCATACATAAAATTAGGTTGCTACTTTCACGTTTGATTAATTACTTCGTGGCACTCATGTTACGCAAACATTCGCCACGCAGGAGGAATATTTGACAGCTACAACAATGCTTCAGTTGAATTGTTACGGTTAAGGTGTCAGGCCTTTCAGAACAAGAAAAAGGTGAACCAGGGGCGAACAAACGGATGAAATAACTCGCGACACGTCTCCTTTCTTGGTCAGACAAAACATAGTGATGTGTACACACGTCTTCTCATTGGAAAGTGGTCATTAAATAGATTGGCATCTATAAAATTACGTATGTGTTTTATTCTGTCTGCGAGGTTCATTATGCCTCATAGAAATTAAAGTCAAATTGAAGTAGATTTATACGTTATGAGAGAATTTCACGTTATCTATAGTAGATAATTACTATATATATATATATATATATATATATATGCGCCAGAAAATGAAGTTGTCATGTTAATTAAAACAATTAATAAGGACAGGGAAGAGAGACAGAAAGCTGGAGACTTACCTGAAGTTCTCAGATAACAGGAATCATGTGGAGTTTCAGAGTCTTGAATTTTCGTAGGCACCGTCCCCTTCATCAGAAGGTTAGGAAAACATTTCGATTGACGGCCACCCGTTGACGTCCTTTATATGTATTATGGAGACATCAATTCTCCATTATTTTATGTGTCACTATCCTTGATAACAGTTGTGATAAATTATATTTATTTCGGACATTCGAGAGGACCCAGGAAATAATTTCCAATTCCAATTTGAATTCCAAATACAACAATTAAAAATGAATTTTATTATAAATAACATTGGATTCATTTAAGAAATATAATTATTTAAGTTTATTATTTTTCGACTTCTGTAATTAATTTAAAGCACTGATATAAATATTAACTTCTGCGTAAAGCACGGGGTGGATGGAAGTTTAAAAAGAGTCCAGGGGTCTACTCGTGGTCGATGTTAAATTTTCCTTTATTTTAATTTTAAGAAATGTAATTATTAGATAATGAACTACTTAACATACATATTTATTTTGTTTAATAATATGTCAAATTATTTCAAGGGCGAAGAATGAACCACATTCAAAATTGATTTATTTCGACCTCTAAATTGCAAGAAATATACAATACTAAATTTCACTTGTCAGGGGAGTTGATAGGGTCTTTGTAATTATTAATAATTTTGGTAGATTTATAATTGATATTGGAAGACTTAACCCTTTGAAACTATTGTGTAAAATTGATAAAAAGGAAAAATGATAAAGAATTGTGTTTGTCAATTTGGTTGTAATATTGGACGTTAAAATAAATTAAACTATTGAAATAAAAATTCGTGAGCAAGATATTTACTACAGTTTGTAATCATAACTTTCTCTTTGATTGATGGGATAATAGAAAAATAATGAGTACTTTTTTTTGCACATATTGGGTCTCTATACCAGTTTCAAATTAAAACAGAACTATGAACCGTCACAAAAACGTAAAGAAAGCTAATCTTTTATTTTTTGGAATCAAGAACGCGAAAGGAATATTTAACAGACAAGTGTGGCTCTCCATTGAACCCCTTGGACAAAACGAATTATAAAAATTTTGAAGTTGACTGTCAGCCAAATGTTTTTGTCTTACTTGATGAGGCCCACGGAAAGAGGAGGAAACAACTCTTAATGATTTTCGGTACTTTAGCGTGATAGCTGATATACCATGAATTCGTAATATAAAGTTAGCAAGGATTGGAAATTTGGAATTGGCATCGGCATGTCGGGGCCTGGTGCCGTCTCTAGTCCCCAGGGATGTTTTTTTGGGCACATAGGAATATGACCTCGTAATTTCCGTAAACACGGTTCCGTGGGAATCGTGACCCACGAAGGCAACGAAATATTTAAATACCTCGTGGTTGCTTCAACTAATGGGGTTTCGTGGTCTAAATAAAATCGATTATCAAACATCGACTTCGATGCCTCTTCACTCGCGGTGAGCCTATGTGACTTCATCATTCTGCTCTTGGAAGTTGAGGAGGACGGATGGGAACCGACGCTTGGTCCCAGACGTATATGACGTCGACGCTGAGGAAAGCGTCCTACGGAGAAGGTGGCCGAGAGGCGACGCCACACTACAAAGGAGGTATGCTGTCAGGTTTCCAATCCTTGACGTCTATGGAGGGTATCGTCCACGCTATTTTTTCTTGAGATTTCTTGAGAACCCCTAACATGGTAAATATTTCCTTCATTAAGTTCTTTTGTAAATAAATTTACCATTATCTTTTAGTTACGCTCTTAATTTTTATTCCTCAACACCCCGCCCTATAGTACCTGGATACATATTTCTGTTGTTGCAAAAGATATGATTAATGATGATGTATTGAAATATACACCGACCAATTGAAACAATTAAAAGAAGAAGTCGTAGCCCGTTTCAAAGATTTGTAAAGTTTACGTTCCAGTCTTGGATTATCAATCCGCTTGAGAGACACACAAACAAAGTTAATCTTTCGTTACAAGGTGAATCGATTGAATTGAAGGGAAATTTGGAAATAAAATCAATTTTCATAAACGTACTTATGCCACATTTTCGAATTGTAAATTAATAGTCTAAATTAAGCTGCTGTAATATACCATCAAAACAGGGAAATTCTTTTATGGACTCCCAATTGTTTATATAATAAAAATTACTGAAAAAATAAAGGTTGTCAAGGCAAAAGAAGCAGAAAAAATGGATACTAGGGTTTCTTTAGCTAATAAGAAATATGTGCCGCATTTTTCTTCGTCCGTAAGTTTCTCCCTCGCTCATCGTTCTATTCTAATTTTTTTCTTATTTCTGCTTGAGGTCGTAAAGACTAACTTTATTTTAATTATTAATTAAAACCTTGCAGATGTCTGTTCGTACTCAGGTGTAGGCTTAAAATTCTAGTCGATCATTTGAACTACGAGACGATAATTTAATTTGTGAATATTTCGCTCTTCAGTTATTAATAATTTTTTTGAATATATTTAATAAAGCGATTGGTAAATTAAGGCACTTATTTCTGTAACACTTATTTTTCTTAAATCGACGGGTATCTTCAGAAGAAAAAGGGAAAATATTACAGTTTCTGAAATTCTAATTTTCAGATTCTCTTTTCGCCGCAACACGGGACTGAACGATAAATATTCATGAAACGTTCATATGATGGAAACCCGCACTCGACGGAGAATGAGTTGTAAGTTTCTTACGCCATCTGAAACTGAAACGGGTGCCAAGTGTTGATTCGACGATATGTATTCAGTTCTAACGATCCAGCGAAAGTCCTTTCATATGGCAGCTGCTAACACGTCGTATTTTACAAAATTGCGCAACGTTGCCGATACATTTGCATAGAATATCAAAGGATGAAATTGAATCCCATTGTTAATTTAATTGCTAAAATGATTTTATTTTAATTCTAGTATTCTACTTTGGAACTATACTATAATCGTTATCGTTTGGATGTATTTAATATTGTAGCAGTTATTACAACATGCTTATTTTTCATGGCTACCGTGTTGACGTACTTAAAAATCTCCTGAATTTTTCACCTTTAAAAGCGACGCTTTCGAAAAATTTTCTTAGCCGTTAAATGAACATTTTTATATTTCTGTTTAGACTGCCCCAGGAAAGTCAAATTTGTCCAGAATCGTTTCCACGTATGCGTATTTGATGTTTATTTACTTTAAACTGCGATGAAAGTAAGATTTATGATTTACTCTTTAAACAAGGTATGAAAAATATTTAAAAATTTAGCAACAGTAGTAAGTAATGAACTCGTTTAGTTGCGATTCGTGACAGCCACTCAACTCTGTCGTATTATTTGAGAATTTAATACAGATATGTTGCAATATATTTTTAATGGAGAATGAGCTTGATGATACAACTACATGAAGCTTCTTCGACAAAATAGATGGTTCGATTGATATAAAAAAATATAAGGCACTTCAATTAATAATAACATCTTCCTTATATTTATTTTTCCCGTGTTACAGCCCCTAAGTTAAAACGATTTTTACGATAATTACATCTCTAGTACCGATTATCATAATAAAATTAAGTTTTAATAACAATAAGGACTGAAAGTAAAGAAAATTTCAACCGTTTGAAATTAATTTATATATATTTTATAGGAATTTGTGGATAAAAAGATTTATGATTACTATATTATTGAGAACAATGGAGAAGGAAAAATATTAAGAGTGGGCCTTCTCGTGTTTTAAACTAACAATCGTCACCAAATTTTTGAACCCTAGTTTTTCTTCTTAACTCACAAATTTCTTGGAGATTTATAATGAGACCAAGAAACGTTTACTGAAAACTCTAACAAAGGTGATAATGCTGGAGAAAGACGTGGCTGTAAAATATTGTATTCATTAATTCAACAGCGTTTATCATTTAACTTCTATCCATAATTTTTTTAAAACAAAAGAAGGTTTTGTTTTATGAATGACAATTGGAATGAAGACAAACCAGTTCGTTTAAGTAATAATTGTAACATTAGATAAGGGGAAATATTAATAATGATATTAAAAAAGATAATTAAATCTAAATTTTTAATGCATTATAACAGATATATGACTTTGAAATAATTTCGATAAGAATTTTGATATTTTGTAGATATTGAGAGAGAATGAAGAAAAAATTTATTAATAATTGTAACACGTTTGGTATTATTTTTGAAAAAAGTATAGATGAGAAACAAAGTCTGGAATTTATTCATCGAACATTAATTAGCCATCTGTATTAATGATTGATTATAAGATTATTTTTATCATATGTAAGTTTATGTTGCAATAGCGTTGTAACATTTTAAATTCAATTTTGAAATTACTTATTTGCATTTATTCTCACTTGGTGCTACACACAATACATTGACGGATATTCATGGGTTCATGCTTCCTAATAAAAGCTGAAGTCAACTACGGTAAAAAATAAGAAATATAAATTATAGATTGGTATTCTAACAACAATTTCTAAAGCTTTAATTTTGCGTCTTATCTCACAACGTCACTATTCTTTCTTCCATCCTGTTTTCACGCTCCCTACTTACAAAGCAGCCATATTGCATTCGTATTAAAACGTAAGCATTACAAATTTATAATTAATTTTTCAATAATATTAGCTCTATGATAATTTAATTTAAGAACGCACAATCTAAGATTGCTTTAGGTATATTACATGTGGTCTGTATTTAATACAATTCACAATTTTTAGTGCTTTAATCAGTTGAAACGACACTTGGAGGGCAATTCCATAGAGTTCGGTGGCATTACCCGTTCAATTAACAATTTTTTTCACTATTCACCTACCCTCCACTTGTCTATAACATTAACTATATGAACTAACTCTCATCAGTATTTACGAAAATCTATTACTGTTATTCACGGAAACATTCAAGTTAGGTTCGATTAAATTTTTATTTTACTAGTCAATGTTAACTTTAACATTATCGTTCCCTCCTTGCGCGAAATTTCAATAACTCATGTGAGCTCAATTATATACACCGTATGTCCTAAAAGTTTCGCGGCTGGGCTAATAAAAATAGATAAAACTTAAGACAAATGTTTTAATGCTTTAGGTGTTCTACACAGTCTCCTCCCATATGAGTAGAACACACAGAACGTCAATCATATAAGACTGTTAAAACGTCATTTATTGGTATGTTATTCAACTCGCGTGTCACAGTGGCTTGAAATGTCGTTTAGGCTACATCGTCAAAGCGATTACCCTTCACGAGAATTTTTATTTTGGCGCCAAATCGGGTGAATACCGTTGCTGCTGACAACTTGCGCTTGCTTTTTCGTTAGGAACGGAACTACGACTTTAACAGTGAAAGCGGGCGCATTTTAGTTCAGCAATAAGACATCTCACTTCACTCACTTTTGCGAGGGATCCATCTGAATTCTCTTGCACAACTGATCTATGGAACTAAGTTATTACTGTGGATAATGCCTTGACAGTCAATAAAAGTAGATGATCATTGTCTTCTCTCGTGATTTTGTCATTCGCACTTTCTTTCGTCTAGGCGAACTCTCATCGACCCCTTCTGCACTTTGTCGTTTTGCGATAGGTTCGTATTGATAACACCAACTCTCGTCACCAATGATAATTTTATCCAGAACAGAATTGTCTCCGTTTTTCGTTGCAATCAAGTTGGATGTTGGTGTCCATGCGTTGTTGTCTTTGTTCAGTGTGCGAAACAAACTTTGTACATACTTTTCTCTTAATCATAATATTCTGGAGAAAGTTTTGGAATTGTTTTAGAGATTATCAGTTCCTCAGCGACTGATCTGAATGAGAGATGAAGGTTGGTTTGCTAAAGATTACGAAGAAGAACTTCAGTTGACACACTTATTGTCATCGAGTGACACCTGTCCGTTTTAACAACTCAAAACACTCGTGCACGGCTTAAACAACTATCCCCTTAAGCTTTTTTCACGGACTCGAATGTATCAGTAGCCATTTAACCGTCTAAATCGAAAAATCGAATCACTGCTAGTTACTCTATTGCGATTTCGTGACGCAACAACGTTTATAAACTACGGTCGCACATCTACTACTTAACACTGCCTAATCACAACTGACTGGCCAATCTATAGTTTAAATTTGATACAATTTAAGCTGTCACTGATGCGACGTTGATTATATGTTAGGAAAAAATTTAGTCTCGAAACTTTTTAAAATACAAGTCCAATTAACTTACAATGCATTTCTACCCGCAACTGTAAATAACTGCCGTCCATCTATATCTCCCAGAAGTTCATCTCTCTCCCATTCCATTTGGACGTAATGGATTTTACAAACCACTGCAATATTACCAAATACCCTGGTCTATTTTTATTTTAGGTAAATCTGCTGTAGATCTGTTGCGATAGCCCAGAAAACCACCTCCCACCTTAAGATTTGCGAACAAATGCCTCTCTTTGTCCTCGCCTATAATGTTCTTTACAAAGTAACTACGTTTCTGAATTCTCTCCTACGAGTGACTATCAACAAGGGGTTTTCATTCTCATCTATTCAACCCCTGTTTATAACCGTGGACTTTTGCTTATTTCTTCGCGTTTGTCATTAGTTTATCAGTATATCAATATAAAATCTCACGATTTCTATTCTAAAATTAAAAGTTTCCCCATCGCTTCGACACGAGCCAATGCCAACACTCTAAGGTCACGACAATCATAATTTATTGGTTTAGAGATGAGACGCGAACAGAAAAAGGATTTGAAGTAGACGCGGTGTTTGTATTCATTATTTGTAAGTCATGGCGAGGGACAGTTTGGCCAGACGGAATACTGTTGGAGTTTGTGGAGAAATGTTTACAGTATCGTTTATAATATTTCGCGAACACGTGCTAGCTGACGTGGTCGCCGAAGAATCATGAGATCCGAGAACCGTCGGCACATCACTATTTAAATATTCTTCTTCATGTAAGTACAAACTAAGTTTCCGTTTTTGTCTTTTTTACGAGCACTAAAATCTAAAATTATTCACCGTAACTTCGTCGCTATCTACCTTCAATTAGATCAAAAGATCCTGATAAAGTAAGCAAATAGTATAAATGAATTTTCGAAATTCAGATAACTTCTAAGATCCAGGTTTGGTTTGAGAGAAAGAGGAAGAAATCAGTAGGACATGGCATGAATTTCGTGACTGGATGTTGCCAAGCATTCACGCAACGGTGTTCCGTAGGTTGGTGAATGTTGAAATTTTCCTTTCAATTGCAGCATTGCGTTAGTTGCATGAGATCCTTACAATTTGAAGTCAGGAGACGAAGAAAGGATTTTGAAATACGCTCCATGGCAAGTTCGGATCTTTCTTCACAGTTCACAGAACTTCAATGGTACCGACAGTATTTGGCGTCAAAGAAAATGTTAACCGGAACATCATTTTTTTCGGTCTACGAAAAAAGTAGAAGTTGCTATTCGGATTAGCTGAGGAAATGTTAATGAACTCATAGATTATATTGAGTAACAGACATTTTAACTCGATATTTGCTTTTATTACAACTTTTGGGACCATTAACGCCTTGACGACACACCCCGGACCTATTTCTATTTTGGGTCAGCTTCAAATTAAATGGGATGTTGACTGGCAGCTTCAATAATTCTCCAGCTTTATTACGTTAGCTTATTGCATTATGAGACTCTAAAAATTCCCGGTTCATTGAGAGAATGTAAAATTCTCTGGATACCATACAAGAGTCCAAAGTACACTACAGCATGTTGCTAAAGCAGACGAAATTTAAAAAGAAGCTTTTTTCTTCGCACCAATGTGGAAGTAGTAGAGAACTGGGAAAGTGGCGCAATTTCGCAGAAGAAAAGACCGCCAGGCTGTAACAGCAACTGTAAGAAAAGCGAGCAATAAGGAAAAGTCATGAGTCATATAACAAGGAGTCATGATGCAACATGTTAGATTGAATTTATGATTATCCAGAACATCCAGGTGGTGAAAGTGTGAACCGTGTCTGACAATGACGACGACGGCGAGTAATTACACATATAAGATTGACCGAAATGGCTTCAACTCTACTAATTGAACCATTAAGTTGACTGAAAGTACTGGGAAGTGTCCACTGTATAATTTAAAGAAAACCACCGATTATGCTTCAGTTTTTGCGCTCCGTGGTCCTGTACATACTGTATAACTCCACTTAACAATACATTTGTTCCAATTTCCTAGACTTCTCAAAATAAGTATAGTTACACAGTTCATAAAGCAAATATAACAATTGGAAATGGGCAGTCCGATGTTCTGTCCAAGGTAATGAATATTTCATAACTTATTCTTACAAAATCCCAAAGGAAGTAGTTCAGAGAGGAGAACTCACACAACCCGAAAATTATTCGAGTAAAAACATGTACACTATGTGGCATGTGACAGTCCAGTTGTCAGAAGAACTTGTTCACCGTAGTATTTGCCAGTTGTGGTCATGATGCAGTAACATTTGTAGAAACAGGACACGCATTATGGTAATACTATTTAATGATATCGACTAATTGTTGATTCATGTTACACTGCATGATGATTTGTCAAATACTGAGGAGAACAGTTCATTAGGGTACATTCCTCATTTCCGACAAATTCTTCACCCTTCCAGCTTCCATGTGGTGTATTGTGCAAATTTTTCAAACTGAACGTTTCATCACAATGACAGTTTTTACCATTATAACAACCTTGTTTTATACCTATACAGTCTATCAAGTTTCAAGCATCCAGAGACTTTATTCTTCACAAATTTCCAAAATTTTTCCTCAAAAGAGTTTCGTAAAATGTATTTCATATGATTCACATTCTTACTGCATCAATACCTCCTTCATAATAATAATAATAATAATTTATCTTACAGTTTCACTGGTACATATGTTATTAACATTGTCATATTTTTAACATAGTTAAATGAAATTTCCTTTTATAATCTTCTTTTATCAAGATTTTTTTATATATACTCAATTATAACTACTGTAAGTCACTAAGTAGTTTTTCTTAAAATTGTTTATCAAGATTTTGATTATATTTGCAATTATAGTTCTGTTAAATATTTTATATATTATAATAAAGTTTATTATAATTAAAGCATATCTTATTCACCTTGTTAATATTGTAATGAGCACATCTGCAATTAAAAAATGATGTAGGCCTAGTGCAAAAATTATATTTTGTTGTCTGTAAGAAAACATTCAATTTGGATAAATATTCAATGTGATATATTATTTAAAATTCATGTTAGCATAAAAGTTACTGACATAACTACTTTCATTATGAGAATTTATAATTTTATTTTTGTTTTTATAATTATGAACAGCTTTGTGAATGTTAAAGAAGGTTATAATTGCACTTACATAAAATAAAATAACAGTCTTGATAAAACAATGTCAAAAAAGATAATTCATAGTTTATAACCATAAAGAAAAGATGATTCAATTTCCTCATATTTTATTGTATAATGTATAAAAATAAATCAGATATCTTACATATGCAAAAAAAAATGTGATTTTACACACAAATTTACTTTACTCAGATGTTTATGTAACTGTAATCTGATTACTAAATGTATTTATACAATTTCTCCTATCATACTCCATTTTTGTCATTGTGAGATGTATATTTTCAGTAATATTAAATAATTATTATGCCATTATACCTAACTAGTATAGGAAAACCACAATGAATATTTTTTCAGATCGGAACACTGTTTGGTAACTTTCCTCTCTTATCAGATTAAACATAATTTTAACATATTTATTATGCAAAACTAATAGTCGGTTAATATATTTTCATGTTATACATGAAAATAATAAATATTTTCTATTTTTTTTTGTTAAAACCATTGATGTACCCAATAGATTTTGATAAATAATTAGAATCATAATTTTAGTTTTTTTAAAATTATATATATTTATGTTACAGCTTGGGATGCTAATGGAAAATATAGTTCTGGACTATTCTGGGGAAATGGATTCTGGACCGGATCAAAATCTTTATGTGACAATTTAAACTTAAATGAAACTGGAGATCTTCCATTTAGTCTTGGATTTAATACTATTCACTTAGATTTGGCATTTTTGGGATCATCTGCACCTGATGTACGTATATTGTTTAATGTATTTAAATAAAAATTTCATTCATATGATATAGTTTTATATTTTAAGAATGACTGCATTTCATTATTATTTAAGTAATTGTTGCAAACAAATTATGTGTTTTAATTTTTCTCCACAAAGAATCATCGGATACTTATAGGACTTTGTCTGCCATATGCTTGTTCTCGTGAAGATGTTAGCCGTATCATGGAATTGTCAGTTATGGATGATAATAACAACACTATAAACCAAGATATTCGAATTATTAAAGTAAAATCACCTCACAACACATATGACATGTTCACTGATTCTACATTCTGGGTACTTGCGTAAGTGCAATTTATTAAGTTCATAAGATAAAAGATTTTTTGTTAAATTATTTGTATTACAAAACAGTCATGAAGGATGCTTAATGAATTTTAGTTTTTTATAAAAATAATGTTATAGATACTAAAATATTGCAATTCTTTACTTTTCAGAGGTGTCACATCAATTATGTTGATCTTAATGGGAATTGGAACCTTTTATGATTTATACATGACAAACAGTCTGTGGGAAAAGAAGTCTCACTATTTAAAAAATAATTATAAGTATGAAATAAGAAAAACTGTAAATACAAAGCCAGACCAAATGAATTTAAAATTTTCTGCAGAAAGTATTTCAAGTGGAATTAATTTGAATAACAATGGTAATGTAGAAAGTTTAACTCCTTCATAAGTAAGTTATTTAAATTTTGTTGCTGTTTATTTATAAGTAAGCATTATTTTTGCAGTTCCCAATAGCTATGACAAATCTATAACTACAATGGTGGGACATGACATATCTCCAGACCCAGTTTCAGAGACATCATCACTTGGACAGCCACTGGGTAAAAGCCACTAATTGCTAATTACTTTGTTCCTTTTATTTGATACATAAATTTATTTTCTGTATAAGTGTTTTAGAGATAGTATCACTTTGTCTAACAAATTTTAAATCATTATTTCTATTAATATTCATGATACATCCAAATAGATTTTCAGTTCATGATCACATTTCATAACTAAAGATCAATTGAAAAAATATATTATAAATATGCTGTTCTTCCACCAATTTTAATTTTCTAATATGTTTTATCACATTTTTATATGTTAAAGGTGTTCTGCACAGGATATTACTATCTTTCTCTGTAAGAATAAACTTTAACATAATATGTGATCGATCAGTTGGAGCTGACACAATTCCAACCATCCATGGTTTACGATCTCTTAGTATGGTTTGGGTGATTCTTGGCCACACATGTATTGTTGCATTCAAATATTCAGGTAACCAAACTTATGAAAATAATATTCAGTGAAATCATTCAGATTTAATTAAAAACAATGTTTTCTGAAATTATGAGCACTTATTATTTATCAACTGTATAGAATTAATTCCAGGTATGTGTAGTAGGTTTTTATATGGTATTTTATGCTAACAATTCATACTTACTGATTTATTTAAGGATTAACTTTGATTAGGCTCTACTATTCTATAGTGGTATTTCTAAAATTTTATATAATGGCATTGTTATAGTGTTACCTTGTGGGCATAACATCTGTAAACCTATTAGTAGTATTATTTTTGTACTCAATTTTGTTTACGTCATACAATAGGGATCAAAATTGTTTAAATTTAATTAGACAAAAATAAGTAATTCAGGAAATTCTTTCCATACTTGTAATTCTTGTGTTAAAATATACCTGGCAACATAAATGTAATACTATGTAAATACATAAAACTATTCAGATTGTTACATTGTAACTAAAATAACTCAATATGTAAGACATTACATATTTTTCAGATAACA
Organism: Eucriotettix oculatus; assembly: GCA_034510155.1. Taxonomy (NCBI): domain Eukaryota; kingdom Metazoa; phylum Arthropoda; class Insecta; order Orthoptera; family Tetrigidae; genus Eucriotettix; species Eucriotettix oculatus. The sequence continues at coordinate 46,976,517 of CM067380.1, forward strand.
TGGCATACAGAGGAATGGTGGAAAAGGAATTTCTGTTCCAAACTGTGAATAATGGAGCTTTCTCAGTTGATACATTCTTTTTTATAAGGTTGGTAATATTGTAATTGTTGTTCGTGAATTGTACACTTTTAAGTTCAGAAGCCAGTCAACATTAAGTAATTAAAGAATAAAGCAGATGAAATGCAAAATCATTTTCTCCAATAGACTGGATGATGTTGAGTTGACATTTACTAAATTATATTTATAGCATATGGAAAGAATATGCTCTGAACCAATGGCTGTGAACCATGGGGAAGAAGGAATGACAGGAACATTATGGTTTTCTATACAGATATACACTAAATTTTTTTATCAATTGAACTTTGAGTATGTTGCAGACACATACTATTAATGTTTCAAAAATATACTGTAACAATATAAATTATCTGAGTTTTCATTATTTCAGTGGTCTTCTAGTGTCTTTCTTGTACTTTCGAACTGTGGATAAGGTTGATATGGCTCAAGCGACAGGAACTACTGGGATTCTATCAAAGTTTATGCAATATATCGGTATGATAGGCTATAGGTATTGCAGGTAAATATAATTTTTTTTGCCTTGATATTATAATAATAATTAAAAAAATTATATTGATATAAACTAATTAATGACCATCTAGTTAATTAAGCTAATTAATGTAAGTATTGATGCTCTTACTATTTCATTAAATCAGGTAAACATAGTCATGAAGATTTTTCCTCCCATTTACTAAATGAGTAATTAATATTTTGAATTGTTAGTATAGGATTTAGAAAACTTTGTACATCTTATAAACAGATAAAGAACTAATATTTGAAAACATTGCCTCTTACTTCTTAATTTAATATTTTGTAATACCTGAGCTTCTCAGGACTAATTTATATATATATATATATATATATATATATATATATATATTTATACTCAACATCCTATAACTCTTTATCTCCAACCTTCCCCCCCCCCCTCCCTAAAGCACGAGTCCATTGGAATTGTACATACAATAAAACCTTCTGTGTGTGTGTATACCTTGCCTTTTGTTTGAATGGTGGTTGTATGTATGTATGTATGTATGTATGCATGTATGTATGAGAGTGTGTATAAATATTTAAATATTGACACCTCTAAGGGTGGATGTGTTTGAATGAATGTGTGTCAAGATGGGGGTGTTAGTATGCATCTCCCCAACCCCCATCAAGTCCTTGTGCCTCTTCCCAGACCCTTATTGAGAGAGAAAGTTGGTGACCTGGTGGGGTCAATTGTTTACGACCTAAGTTAGCTGAGCAGCAAATTTTGGCTGCTCAGTCATCGGCTAGCCGATCACAGGAAAGTCTTCCTAACTTTCTGATGAAGGGGGGCGGTGCCTCCGAAAATTCAAGTTCTCTAAAATTCACAAGGTGTCTACCATCTATGAACCTCAGGTAAGTCATCTTCTTTCTATCTTTCTGTTCTTTCCCCATTGATTGTTTTAATAAACATGACAATGTCATTTCCTGACTCATATATATATATATTCATAGATGGTAGGCACCTTGTGAGGTTCGGAGTTATTTAAATTTTCGGAGGCACTGCCCCCTTCATCATAAAGTTAGGAAGACATTTCCAGTTATCGGCTAGCTGACTCCTTTCCTTATTAATTATATATATATGATAAAACATGAAGTTTGAACACAATTTGATACAACAACTCTTTCATAGGCTGACGGTCCCATACATGTTTGTACTGGGTGTTGTTGAAATATGTATGAAGTGGTTCCAGTACAATTCAGTATTTGAACCCCCAACTCAAGACCATTTGAATTGCCCAAAATATTGGTGGAGAAATGCACTTTTTATCAATACATTATTTCCTGTTCAAGATATGGTAAGAAAATTACAAACTATTCTGGTACCAAAATTTATATTTAAATTATTTTAATTTGATGCTCTTCCGCTTTTTGATGCAAATATATTAGAACTTCATTAGGCTAATTTCATAATGTAACAGAAATATTATATAATTGCTTCCTGAATGCTGAATTTAATTACATTCAAGTGTATGCTGCTAACACAGGTTTAGTCTATAAAAATCAAAGGTATTCCATTTACACACATAAAATAACACTATTCAAAATCCAATTATTGAATAATTTTTACTGACCAAAATTTACTAAGTTCGGATAAATTTTCAGTGTATGTTGTGGAGTTGGTACCTTGCAGATGATACACAATTTTATGTCCTTGGCATAATATTTTTGATCCTGGCAACCAGGTAAAAATGATAATTATACTAAGAATTAATTTTTATTGTTGGTTTAATGATTTGAGAAATACACTAAAATTATAGCTGTGATGGGACAAGTGTAAATATATCAAATAAGGTTAATGAATTATTGTTAAGATGAAGTGTTACAAAATTTGCATTATTCCATTAATATATTTTATAAATGTTAATGAAACAATGATTTAAAATTTTTCAGCCATTTCCGACTATCAGCTGCTACAATGCTAGTTTTCCTTGTAAGCTCATGGTTCACTACAGCATTCATAGCTTATACAAACAAACACATACCAAGGTAGTACATAATTATATATTATTGATTTCAACATTTATTTTAGTTTTATATTTATAAAAAAATTAGTTATGTATGTATAAAGAGAATAAAAATCTAACAATCTTGGTAATTAAGAACAAATGCTTTACCACTGAGGTCTACTATTCTTTCCCTACGATACAACAAAACTAAATGGGACTGAACTTTAAACCTGTAAGACTTCAAGAGTTATAGGTAATTCACTATTAGGAGTTTTTATCTACATTTCTGTAGTGCAATAAATCATAATTAATAACAAATAAAATATATTGGTAATGCCTCAACTTTTCATTACCACAATTATCAAATGATTGCCATAATATCTGGATATTTTACAGTGAGGATGACCCTCTAGCTCTTTTCGATAAAATTTATGATAAACCTTGGACTCGTCTAGGCCCATATTTAATTGGAATGTGTGTGGGATGGCTGCTATACAAGACAAATTGCAAAATAAAAATGAGCAAGGTATTACTCAAATTAATATATTTTATTATTAAATAATTTTGATTTGGTGTATTAGAGACAAATAGCCTACAAGTATTCTCATTCACACACATGAAATAACACTATTTAAAACCAAATTTTGAATAATTTTACTGATAATTTTTTTTTTTAAATTTGGATAAAGTCATACCTTATTTTTGTATAAAAATTCTGTTTCTGTGTTTTAAATACTTTTAAGTGATATCAGAAAATTAATTGCTTTAAAACAAATTTATTGTATCTCTTATATGATAATATCTTTGTTTCAGATTGTTGTTTTATTAGGGTGGTGCATTTCTACTGCATGCTTTCTCGCATTAGTCTATGGCCTGTACAATGTTAAGCTGGACCCCATAACTGGTGCTGCTTATTCCTCTCTTAGTCACACTGCCTGGGCCTTAGGATTGGGCTGGATTGTTGTAGCATGTTCTACTGGTTACGGGGGTATGTTAAAAAATATCAGCCATTGAAAGTTGCTTTTAACATATAATTTAAGTCAAGGAATAAACTTACAAGTTGCAAGATAGGCTGGCTTGTACTGTGATGAATAACAATTTTTTGAAGAAAAATATTATGTTTATATTTATATCCTTATATTGTGAGTACATATTCACCACCTTGAATAGGTTAAGAACACACTTATAATTAGGCTATAGTATCTGCCTGTAAATTTTTTTTATATGAAAACCTGTGTGAAATGTTCTACCTACAACTGCCCAAATGAAATCTGAATTCAAAATGGTCACAGAATTTTATGAATTTTTTGTATCACGGGAAACTTTAAATACCACATTCAAGATCATTTTGTTTCTAGTGGTGTTAATGATTTGAATAATTTCATCAGCACATAATGAAAATGAACACATGACCCCTGTATACATATTCTCAACTTAGTTCAGTTTAGTGGTTTCCCACATCATTTTTTTGTTTTCAAATATTCAGTTTAATTTTAAGTAATAAAAATCTTGACTCCATTAGTGATGTTCATGTGATTTAGTACTTTGAATTTCACTTCAATCACAGACTCATGCTAAATTGTGACTTGTGTTTCATTCAACATTCTTAGCTTATTCTTTTTTTTTATCACAAATCATAAGTCTGAATTAAGATAATAGGAAAATAATTTTTGCTACTTTATTATCTTTAATATTTCAGGGTTTGTAAACAAGGTCCTATCTTCGACTAAGTTGTACCCATTAAGTAGAGTCACATATTGTGCATACCTTGTTCATCCAATAATGATAAGAATAATGGCAATGACAACAGACGGAGCTTTCCACCTCAGTAAAGTGACTGTGGTAAGCAACAAATAAGAATTGTGTAATAGAATTTTAACTTTTTAGATGTTAAAATAATTTAGAAACAATAACTTTTTATTCATGAATTGGCTTGCAATTTCATATATGATCATTATATCTTACATGAAGTGTCTAATTTCAAATAAATATCTTCATTACCTTTTCTTTATCCATGCTCCAATATATTTTCCTTATCATTTCTTTATCCATGCCACCTATCCATATAAGTCTGGCTATAGTCATCAGTAATCAGTTAGTGAGTGCACTTTGTGGCCATAGCATAGAACCTAGTTTGATTCCAGTCTTTCCTTCTTGCCTTCCTCTCTATGCTTTAAAGATATGCTTTATATATATAAACAATTAATGGGGAAAGGACAGAGAGATAGAAAGACGATGACTTACCTGAGGTTCATAGATGGTAGACACCTTGTGAGGTTCTCTAAACCTCACAAGGTATCTACCATCTATGAACCTCAGGTAAGTCATATTCTTTCTATCTCTCTGTCCTTTCCCCATTAATTGTTTTAATAAACATGACAAGGTCATTTCCTGACTCATATATATATATATATATATATAGTCACATCAACTGCAAGGTCATTAGCGACTGTACACCATTATGGGAACTTATATGCACGTAGGGGTCTCAAAGTATAGTTTCTCAAGCAACACAAACATCCAAACCCGATATGCTTTTATTTGTTCAAATGTTTTTTTTAGAGTGCATTCTACCTTTCTCTCGTACTTCATTTTTCATACTTTACTCACTATCCAGTTATACAATATTTGACTTGGTGACGAAATAAAATATCATTAATTAATTATTTTTAATTGAAAAATTCTGTTTTAGATGATCCTCTTCAGTGGCCAAATGATTGCATCATACATTCTATCATTTGTAGTTTCACTGACATTTGAGGCTCCAGTGGTATCCCTTCTGAAATTATTTGCACCACCAAGAAAAGTCGACACCCATTAAGCTATCATACTTAGTCATCTATCTCACTGAGTAAATATATTTTGTAAAGATATTCATATGTCTCATTTACCATTAACTGCTAAAACCAAAGAATGTGTTTTGCTCTCATATTTCATTTACATTTACTAATTTCACCAGTAAGTATATGTACATTACATGGCTGTGGTGAGCTGTAATCTGAAGGTGTATGAAGAGTGTAATATAAACTGTGAATCATTGATGTCTATATTGTGTTCTCATGATGTTTTAATTCATATCAATTGACATGTGTATTGTTAATTAATAAACGTGGAGGATGAAACAGTCAAAAGAAATTACATAAGCATTTGGACAAACAATATAACAAGAATTTTTAACTTTCAAATTCAACATTTATATCATCATTTTACATAAATCTTGGTTTTAGTAATCTTTTTGTACCTAGTTTTCTGACTTTAAATTTACAATAAATAAAAAGACGGCCAACAAGTCAGAATATAAATTTATTACTATTTAATTAACTTAAATACAATGTTTCATCTTCCTTTTGAAATACTTCAATACATTTAATAATCTTTTCAGCTGAGGGAGTCAAGAAGTAAATGACATGAATTGCTAAATTTTATGCCCTAGGAAGTTTCAAAATGGAGACAAAACATCATATTTATGTTAATTAAATAGTAATAAATTTATAGTAATCTTTTTATACCATTAAACATGGAAAACATCAATGAAACTATTTGTTAGTTAAACTTAAAAGCAGTTATAAAATTAAATAACTGATGATACTTCATTTTGCTTCAAAACTAAGTGTTATGAACTATTGTAAGTAAAAAAATATGAAAAAACTGAAAGACATAAATAGTAATGTGATATTCACATGAGAACTATTTGATTCTTGTATAAAATGATAAATAAAAATATTGTCATATGAAATAAAACAGTATTTTGAAAATAAATGATATCTGAAATATTATTTAATTTCCTTCTACAGTGGAAGTTGTCAATCACATATAGTCCCTATAGTGTGTATGTATATGTAATAGGAGCAACAGATTAGAAAGTGAACAACTGAAATAGGATTTATTGAGTGCTGAAGGTACTATATGTGCTCTTGATTTCCTTAGGGATAAGGTATGCAAATACTGACAGCTGTATTAGTACCTTTCATGAGTATAAAAAATAACCACATGATTAATACATTACTTTTTGTGGAGATATTTTCAATAGATAATTTTACTACAAAATATGAGAGGACATCTGACAATTTTTTTGAGCAAAACACTCAAAATGGGAAAAAGAAGATCAAATTGTCTGAAGACATAAACTGTCATGATGTTATGCATTACTGAGTTAATAGTTTGGTTTATCTACATCTCAAAAACTATAGGAATTTTATTTTGTTGCTAGAAAGAGTCATTCTTGTTCCTAGAAATGAGAATGTTCATGAAATAAATAATCAAGTATGATACCAGGCGTAGCTACCGAATTTAACTACAATAGTAGTTGACAATGATGTCATTAATTTCACACATGAATTCCTAAATTCAATTGATCTGCCTGGATTACCACCACATAGTTCAATTTACAATTATTTAACAATGGAACATTGACTTACAAAAACTTTGCTTTTTCTTAATTGAACCTTTGTTTTGTAGTAAAGAAATTCATGATTGTTAATAAACTCCGTTAAAATATTCTTTTACAAATTTCATAGCAAATTGGATGATGCTGCCACATTACACACAGCAGAGGTACAGTTTCTCTTATCAATCAGCATTTACTGGTCACCTAATGGAAATATAAAAGAATTCTTAATAAAATTGAATATATTATAAGTAAGATAATCAATATATATGATCATGGGAGATCTGAACATATGCTGGCACAGTAGAGACAGTGAAACAAGTCAAGCTATCATACAAACTATGCAATATAATTCAGGATTTCACACATATCACAACTAACTCAAAACAACTTATTGAATACATAATTAAAATTTCTCAAATCATTTTTCTAATTCAAAAGTTGTAGACCATCTTGGACTATAAATAAATAAATCTGAATTTAATTAAAGGTGATATGTCATAGACTGTAGCATATAGAAGACAAATTTCACCAAGGGACTTTAGTATTTTCATTTACAAACTCTGTAATGTAACTTGGACTTATATAATGACAAGATGTTTCAAACGTGTACATATATTGGGAGCTTTTACTGAAACATTCCCATTTAGAAAGAATTTAATAATACACCGAAGAGCAATAAATAAATTCATGTCAGATGAATGTATCAAAATTAAAGAAAATATAAAAAATACAGCCAAGCATTCTATAGTACAAAAGTTTAGAAATATTAAAACAAAAAGTAAGTAAACTACTCAAATAAAATATAATAATTAAGTAATCAAAACCTGTAAAGCAGAATATTATATAGGGAAGGGAAATCAACCCACAAATACAGGAAAAACTACCTGAAAAGTGGCAAACAATATTACTAAGTTTAATAAAACTAGAGAAAACAGAAATAACAGAATAAGATAAGTGAACAAAATGCTACAGGACCTACAAAATGTGTGTAATATATTTATTAATTTCTTCTTAAAATGTGTTCATGGCATTAATAATAATTGTAAGTAATAAAAATTGTAATGTGGGTCAGAACATCTGAAGTATTTAATGGTCAGAAACAATATTGTCTTAACATCATGCACTGTCAGTGAAATAGAAAAAGTAATCCAAAGCCTAAAGAACACACACCTACTGAGTATGATGAGATTTCATCACATCTACTAATACACAGTTACAGAGCATTTCCTTCCCTCTTACAGGTATGTTAAATGAAAGCATGGAAACCGGAGATTTCCTTATTTCTTAGAAAGAGCTTTGATCCGACCCCTATATAAGAAGGGTACAACAAAATATAGACAAATCTCTTTAATTCTCCTTAGTTCATCTACTGAGAAAGGTACTGGAAAAAGTAATTTGTAATAAATAATGGAGGTTCTAGGAAGATATAAAATGAGAAATCCAATCCAATCTGGATTCAAAAAAGCTGCGCTAACTAATAACAAAATTTCTGAATTAATAAATTTTCTGTTATTGAAATTACACAATAATATTTACAATAATATAGCAGGAACATTCCTTGCCTTGAGTAAGGCTTTTAGTACAGTTGATCACAATGTACAGTTTAATATGCATGGTGTTAGAGATATGGCACAAAAGCTCATGAAGTCATATATATAATACCACATATGGACTCAATAAAATGGGAGTGCTGCAGAGATCAATTTTGGGCCCATTAATATTTATAATTTGTATTCATGACATGCCTAAATTAGATCCCACCAAAGTTACTATTACAACAGATATATACCATTTATACTACAATTTGAAACAGGACTACTAACACAAATAAACTGCTCAAACATACACAACAAAGCATTGTAAAAATTATCGAATATTTTAAAATAAATCAACTCCAAATAAAAGAAATAAAAATGTATAGTTATTTAATAGAGCAGCTACAGATATGTATGGGGAGGACATTTATACACAGTGCAATCACTTGAACGTTAATATATCACAGTTAAATAAAATTTAAGAATGTATGTATACAGGAAACTTACTTGAGATGAATATGTAGTCTACCTATGTAAGAACATAGATAAAAACTCATATTTTATAAAATTATCTACATTTTTATTCTGATTATCAATTAAACATATTCTCTGCCCCAGAATTTTCTCATATTAGCTATTCCATTGGAAAATTGTGGTTCTACAAAAGTGGAAATTATTGTTTATTATTAAGGGAAAATTTACTTGATTCATCGTGGCATTAGAAACGGTAGAATATTTTAAAGAAGCTTTTGTTTTTAACTCAATAGTTATATGCTCGTTATATATACAGAGTAAGTTCGTTAGACAAAAGAAATGAAAGTAAAGCATCTATTGAAAAAGAACAATTTCTCAGTTTGTATTATTGCTAATCACAGAAAATAAAAACATTATAATTATTATCATCACCTGTAGGTCATCTGTCCATAATAATGAATAATAATAATAATAATCTGTTACAAAGTTTATTTATAATAGTATTTTGAGTCATATTCAAAGGTCATAATAGCCAACTCTATGGTATAAGCAGAATTTAGTAAGTTCATTTTGTTGCTGTGTGTTCTTACTTGACTGCCCAGCTGTGATTTTAAAAATCTTTCTGAAAACAAGAGAGAGTTCTTCAGTTAAAAATGTAATAGTCCTTCTTTCCTTTACCTTTTATATAATCTCTTCTCTTCTAAGGAATAATACACCCTATAAAATTTATCAAATGTCTCAAATGGAATGGAGCATTTTTGCTGATTCAGATATATAAAGTAAGTAATTTGCTGACCACATTTTAATGAACCGAAAGTATTGGCGACATAATTGTTAAGGGAAGTCGGAAAGTCCTATCTTAGAAATGTCAAAATACTGAGACCGCATTAGCACCACTATGGTTGAGTGTGGGTGGAAAAAGGTTGCATTTTTAAAATATGTGAGAAGGGCTTATATTATTGTGGAATAAATAGTTGACAAATTCAGATTCACAGGTGCTGCCAGTGTCTAATTAATGACAAAATTAATACTGTTTCTCGTGATCTAGTTGAAGTTTTAACTTTTTCAAGACTGGGTGGCCATAGGAAGTCAGTTTTATATTTATCCCAGATCGTGACACTGTTAAAATTATGCTTCATTTCGTAAAATTGCATCTTTCGGGAGCATGAACCATCGGGATATTGACCTGTCGGGCAAACATCAATACTCATAATGACCTTTTGGGAAACGAGGATCGGTTATAGGTATACAGAACTGACGTTATCACAGCTGATTTTTAATCTTATGATATACGTGCAGAAGCAGAATAAATGATTTATTATAATTAGAATTTTAATTAATAATTTATTTACGAAGATTTCTCTCTCTCTCTCTCTCTCTCTCTCTCTCTCTCTCTCTCTCTCACACACACACACACACACACACACACACACACACATATATATATATATATATATACGTACAGTTTAAGCGACATATATTTAAGCCAACGTGAAGAAACTTGATATATGATAAAATTAAATTCAAGAAACGTTATATAAACTCATTCAGTTCTGAAAATTATTTCAATTAAAAAATTGTCACAGTTATAAAAACATACAATATATAATAGAAATATATTATTATCACGTTATTTTTGTCTGTTTCTTAGAGCAATTTGAATTAATGGCCAAATCAGAAAAGAGCAACATTAAAAGTTAAAGCGTCCATGTTTCGCATCCATATAACGCCACATTATATATATTTAATTAATTAAGTGAAACTGCATATATTCTGAACATGAGTCAAACAACTAGAAAAATTTAAAAACGAAACTCAACAAACTCGAAATATACTAGAAATGTATCCGATAAACTTTATATTAAATCTATCACTGCAATCACAATCAGATACTATGATTCTTTATCGTAAATTTAATTTCTTTTATGTATATATATTATGTATTATATTATTTCCTTATGTTATTAGCTTAGTATGCATCGCTTGGAATTTTGATGCTCCAACAAATGTCAAATCTAAAACTGAAGAAAGCAACAACATTTGCAGAAACGTAGTTTGATATTTATTTTCACCACCTAATTTTGTCTCACTTTGGTTATATAATAGTTTAATTGTTAATTTTTACGAATCATGAATTGTTTGCAAAGAATGATTTTATATTAACAAAGGGTTTTTTATAAAAAAAACTGAAAAATTCAAATACGTTTTATTTTTCAATTAATTTTCCCATTAACACCATAATGATTTGAGAAAATGAAGGGGAGTCTAAATAAAGTAGCAGGATAGGAATTTGAAGTTCATTATAAGTCCTGCGGCTTACCGCTGCACCGCATAATGTATAGAGATCGTGACGCTCGCTCCACATGTTGAAGCCTTTGTGAAACTCTGCGGTAAGTTTAATATGATCCTTCACCATTCATCAGTTAAAATCTGCAGCAGTAAACGCATTTATTCTTCCTTCCGGGAATAAGGTTTCATTTTCAGCCTTTTATTGACAATCCGTATGGAAACCACAGTATATGTATGATAAACACCCCTCGGATTTCACTGCATGTAAAACGGAAAATTTCGGAAGATGAAAGTGCATGGAAACTTTATTAACTTTTAAATAGAACTTCGTTGCAATTTAAGACATATTGCTTAATATGTGCTGGATCAAAGTTACCTTTAGTGTGCAATAAAATTTTTACGTCTCTCTGAAGACTGATGAAAGTAGGAAGTATTAGACATATATTAGAGTGTGTTATATCGACATATATTTAGATATATTTTTAGATATATATATATATATATATATATAGATATATTCTCAAGTGACATGAACACATTATTCAACAAAATAGTAGGTAAAATGAATACTGGATTACTTTCTTCAAAAAGATGCTCAAACCTCGTCCGCACTAATCGCGCAAAGCATTCCCCAATTATTACGAATGTTTGACAACCAAATATTTGTGCAGTATGGACGTGTTAACGCGCATTCCGCAAACACGAATGAACGCTCTTTCGTGTTTGCCGCTATTTCACAAAAGTCGGTACTTCAAAACATGTTCGTCGTTCGTGACGCTCTTGAAAGAATATCACATATTGTATAGTTCCTGTCTCAAGTTGCGCAACGAACAACTGACACCAACTTGAAATGGGGTCTCTAATTAATTGTAGTATGATAATTAATTATTTAATTTAATATATATGATTTAATATATAATAATTGAAAGAATGCAATTTTGCGTAAGTTTTAACTTAGTAATTAATGAAAAGATCATGATAATTAATTATAAAACCCTGCAGTACTGAATTCTATAACTTCGGAATTCTTAGAATATTTTTTTACTAAAAATTAGAAAAACGCTTTGAGCAACGTAAAAACTGCTATTTCTAGTTCCAATTCCTTCCTGGGATCAGGAGGACACATTTGTGAATTTTTAGTATAATATTTAATTGCTTAATTTAAAAAATTGTTATTTTTCTTATAGGAACAATTAACATCTATGATTAATAAATATATACGAAGAATTAACGATCCGTATAACAGACACATTGACAAGGACCAGGATGGATGGTCGAAACGTCTACTTTATGTTAAGTCTGTTATAAGGGTAATTAATCCTTCATATGTATTTGTTATTATTATTTCTTTACGTCTGGTGAGGATCGAAAGATATAACCTTCATCAAATAATTTATAGTTAAAGTATCCGTGTGGAAAAATCTCAGTTTCATTGTGTTCAAGGCTGAAATCTGTTTGAAAGTATTTTTTCTGCTCATGAATAAATTATAATTAGAAAAGTTTCTGGCTATTTAACTATTGAATCTAATATTGCGTAAAAGATCAATTAATATTTATTATACAGGGTTATTTCTATTTAATCACAAAGCACTCAGTAACTAAGTACGATTTTCGTTTAGCTCACTATTTTATTGACATTTACTCTATCGGAATTTTTTATTCCCATTGTCCCTCCTTTTTGTTCACGATAATCGTCAGCCCGTAATAGATAGTTTGAATTATTTATATTTCCTTAGTAAGCTGAATTTACAATGAATACATTCTACCCAACGCAATGTAGACTTTGGCTTAGAAATTAATATTTAATTGATACAGCTGTTGCTTGAAGCAAACAGGATCGTGATTCATGAAAAATTATATCAATAAGATCACAGTCTACTCTTTGATCAACCATGTTGGTTCGAGTCCCTGTGCGCTCCAGATTTTTCTATTCTAATTTTCTAAATCCAGATTGGGCATTGAAATGTATGAACAACACGCCACAGCATAGCTGGAGCTGTATGCACGCAATTAGAACTCCGGTAAACGTTTGCGAATAACAGGTAACGACGTATATGATTGTATACATTCAAAAATGTTAGTTGAACGATTTTTGGTCGTACGCACGTGGTGTGGACGAAGCTTTACGCGTCTCCGACGTAAGGTTTTGAACTTTACCCTTGTAACTGAGGATGAGCACACGCAAGTAATAATTATACGGTATCAGTATCAGAGAGGATCTTTGGCTCGCTTTAAATCGTTCCACAATGTGGAAAAGTGACGTAACCCTGGGATTATGTAAGTGGATCACTGATTCGGCCAAGTTTTGGCTTTCACTGACAGCTGCGCAACGTTTAGAAAGCAGGCATCGAGCAGAGTTAATTCGTGCGGGGTTGTGGGAAGGGTGAAACATACAAAAAATAAATAAAAGTAAAGATAAAAGAGTCTTATAACATTTCAACAATGTGCTAAGCACTCAAAGACGACTCATTTAGATTTTGGTAACAAAGAACGTAATAAAATACAACCCCTGCAGTCTGATCGACTGGTTTAATTTGAATGTGAATGTCAGCGAATTTGTCTGCGACACGAAAATGTAATCGAACGAGGACGATTTAGTATGAACTATGAGCGACGAATAAGATAGTAGCTTAATAGAGACGACATTACAGTAATAAAATAATGATCAGTAACTAGAGAGAAATATTTTAGTAAGATATCGTTTAAAATAAGTGAAATAATGAAAGAAATTGTAGTGTCTGATAGTGAGAGGGTGGGCGATGCTTAAAGCACTACCTCCGCCCCTCACTTCAACTTGTTGTTCATCTTGGTTGTGTTGTACGTGAAGTTGGAGAGTGTGTGTGTGGGCAGGTTGAAGTCTGATATTTGTGGGCCGAGAGCAGTGTTGAAAAGACCTGTTGCAGTGTGTATGGGCAAGTTTCTCAACATCAGTCTCCTCAGGCTTCTCACTAAGATTCATTGCACTGTTCTTTATACTCGTGGATATGGTAATGGTAAAGATACCGAACAACGAAGCATAGAAAACCGCGAAAGAAAGCTATCATGGTCTTCATAAACTGTGGAAAGAAAAATGTGATTAGTGTAAAAATAAAAGCTTAAGAATCAAAGGCCGAGAAGAACTATTGAGTCATTTAAGAAATGATTCGATGCAGAAGCGAATAACAAATATGCGAACATGCAATCACAGGAGTTGAAGAAAATCTGAGAAGCGATAGATCTGGAGGGCTAAATCTAAATATATGGTAACGGAGAGAAGAGGAAAGAACACAGAAAATCTCCAATGGGATGATTACACCTTTGAAACAGTAGATAGCTTCACATATCTGGGGTCAGTAGTAACACCAGAAAATAAAATTGAGATAGATATTGCAAATCGGATTAACACTGCCAATAGATCATATAGAGCACTGTACCCCCTTCTGGGAAGCAAAAATTTAAGCAGGAAACTGAAAGTTACTCTCTATAAAACAATGATCAAACCAGTACTTATGTATGGGAGTGAGGCATGGGTATTGACTGAGGCCATAGAGAGGAGATTAAACGTGTGGGAAAGGAAAGTATTGAGAAAGATATATGGGTCAGTGAAGGAAGGAAATTTATGGAGGATCAGAACAAATAACGAAATACGATTATTGTATAATGAACCGGATTTGGTGGCTTCAATCAAAATGAGAAGATTCGGACGGCTAGGAATGGGGAATGAAAGACTGCCAAAAAAGGCACTAACAGGAGGTGGCGTAGACGGGCTGAGGACCGGGACGAAACATAATTTTGGAGTCCAAGGTCCTTAATGGACCGTAGAGCCATGGAGTTCGTTAGTTAGACAGATCTGGAGCAGAAGAGGACATTATAATGAAAAAAATCTAAGTTATTTCTCCTTATTGATTTAAGTTATCCACATACAATTACATTTTAAAAATTGCTTTAACCGTAACGAGTGAACATGTTATAAGCTAGCCAGGCTGTGTTATTGATGTTATCTTTTGAATCGCAGCTGTTGGGATGCGTGGAGGAGCAAGTTTGTCAAGATGCGGGAAAGAGAAATAATCATTGGCGCAAGATTAAATGATTTTGCTAAAATGTGATACCTGATTGGATTATATGCGAGTTTCTGGAAGTTTTCGAGCTGGGAGTATCTCTAAGGACGCTTATCCGCTGGACATCGATGTGTGAGAGCCGCAGATAAGTTCTATGTTCAAACTAAATCTCATGAACCTTTGAACAGTCCATTGCTAGTAGTGCTCAGTCAATTTTCTGTGAGAAATTGAATTCGCTTTTCTTAAATTACGAAGATTTGAGAATCATAGTTGTTCTGGCGGCTGGAGACGCGGTTCTGGATCTTAATTGGCAAAGGCAAAAATCTGAGCTTCTATATGGAAGGGCAACGATAAGGCGGACCAGAATCCAAGGTCCACGGACGAGGCTACGAGTTGCTGTATTTTCAAGACAACGATCCGTCAGCTATACAAAGCTGCAAAGCTCATAAATTCTTTAAAACTACACAACTGTCAAGCAATCTGATTTTGATTTCACTAAGGAAGAACCATGTCACGAAACCCTGATGATTGTTCCTTGCTCATCCAATTAAATATGAGCTATTTCAAACTGATATATCCTCCCACCATTGTGATTTTCTTTTCTTACGATTTATTTTAGTTGCCATAGTGGTTTCCTGGTTAAGTATTTACTGTCGTTGTAATTATTTTTTTTATCTTAGTTTGTGTTTAATTTTAAATGTGTCGGCATCTAATACAAGCATTCCCTAGTGAGATGTTTCCTCTAAACAAATATTATAGCAGTCCAGCTTCCAGATAACAAGAGGCGTAATCAGTTGTCAACATTAAAATTATCATCATATTATATAGTATAATTAATCCTTATAAGTATGGACCTACCCTGTGGTACCTCGATGAATTTGAATTTTTAAGGGGCCTGGAAACGCAATTATTTGGGATATCGTCTTTTGAACGAAGAAGAAGACATTTTTTACTCCGAGATGTTCACCTCGGACGATACATATTACAGTTTTGCAATTAAGCGAAATTGGGTAAAATAATTGGTAAATACAGAACAAGGAAATATGCATGTACTGAACAATTATGCAACTGAGTGGGATTGTGAATTTGCTAACTTATATTTCTTTCAATGGTAGGAGTCCACAGAAACAAGTTAGAGTTAGAAAATTGGTAAAAGCTTGAAGGATTTTTTTTGTATAAGAAAATTCTGCAAGAGAAGACTATGTTAGACAATTTTACGAACATTTTCCGGTACCAAATTTATAGTTGTCAGCAAAACACGAAATATACTCACAAAGAATATATATGGTTTTTCAATAATGGCGGGACGATATTGAGTTTGAATAAAACAAACTGTGTGCCGTTTCCAAAAAAAAAAGAATTTCGTTACACAGCTTGTTTTATTCCATTTCAACATCGACCCACTCTAATTGAAAACCCTATATAATATATTCCATTGTTCTACAAACCTTCACTTACAATCCATTCTCGCCACCCTCATAATACCCGTCTTAAATGTTATTAATCCGAAGACAATGCAGCTACGTCGTTTATGATAGAGCGTCAGTAAAGAAGGTACTATTAATCCAAAGACAATGCAGTTACATGTAGCGAATTAGAAACATCCTCACAATATTTTTAAAATGTCTATTATAATGCAAGTTTATTTTATATTTATACTGAAGGTGAGTTCAATTATGTAGATGCTGTGCAATGCTTAATTGAAATAATAAAATGTGTTCTTGTTATATAATAATATGATGTTTTATAAAATTAAAGATTCTATAAATATAAGCACTGGTTTACAATAACGTATAGTGATCTTTATAATAATATAATGTAAGACGCCATAACAAGAATTAGGCACCAGAACGTAATATTACAACTTTATAATAAGTGACTTAATTTAGTATTATAATATATTTTGATTGTATTTAGTATTCTTAGTTTTAGTCTCGTTTAGATATGGGATAAGAGGATTATCGTACTACATTAGATGTTTTTGATCATATCGGAAATTGAAGTCTCGCAGAATATATTATGAAGGCAGTTTACGTTACACAAGAAGTGAAGGAAAATACACCATTTCGAGGAGTCCCAAAAACGCAACCGGTCATGTGTGAATATAATAAGCAAAGAGAGTGAGTGCTGTTGTAATTAGCGTGTCTTCAGAAAGCGGTAGTAATTTGGAAAGAAGTGGCCTTGGCCCAGTACTTGGGCATCTAGACATTACGGTAAAATGGTGATTATATCCTCGAAACCCGAAATCATAATGACTATATTTCTATATTTTAATAGGGCGCTACTTCCTTGCGTCAAGCATTAAACAAATAATTTAAAGTACAGGGCTCAGGTTTTAAATTTGGAATCTGCTTGGTAACAGCAATGAAACACGAAAGTGTAGGAGAAGAAAGCGAAGGTAGAGAGTTACATAGAAAAATTTGGATGAGAGACTTGAAACGGGCCTAAATGATGCGGAATAATATGATAAACTAAAGATAATGGTATAGAGGCTAAGCTCAGACTGAATGGAATGTTCAACCAAAGTTCGAACGGCTAGAAACTTCGTTATTCGTCAGTCCCGCATAATGAGAGTTCTAAACCTTTTCAGACATTGTCCACAGACGGAAACTTTTGCTTCCTGGATTTTAATTATAATTTCGTCTTGCGGATCAGAGCATTACACCTACTCGATTCTGTAAAATACCCCACACATGTCAGACAAAAGGCTGCAGACCCGGTCTGTGCAGAGGGTTTTCAATAAGAGTGCGTCGATGTTGAAATGGAATAAAACAAGCTGTATGTGAGGTATTAACAAAACCTGTTTATTCGAAAGGCCCATGTATGACATTATTAATGGATTATAACATCGTTCAAATGTCCACCGCGGCTTCTCACGGATCCAAGTGGTTCAATTTTCAATGATTCAGCTTCATCGATCTGGCTGAATTCGAGCGATGGCCTGAGTTAAGTTGACTGAAGGGCATCGGCCGATTGTGAATTAATGGCATAGACCTGCGATTTCAGGAAACCCCACAATAAAAAGTGTAGCGGGGTGAAATCGCACGAACTTGGTGGCCAATACACGTCACCACTGCGAGAGATAGTCTCAAATCGTTCATGCAGAATATCCATTGTGACGTCCAATGTGTGGCACCTCGCTACGTCCTGTTGGAAACTCATGTCGTCTATGTCGATATCGTTGAATTGAGGCCAAAAGAAATCGGCTATCATCGTTTTGTAGCGCTCGTCGTTGACGGTGATAGTCTCACCAACGTCGTTTTCACAAAAGTGCGGACCAATGTCTCCGCCGCCCCAAAATCCTTAACAAACAGTACCTTTTTGTGGATGCACTACCCCGTGGTGAACCTCGTGTGGTAACATAGCCATTCGCCCAAAAATGCGCCTAGTTGCTAAAGGTGATTTTTCGGCTAAAATTGGGGTCCTCTTCCAAACGCTCCGAAGCACAGTCAGCGAATAAACGGCGTTGTCTGTGGTCATTAACTTTGGGCTTCTGGGTCAGTTGGATCTTGTTTGTGTGTCGGCCCAAGTCCCAATGCAAAATTCGCTGAGTTGAAGCCTGGAAAAGGCCGAGTTCTTGTGCACGGCTATGAACTGACTGCCTCGGGTTCTCCTGCACACTTTCACGGACCGCGGCAATGTCCTCGGCCGATCTGACGTTCCTTTGGCGTACGGGTGTTGGCTGATTTTTTACCGAACCGGTCGTCTCAAATCTGGCCACCAAATGTTGGAGAGTCGACGGCGGTCTGCCGTAAAATGGAGGCAACGCGCGAAAAAATTGCACTAACGAATACTCATTTTGTTGATAAACTTTTATCATTTGGACGTGTTGCTCAATCGCATAACTTGCACGGTGATTTGGTATCAGTGACTGAATAATAAACAAAAAATTAGACAGAAGCCACCGAAACAAAATGGCCGCCACAAGCTGAAAATATCGACCCTGTATTTTAAATTAGCAATAAAGCCACAATTATATAACTAAAAATTATAATTTCATATAACAACTTGTTTCATTCCCATTGTGGATCATTTGCTGATTCATAAATAAAGATATTAAGTTATAGATATGTTACTGATAGGCAAAGATTGTAAAATTTAGAACCTTTGACTATCGCCTAATATCTTTGTACATTACGTTTACAAATTTATACTTTAATACTTCTGTATTACAAACCACGTGTCTTAAACCATTCTCAATATTTAAAGCTACTTTTAGAAATATTTATAATTATTAATTTTGTTAAAAATTCAGAAAAAGAAGTTTCGTTAAATAATTTGGTCACAACCAACTTTACAATTTTTTTCTTCAAATTACAAAATACTGTTAAAACTTTCCTTTTATTAAATTGAAATCCAATAAAATAAAATGGTCTCAATTTAAATTTAAATACATTCAATTTGTCAATAGTTTTAGAATTTTTCAACATTGTACAGTTCATGAGACTTAGTCGTGGGTCAAGACGATGCACAGTGGACAATTCCGCCCATATTGTAGTGTGGGTAGACATCAGCTCACTTTTACTACGGGAATTGTTGAGAAAAGTTGGTAGTGTAAAAGCAATTCTGAAGATATTGGTATTCGGAAATATATTGCTGACAGTTCAGGATATGTTGTATGTCAAGAAACGCATCCTTAAAATGTATTAGGTAATAAGTATGGCGTATGTTGAAAAGTTGTCGTCGCAGTATCTATATCCTCTTCGTATGAAGATAATTAATTTTCTTAAAATGATAGTAGCGTTCCTCCAGGCCACTTGGAGGGGTAGTACCTCCTCAAACGACAATACTCCCTTCTCTTTTCCCTACTGCGTATGTAAACGCGCCATGTAGAATCTCACGAGCTGTACATTGGTTTATTGTATAATAACTGTTTCCAGTCCACAGTATTTTTTACCTAGGAAGGTATTTAATATTCCGAGGCGGCCTCTCAGATCAGTGGTTGACCTTTGTTGTTGTTTACAGCTAAATTTTCGTCGTTCCAAGTTGACGTCGCTGGTCTTGAACTGGGAAGAGCTATAATTTGTACCTGCGCAGAGAGGATATAAAAAACTTTTATCTGACGTGTGCGGTGACAGCAGATTTGTGAAAAAAGTCTCAAGATCAGGTATGCGCAAAGCGATCAATGTAGGCGGGGTCCTTTCCTCACTTCATTTCTGACAATGATAATGGATAATCAATAAAGAACTGCCATCACATAGTCACACCGTCGTAGTGAGCATTCAAATGGAAAAACACAGCTAGTCAATCGTTGCTCTGTTTAATAAATTATGCAGCAGTCTAACATGCCACAGTCATTATTCTGGCAGGAGTTTTGATGTTAACTGTCGTAGCTCACGAAAAGCATTTTAAGGATACAGAATACTTTTTATCACATGATGAAATATTCTGTGGTGATACTATCGTATGAAATTATTATTTTGCGGAAGTTTTACTGACCGAATGAAAGGTAAAAAGAAATGGGAAAGTCGATATAAGGATAGCGAACTTTCACTCCACGATCTTATTGTAATGTTATAAAAGAACAACAGGCATCACCGGTAACACGTGTTAATAATTTCATGTTCAGAATTCACTGAGCTGATGCCTTGGAGTAAATCGTTTTCGCCTCTGTGTTACAAGTTCAAATTACATCACACTCGTCGTAATCCAGCTATAATCTTCTTACTACATTTCGATATCAGTCATTACTAGCGTTGCAAAAGCAACGGGTCATTTACTTTAAAGAGAAATAGACGAAGTTGTAATTAAAATTGAATCTGACGTTTAGAAAAAATAAACTGACATTGTTATGGGTAGATGTATAATATGTGTTATTTTATGTATAGTATATAGTAGTTTTAGTCTCACTTAAATAACTTTTACTTATTTTATGGTGAGATAAAAAATTGTCTACAATGCAATATATTTTGTGTCAAAATGACATATGTACACATCAAATTATTCAAATAGTAATAATTTACCTTTGATTCTGTTCACGTTTGAATATAGAAACGCCCCAAACTTTTATTTACACCATTATACGAAATAAGTGTTGCTTACTAATTTGTCTTAGAAACAGGACGCAGGATGATTTTAAACTCTAGCATCGAACCAAAAAATGATAATTGTAGTTCTTCAAATATCTATTTTAAATTAAACACAGTGAAATTAATCATACGGATTAACAATATGTAAATATTTTATTATTTTGGATACTGCAAAATTATTTCGATTTTGGGAATTAAAATTATTGCGTTAATTATAGTTTTAATTCAAAAATTTAAAAATATTATTTTTAAATAAATACCAAAAACAGCCAATAAGTCAGAAAACGTCTATATTATTAACATAATTTTTGGACTTCTTCAAATTTAGAATGGCATTAAATTTTTTAATGGATGTATTTTTCGGTTTTAACCGTCCATGGATGCAGTCCAGGACGAAAAAGTTTCACAATAAACCTCAACTTCTTAATTAAGATGTGTTCTCATCCATTAAAAACTTTAATACCAGAAGAAATTTGATATTTACCTGAAGAAGTCCCAAAATTGTGTACACAACGTTGTAATAACTGTGAATAATATAGAAGTTTTTTTTGTAAATTATTGGCAATTTTGTGTCCTGTTGGTAGGCAGAAAAAAGTAGATTAGCACGTTTCCTAGTCTAAAGTTAGTAATATATTAGTATTGCTTCATATAAAATTGATTTCCTCAGTTTTGGATTTAGCCGATAGTTTCCAAGCGTATTATCGACGAAAACTGAGGTTTCACAGTACCAGATTTTATGAAGGCCGCACAAGAAACTCGCAGAGGCCGCACGTTTCCCACCTTTGCTCTTAGACAACTATTTTCTCCTTTTCCCTGCAGTATTTTAATCACCATAGAGTTTTGAAAAATATTCGCAACTATTTGCCAAAATTTCTTTGACTATTACTTTCCCATTGTTATTGAACACCTACTGTCTGATGAAATGCAGATACTTGACACAATTTTCTTATGGATTTCACTGCAGAACACTCGAGTTAATTAACTATTTTCACAATTTCTTTCCGACGATGACGTTGTGCAATCTCGCATTAGGACGAGACGTAACGTTAATAAAGTCTCGTGTCAGGATCCAGATGTTGGCGGTATGATTTACTTTCGACTCGGGGATGAACGGAATATTGATTTCAGGCTACTGTGACTAAACGCCATCTTTTATATGGATTCCTCGTGTAATTTTTCCTTCTATTTAAAAAACCGCGGAATTAATTAATTAGCATTGACCTTCCAACTTCAATATGTTGAGGACCCAATATTCCCCGAGGAGGTTTCGACGCTTTTTACCATCCACGCACTAAAGGGAATAAAATACATTCTAAAATGTTGTCTAGAAGGAACTCATCATCCAAAGTTTAAACAGTAGACATCATCACTCGCCCTTGAAGGGAATTAATTAATTTATTAAATTTGGAGCAATGCATCTAAAAAATTAATTATCCCCTTTGTAAAAATATCCCAACTTGAATGACTAAAAGCTAACTGCAAAGAGAAATCTAGAGAATCGAGACTGCTGTTGTTCCTTTGACGATGTAAACGGAATATGGAATTCCCTCGCCCGTGAAATAAATCCACAGGCAATAACCACTTCGCCCACCCTTTTGGCGAGAACAGAAATGCCGAAGGATGAACATGTTTCCTGAGACCTTACATTATTCATGAATTAGGTATTGGAGAGTTGAAGTCATTTTATTATGCTTATAGGCGTTTTATGAGTAATACGTAAACTTCAAAACACCAAATTAACTTATCTCAAAATTTATCAGTAGGATGTTCTGTGACGTAAGCACACTATCGTGACGCACAGTAACCATTCACACGATTTTACAATTTAATAAAACATATCCCTGTTTCAATTGGTTCATGTCATAATTGTATAACAGAATTTCAATAATAGTTGCGTTGAAAGTTCAAAAAGTTGAGTCATGCAGTCTCAATTGTAATTAATGACCGACAGAAAATATACGTTTATTATCAATCCAAATGTCTTCCTTATAGTAACCTGAACGATATATATATATATATATATATATATATATATATATATATATATATATAAGAACTTTAAATAAATATACACTGGATAATAAAAATCAACAGATATTAGGAAATTATTTCCCTTTGAAGTTATGAATCTAGTTTTAAGATAAGAAAAGATGCTTAATTTATTATTAAATATTAATAACTATTTCATGGAATTTGAAACTTTTATGAATTACTAACACAATTTTTAATAATCAGAAAATAATTTTTTAATAAATTCAAAGTGTTAACTTAGATTAACCCATTTATGGGAAAACTGCAACAACAACAAAAAAGCTACTTAAAAACTGAAACCGTATCTTAAAAGTTCATTGAAACTTGTTTCAGCACAAAAGCCATTATAGCTCTTAACTATTAATTTTCCTTAGATTACTTGCGTTTTGAAATGATCCCTATCTGAAAATGTTTTCTTATTATTTCTTCAAGATATGGAGGCAATCATTTAAATTTTACTTTCGTTACGCTTCCTTAATTTTATAGTTCAACGAGTTTTATTGGATGGTAAATCGTGATTGGTGATGCGTCAAGATAGTACATTTACCTGAATTTCTGATACTCTACCTAGATATAAAAGTTTCAACGATGATTCCATAAATGTAATATACCGGGGGTTCTCAACCCATGATTTTCCAAGTTTTTCTATGTCGGCACTGCCAGATTCACAAATATCGTATGCACACGCAGCCACGACTGTTCGATTTTCAGTTGAACTTCCAGCATACATTATTTATCCAACAGCGGTAAGTCGATATTTATGACATCGAATTCATATAGAAACAATCGTACGTAGTATAGGCTGAAAGATAATGAGAGATGATAAACAAATGTATTCACCCAAGAAAAAAATCGGTAAATGGCAGTGAAGTAAGGAAACGTTAGTCAATATAATTCAGTACATCAATGAATCAGCTGTTTAGTAATATTCTTGCAAATTTAAGGGCCAAAGGCAATAATTTGCTACACAGCAACTAATAAATTAGGAAAATAATATATATGATTTCCTTTTCGATCCCAAGAACTAAGTCATAAGATCATTATTGGTATTGAATTGAAAAATCCCATACATCTTGCTTTTCTCCGCCGCTCTTTTTTACTTTGATTATTATCAACACGTTTTACTTCGATATTCAAATCTTCCGTCATTTCATTTGCTACGCTTTTTAGTCGTTTTCAACTGAATCGCCATTATTTGGGCTTCAAATCAGGCCCGTGAAATATTTTTACTTTTTTTTTCATCCACCGATCTCTTAAGCCCCACGTTGGGCGCCATTAAGTGACAATCAATTGTGAAGAACATTTAATACTATTAACTCTTCTTCTTACAGGGTTGACGTATTTTTATAAAAGGAAATGTTTTCTTGATTGACGGGGCGCAGACAACACACCTCACGAACCAATTTAACTTTATGCAGGTTTTTTTAGCATCCGGAACATTTAACATCACACGCAGGATTTTACAAATCACGTATTCAAACTTAAGTTGCAGACTCGTTATAAAACATGTAAAGCAAATAGCACAAATGTTACAGTATTTATAATAGTTCATATTAAACTTCCTACTATCTAAATTTATAGAGAAAACTTCTTGAATATCACAGCATGAATATGAAATTCTATGACTCAACTTTCACAAATAAAAAACAATTTTTATATCAGAATATTTTATTCGCTGGCCAGTGTTGTAAACTATTCTTTTTCCCTTGAAGGTACTACAACTGTACGTGGCGATTTTCCGAATGTCCATTGGAAACAGGCGTTACCCAAGAAGAATTATGCCATTTCTTTGCTAATATTCTGAAGGTACGTTAACATCGTCACTCCTGACAGAAGCTTGTTAGAAAAGTAATTCTCCGACAGAAAATGTAAATATTCCCGGCAAGCTGTTAGCAAAATTATTTAGTACCGACAGGTTTTCAGCATTTTAATTTACGCAAGCTAATTTCTAATCGGTAGACATCTCTATTAAATAACATAAAAATAATTACGTAAGTCATGGGAATGAACGGAATATTGATTTATGAGAGTTCTATGCCCATTAATTACACCGGTAAAACCTTCACACTAAATCGTCTATTACATTATTGTGCATTGTGCATTAATGGCTTCACAGTTGCAGTGTCTCTATATAATTATGATTTTAATTTCTGTATTGGTCTTTATGGTTTGTAACATTACGGGTATGTTACATTTTGCTGCCACGAAGTCAGTACTGAAATATGGTAACAAACATTATATACCATTGTTCATATAAATAATACCGCACTTCCGTGGCAAGAACCACTGGCTGTTAAAAATTTATTATTTAAATTTGTTAGCCTGATAACAATGCTCTGTGTCATCCGGTGCTGGAGATTATATTTTCACCTCAAGCTATTCTGGGTCTTCAATTTAAGTTTTACGGCAGTTGGGGGAAGATTGAGTGTGTGGTAAAGTCGTACACAATTTTTTGTTTCGGAGTTAACAAAAGATTTTAAGCGGTTTTCGATTATTCGTGGAATACCCTTGTATAATATTTTCATTTTGAAACCGGAGGCTAATTGGCCCATTTCGTTTGTAGGAGATTCGATGCATTCCTAGAATCTTACGGGAAAAATGTTTTAATACTAATTATTTCCATTGTGTTTAATTACACGTCGTTTAATCAAGTGTTATATAATCATTCAGTTCGTACTATATTTACACTAATTTACTCGGCTGCTTTCGATTTTATCATAAACAATACAACGATATTTATTTAATCAAACGCCGATTAGATTTAAGCGGTGTATCGTGGCCCTGCAACAGAGATTAAAAATATAATTAATTAGTCGATTAGTATATGAATAATATATGATTTGATTTCTGCTATAATTCTATTTCTGAAACAGAATACGCGAATTTAAGCAATGACACACGAAAATAATAAATATAATTCCGAAAGATAATAAATATAAGAAAATAGGAAATGAAATCATAAAATTATTAGAAAAAGTCAATTATTCACTGGAAAATTAAAATTAAGAGAATATTTTATATATACCTACTTAAAAATAATACAGAGCCACAAAAATGAATTAGAAAATAAATGCATAAATTTAGAAACAAAATTATGAATTACAGGGTAACTATATGAGCAAAATATTACAGGAATTTATAAGCGTGAGGTTTCCATGAAAAGTTAAAATAATTACATAAATGAGAGGAAATACAAATACAAAGCGTACATTGCATAAAATTACGGTCTCAGTGTAAATAAAATATGCTGAATAAGTTGACTATGGAATATGCAGAAACCTATTTCATTAACAAATTTTTATAAAAATTTTGAAAAATGTAAAAAGTTGTTTTACTTATGTGGCCTCTTATATCCATGGTCACTAATAAATTTAAGTAAACTATTCTTTTATAATTCCGAGTAGTGAATACCAAAATCATAGTTGTTAAGATGTTTGTTTTGTATTAGTGTTATCGTAATTTGAAATATTATTTTCGTGAAATTCCCTTGTCGCTAAATATTAAGTTACTATGTTTCATTAAATGTAATATTTCAATGGAGTCAATTAAAATGGTGGGAAGCGCAAGTTTATTTAGAGCTGTACGTACAGCAGGAATAATAACATCGGAATTTCCGTGTAAGAAAGGCGGCCCAAGTAAATATGTGAACAATATAGCCTGCTCTCTGGACATATTTGGTTGACCCGAGAAAACCAGAAAGCGTCAGCCTGTGCGCCGGGGTAGTGTTTTCCAGGAAGTTTGCTGCAATAGCCGAAATTGTGCCCTAGGAACCTTTCTATTCACTCAAACTAGGAGAGGAGAGAATGGTTTCCAGGGTGAGAACTTTGAATTAGCCTGAACAGTTGTTTTTTTGGGACTCGAGAGAAGCTGGGTTTGAGCCATGATTGTTATTGAAAAGTTGTTGGTTCTTTCACGATCCCAGCATTGATATCTCTGACGCTTCAGATTGATGAAAATTCCTGCACGACACCGTTCGGAAGTAAATAGAACAGTAGTCTACTCGTATATTGCTATTGCGTCAAGTCTGCGATTACCTGTAGAGTGAGGGAGACAGTTTGAACAAGACGAGACAAGTGGTAAACTAATGTTAAATTTATATGAACATTTTTCTCATTTACGATTTAATATTATTTTCGTTGTTCATATTATTTTTATTTTGATGAATATATCATATCAGATAACGTTAATGATTCAATTTTTCTCTTATTCTTAATATTAAAAATCTTATCATAAAATATTAGTTTTATTTTTCGCTCTAACGTAGTTATCAAAAGAATAGTACTGTTACAATATTTCCAAAATTCTAAGAGGTTTGAATAAAGATGCACATCTCGAACCACTCATCTCAGCAAGTTACAATTCCAAGGGCGTATTTTAGAAACCATATTAATTCTATACTTCAGCCCTACAATTGTCATTGCAACTTTTGCACGCACGCGCGCGCGCGCGCACACACACACACATGCATCCTTATCCTATTTCCCCAAATTGGGGGGGGGGGTTATGGAAATAATAAATCTTTTGATTTAATGAAGGTGGCTTTAGCATTAGTCTCGGAAACGATTCGTTTAATTGGCGCTTGAGAACGTTAATTTTATGAGGGTTTACGGTCATATTTGAACCGCGACGGTTACATGAGACCTTGAGAAACGACATTGCGACTTGTGAGCCTACAATTCTTCAGAACGTACGTCTTAGATTAGGTCAGAAAGATTGTCCTCAGTAACAAGAATATGATTGAATTATGGGAGAAAGCGCGAGTACAATTGATGAATGCTGTATTGTCTAATATTAAATAGAATACACAATGAACCGAGAATAACGAGAAGGAAAGGCTTGTAAATATGAGAACAAAGTAAATCAAGCTGTTAGGAAATACACATATATACATATACAAACACACGTGGAGAGAGAGAGAGGAAATAAAAAAAGAGAAAGGAGAAAGTTTCAAACACACAGACTGTGTTTTGCCACCTGTGCTTTACCGTCTGATAGAATAAATTGTCACTGGAAGTACTACTGGCGTAACCCATTTTTTATTTTCATAAAAAAAGTGGATCTAAAACGTAGAATCCGAGATGAAGGCTCTAGATTTAGATTTTTTTTGGGCCACATGAATACTTGCAACACATCGTAACGTAGCACGTTTTGTCTTAGCTTTCTTATCTTCAATTTTGAGAATACTGTCTTTAATATCGTACGTCTATAGTTTAAATTTCTGAAGAACAGTGTACGAGTGTCGTATCGATTCCATATGCTGTTGCGTTTCTCTACAATTACTTTCATTCGAAACATTTAGACGGAATATGTCACGGGATGTGCTGAAACAGGAGCAAAGATCTCAAGGATATGATTTCTGCATGTTTTATAAGTTTATAGGTCATCTAACGGAAAATTTGTCATTAACAGTTTAAATGACGACATACGGTACACCAATGGCTTTCTCTTTCCGTCACATTTATTGAAAAGCCAACTTAAAAGTCGTAGCATGTATTAAATTCTACATGCTCATGTTAGTAATCGGTTAGCTTTTGTAAACGTACCCTTCCTTTCTTTCGTGAGGAATGTAATTAATTGGAGTTACTTATCCAAACGAAACGGTGTCATTACAATATTAAAAGATACCTCCATGTTTAAACATTTTCTTTTATTAAAGACTAGCTATGCCCGCGACTTCGTTCACGCGGAATTTGACAAGTAGATCGTTTTATTTTGTTTGAGTAGAATATTATATATATATATATATATACACGGAAAAATCGGTTGAAATTGGTGAAATTTCCGCGTCAGAGAATTTTATGCTTAATAAACCAATCAAAGTAGCCGGGATTGTGATAGAGTTGGCAAAATATTTCAGTCGCAATAATATGTGTAGCTTCTTTTCTTTATTTCGAAACCGACGGTTCCCACACATTACACAGATAGTATGGGTTGAAACAGTTTCACGTCCAATGGATTTTTCATTATACTACGATGAAACCGATATTTAATTTTATTACAAAACCACTGGACGCACAGAATGAGGTGACACTGAGGCAGTTGCGTTTAGTCGGTATAGCTAAAGAGAATTATTATATTGGAATTACGGAGTACCACTTTGAGGCTCAGCTGATCTTGACACACATGTCCGGAGGATCCGGTCCGATCTGCCGGTTGTCAAGGTTCACGTATAAATTTTGCACTCTACACGAACAAGAGTCTTCAAGGCGTTGCGAATATTT
The DNA here is from genome assembly GCA_034510155.1 of Eucriotettix oculatus. Classification (NCBI taxonomy): domain Eukaryota; kingdom Metazoa; phylum Arthropoda; class Insecta; order Orthoptera; family Tetrigidae; genus Eucriotettix; species Eucriotettix oculatus. The sequence goes on from CM067380.1 coordinate 47,006,054, forward strand.
CTGTCTCAGGAATCATGGAGAAATGAAAGTCATCGGCAATTAAGCACAGAAGACGTTGTTTCTGTTGGACTATGGGTTTTGTGGAATCAGCCGGAGGTTTGCTCTACATAGGGGGGACATCTTGGAGACGACGCCCGACGTCACTGATGTCGTGACAAATGGAACCAAGACTCCAAAATAATAGGTTGTGTTTTCCTAATATCAGCATTGTTGCTAAATTAATAACAGAAATAATTTTTTTAATAAATTAAAATGTGAACATTTAATTAATCTATGTTACAAGCTGCATTGGTTTTAAAAGAAGGTATATGATCAGTTCCGTTTCTAGAAATAATAGCCCAAAACGTTCTGAGACAGTGCTACCTCAGGAAATTCGTTTCTCAGCTTTTTCCATTTAATAAAAATACGGGGGACATACAATAATTATAGGGTCGAGCTAAGAACGCCTGAAGGATAAAAACTGTTCTGTTTATAACCTCAAAATTGCATTTCACGACGGCGGATCTACTAGAATTTTGCATATTAGTTGAAAGCTTTCAATAATCCGGTTTTTGCTTTATGATGATAAAAAACCAGGATAAAATATTTTCTCGAAAGATTTTATAGAATCGGGAAAGTTGTACGAACCGCGAATATTTTTATAACTGGTTATAACAGTTCAAAAATGGTCGAACCTTACGTGCAACGTCCTGGCAGGCCAGTTGAAATCTCAACTCCTTCGCCTGAAAACCACATTGACGACATTATTCGTGATGACTGACGTATTGTTGACGAAGATACAGCAAAAATGTTGGAGTAATATGGGCAAATTTCATAAAATTATCAGTAACAAATTGAAAACAAATGCAAGGTGGGTCTAGAAAGAGTTAACGCAACAATGCAAGGGAACAAGAGTTAAAGTATGTGCAGACTTGAAAGAACCCTACGAAAGGAAAGTTATCCTTTTCTAAACAAGACATTTAACGTTTAACTTAAAAAGTTTCACCAGAGTCCAAAAGACAAAGAATGTTTGGAAGCACACCAGCTCACCTCTCAAGCATCATCGGGAAAAATAGTTGACCATTTTCTGGGATGCCTGAGACATTGTCTTTTGAGATTATTTGGAAGATCAGCGAACAATCAACAGTGCCTACTACTCAGACCTGCTGATGAACAAATTAAATCCAGGAATGTCAGATCAGAAGGAAAAGGCGTGAAATTGCTCCACGGCAAGGGTCGTTCTCACGCCGCCTCGCTGACTCAAGAAACCATCGATAAATCGGTTGAAAGAAACCACCTCATCCTCTCTACAATTCAGATTTGGCTCCCTCGGATTTTAATTTGTTTTGGTTCACTCAATGAGACATTTTAAGGAAAAAGTTCAGCAACAACGAGTAGGTGAAATAATTTGAGCGAAACGGGCAAAGAAACAAGGAAAAGACTACTTTGTTCTTGGCATGAGTGTATTAATATTTGGATCGGATAATGATTGAAAAATCGGATAATGATTTCCTGTTTCTGTAACGTTAGGACTTTGTATGAAAGTACTTCAGAAAAATTTAGAATCTATGGCGTGTGATCTACAATATTTCGTTGAGTAATTATTTTGGTTCCCACGCTCCTAATTGGTTATTTTATGGTATGGACTGTTCACTGCAAATAATGCAGCATATAAAAGGGAAAGTCTAAATCCTTCCTTCGACGGAGAAGTCCTCCATGGGTTGCGTTTCGTTTTCGGGCCTGGACGCTTCTTACTCTTTCATCAAAGACCTTCCTACCTTTTCTATCGTCCTTGGTTAAAGATTCTTCCGTTCAACATCCGGAACATCTCCGTCACGGTGTTTTGTGCTTGGAATGGATCCTCGAGAGGCAGGTGAGCGTCCTTGGAGTCGACCCCACTACCTACTTCGCCGTTGCGTCACCTCCGAACTGTTTGAGCCGGCCATCACTTTCCCCATTGCCAGTGCCATGCGGCTCTTCGTCGCTGTTTCACTGCTCTGGTGTGGCTTCGCCAGCTCCGCCAGCCCAGTCGGTAAGCATTCCGTTGGCTCTAAACTTCAATCTGGTAAATTTTCCAAAACTTTCCTCAGACACCCTCAATAACGAGTTTTTTATTCTTAAATTTTTATCAGCGGATGCTGGTGGCTTCCTGTAAAGATTTAAGTATTTTCTGTCATAGTTTTAATACGGAATCTAGAAAAGTGAAACAAATTTCAGAAGGTGATGGTACAATGGTCAAGCATGATGTCAACGCCCATCCGTTTCCGTAACCACACCTTTCTTTCTAGCATTCACATTTCCCAGTATTTTAAAACTCCTGCCTTGTGTTGCGGCATTCATTTTATGAATACGAATATTTTCATATCGGTTAAAATAAAGACTGAGCGGCTCCATGCATCTGTAGATACGACCATCTGTCCCCAAAGCAGGTTTCGGTGCTCTGATTCGGTCTTGACAAATCCGTCTTTAGGCATTCTCTCTCGCTTCACTCAGTAATGACAACATTATCAGTTTAATACAATATCGTCGTAATGGAATTAAATAACTATTTATAATTTATCCTAAAACTGCTTTATTTTCCACGTCTGGAACAGTGTTAGTTCATTTTTATCCTCGGACCGTCAAACTAGCACCTTTGTTGGTGACTCCTGATCTATTTTGATTGATGAGAAAATTTATTTCCTCTCAACACCATTTACGTTAGTTAATACGTGCACTATTTTATTGGAACTAAATGAAGATTTTTCACGCGAAACTGTACCATTTCGGTTTTTAGAAAATAACTTGCTACAATGGGGGTTCCAACTTATTCTTGAACGATGTTATTATTTGTTCTAAGAGATTTCATCTTTCCTTACAATAATTTTTTATTTAGTTAATCTGCGCAGAAACACACTGATGAATATGAAATTTTTGACACTTAAAATACTGGGACCCGATAAAAAGTCAGAAAATAATAATAATTCACTGCTGTCTCAGCACAGTCTGTGACTTTATTTCCTTGCACGAAAAGCTGAACCACTTTTCTTTGCCTTGTATTGCCAGTACGATTATGACGACCGTTTGGCGCTCTTGAACCCTGTCAACTAATCAAGATATTGCAAAAGCGTTTCCTGGCGGTGAGCGGCCACACGTTGCTGTAAATATTACGTTCTCTTACACAGCCCAGGAGTTCTGACATCTTTCTTAGATTTATACTCGCCAATATTGTCACGACCGAGACGAGAGATCCCGAAACTTTTTAACGAATCTCAATATTTTCGTGGCGGAAAGAAAATTTCTTATCGGTGAAACAACAACACGGGCGACTACACACAGCTTTTAATACAACGTTCTGGAGAAAAGAAAGAAACGAACAAAGCTGCAGCACATTTCATTTGTGTTGTTCGGGAAAAAATATGCGCTTCCGCGTTCACTCATTAAAATTAGACGACGCGCCGAAAAGAGGCGAGGGATTTGAACAAAGGGCCGGGACTTCGCTTCTATATTACGGCGCGTAACGTTTATTTCGGGAACGGTAACGTGGTTATCTGCGTTGCGTACTTTATACACGGAAAATGTATTTGTAACTTTATTTCGATTACAGCGTGAAAAAGCGAAAGTCACCCCGGTCGTGTAACTGCGATACGTTAATTTTTTATCACTTTGCCTGAATAGTATGGGCGCGAGGGAATTAAATAGGGGGAAACGGATAAAGAAAGAATTGATGGTATTTATTATATTTTTACAAAGTTGACCGCCAGAAGCGATAAAGTGTTCACGAGAGGGGTATGCGGGGTCAAACAATGATTCCGGTATAACCACTTGTCATTTTGAGTATCCGTGTGACTAAGCAGGAAACTCTCCTGGACGTTTTGACTCTCGCTGTCTATCGTCTTTATCGAAAGTGAAAATCATTTCATAACTAGCGAAGGTGCGCAGAAAATACTCTCACGGGTCAGACTGACGTAAGTACGTGCTCGGATCTCCTTCAGTTCTAATGTATTCTACATGTACGGAACACGAACAGGTTTTGCTTCTTTTAAAAAATCTTGATTTCAGCGTTTGCGAGGTTTCCGATCTTTCTTCCGCTGTAGCTAAGTCTGTGAGTTACGGTTTTCAGAGATTCTATGAAATTATTTTAAAAATTCAGGAAAATAAGATATGTTTGATTTGTAATACATATAATTAGGGGAACTTTGACGTAATTTACTTGCGATGTAAATTGATGTAGGGGAAGTCGGGGCGGAAAGGGTTAGCGGGATAGAACGGGATACCCTATTTATTTTCACTGGATAGAGCTGGAGGATCGTAAATAGGGGTGGGACATTGTAACTGGTCAAGGAATAATTTTTGGCAGCCGACTTGACCAAGATCTGACTGAGCATTGTGAATAAATTCTCTTTTTTGGCACCTTACATCTGTGAATTTATAATTTTTGCAGAATTTCGATAGAAGGTAAAGTTCAAAACTCCTCGCTTTTAACTCTTTAATGGTATATATTCGTAAACTACGAGTCTCTATCTGCATATGTAGGTTTAAACTCGCTTGTATAAAGGCTCGGAGAAAAACCTTAAACTGAGACTAGCGTCCGGGGCGGAACGGGATACTACTGTATATGGCTAAATGTAATGTGTTCCACAAGAAAAAAAGAAAAAAAACTGTCAGATTCACCTTGTAAGAATGAGTTACAGTATGTTGTACCCAAAAAGAATAGGTTTAGAAAGAAAAGGAACGGGAAGAAAAAGAAAAAATTTCTTTGCGAAAAGGATAAATAAATAAAGCGATCAACCCTACGTTAAATAAATATAAAAAAACACAAAAGGTATTATTTTTTTAAATTAAATATTTTTATTGCACTAATTGTAAATACAAAAATCCTATCCCGTTCACCCCGGGGGTTGGGTATTTCTTTTTAAAAATTCTTCAAGTTGTTTTAATTTATATTGGTATTTAGTTCATTAATAGAATATCGATACACTGACCACGTGTCACTCCAAATTCGGAATGTGTCATGCAAGATGAAAGTCCGCAGTCTACCCGGTAAGCCCAGGCCCTCAGTGGACTGTAGAGCCATAGAAGAAGTAATAGAATAAACTAATATTTTATACTTTTCTGAAGTGAATTTTATTTTTCTATAATTTTACAAAAACTTATTATATCAGAAAATTGAATTTAATTATTATTGGACAATGAATATTTTAATGGATTTAATTAAAATCCACGTTTTATTAACAAAATAAAATTTATGTAAAAATAATTCATATTATGGATAGTTTCTATAAATTCACACCAAATTAGAAATTATTAGACGAGTTGAATATAGAACTTTTTGTTCAGACAACAAAAACGCTTTATTGTCAATCCATTCCTTTGTTCTTTTTAATTTTATCGTCTAATTTAATTACCGCTTTCTCAATTTGCATTCTCAAATATCCATACATACGTCATAATACCTAATAAATAAAGTAGGACCGATGTTGAATTGTTGAAATGGAATAAAACAAGCAGTGTGTAAGGTATTAACGAAATTAATTTTTTATCTGAAAGGTCCATGTATGCCCTTTCAAATAAAGAATTTAATTAATATCTAACACTCAGCTTGTTTTATTCCATTTCAACATTGACCCGCTCTTATTGAAAACATGAACATCAAATTCAATTAACTTATTTTTAATAGAAGTGACGAATTCGAAGACTTCTTTAAATATATGTTATCCATACTTGTTAATCACATTATAATTATTTCCGCTTTTTGTATCTACAATTTTATTGTAATTTGCTCTTTTTAATTTATGATCAATTTCAAATCGCCAAGTTCGTATAAAGATTACAATTTCCATCAAGATTTATGTAATTAAGTTGTCATCATTAAAAATATTTCGGTTTATTAACCAAAAGATATTGTTTTTAAAGGGCACGAATAAAATACACATTGTTAAATTTGGTATTTATGTATTATAACTCCATAGTATCATTTAATGATCTAAAACTCCATTACTAAAATATTAAACCAAGGAGCTTTCGACCGATAATTTTGCCATTTTTATCGCTACAAAAAAACTACACATATATAAATTTTTAAATTTACATTTTACAAAATCCTACGTTCACAAATTATGTGAATTGAGAATGAATTTAAAAAATAAAATAAAAGTTGACTGAGAGCTCCTTGGTTAAAACATTTGTTAAAATATTCTAGAATAGACTCTTAAATTATTATAGAGAGTGATTAAAAACCTGTAGGCTTATAATAACATAATTTCTAATGGGAAGTGTTGAGATTGGACTTATGCTGTGTTCGAGGAGAGATATTAAAAAAAATGTTTATTAGTTACCGAGTCATAACAACAAATGACGCGAGACTGCAAACATCTCAAGTGATTTTATCTATAATATTTTTGCTTCAAATATTACCTGGCATATTACTGTGAAAATCTGTGTGCATTTTTTAAAAAATACAACTCAATTGAATGAATATGAAAAACTGTCAAAAGCTCTTTTGATTGATGGATGAAATACATTATTGACATTAAACTGTTTTTTGGGAAAAGGTTTCTTTCAATCCGTCTCATAAGTTCTAATTTTAATTTCTTAATATAAATTATTTATATATAGTATTTTATATTTTCTTATTAAAATATTTATTATAATTAACAAGGCTTTAATTATTCAAGTAGAAATTTCCGAAATAAAAAGATGTAAATTGTCTTCTAATAACTCCTTAGATGATTATCAATAGATTACATCGAGAAAGACAACAGTTATTACTACACAATCATTTCAGTTTCTTTTCTGAAGTTATAAAATAACTCCGCAAACTGTAAATGAATCAGAATAAATAAAAAACGAAACTGTTCTAGAAATACGAAGGTTCGTACCTGAAATGGATATTGAAAGTTGTCGACGTCGTCCGATTGGAATTTTACAACAAATTTTATGATCATCCAGTCGTCATCTACAGAACGTGTGAAAATAAAACGGCCGTAATTCATTTTTTGTTGAAAACGAGAATAAAAACGGACGAAGAATTGCATCCTTGACGTTTGCGTGTCGTACCGACGATATTTCATCTGATTTTTCGGGCGTTTGGGGCGCCAGGGCGGGATATTGGGGAATATAAAAGCAAGCGAAACTTACATGTTTTTTACGATCCCACGGCGACACCTTTCAGAATACTTAAAAATCTAATTAATATAACGCTACTGATTTGAATCTTGGTCATCTCGTGTATTATCCATGATTTTTTATAGCTGTGTTTCAATTATATGCAACCTGAAACCATAATTTTTAGTCCTGGAAAATGAAGTTATTTTTACGTAAAATTTTTAATGAATCTAGTATTCAACGGAAATCAACAGATTTTTATCAGCGACGTCACGTCCACATTTTCACTAATACCAATGTATAATTACTTTTGATAAGTGAGCGGATTGGTCGTTTCTCCTCACAGATTAAAATTTTTAAGTAAGACGTCAGGAATTCTTTAGCTTACTCATGCCAGGTTTTGTTAAAAAAACTAAATAACTGAACATTTTAAAAACATTTAGCTTCTTAAAAATATTCCCGAAAGAGGAATGACAACAATTCTATATATATATATATTAAGTCGCAAAAATAAAATATGGTTTTAAAAGGTAATGGGAACAGAATTTCATCGCTTTATGAAAGCTAAACCACTGTGTGAGGCTTGTAGAATTGCAATACATTGCCGTGAATTATCTTAGCAGTGATTCCTAAATTTATGTAATGGTAATTTAGGAGGAAGAAACGAAAAGGAGGACCTGCGTTACGCGTAAAGCATAAAGAAAGAAGTAAAGATGAGCAGAAATTTGTCCAAAAATTTTAATTTTAATAGAAAGTTTGAAATCATCGATCACGTTATTAACTAATTCTTTATTCAGGAAGCTTTAAGTTACATTCATCATGAAATATATTACGTCGTTACATGAATGATAAATAAAGATAAAAAGTGTACAGTAAAAACGATATTTTGTATAAAACCATACCCTGTAGTTAAAAGCAGTAAAAAAAATGTAAACTTACAATGCAGGCGTTCATACAATTATATTATGTAAACAGCTTCACAATCTCGGTTTATGGCTTTAAATTCACGTAATAACTTATTATTCAAAGCTATAGTTTGTAAATCAAACTATACTATTTTTGGACAAGTTTCCTTTCATAAAAATATAATTATTAAACTATGGATTACCAAGCTACCCAAACTAACAAACTGATATTTATCTCACAAAATTCTTCTTATAATACAAATAGATTTTAAAACACTTTAGTACTTTTCAAATGGGAGCCAATTTAACCTCGAGAATCTGTTTCGTGTCATGCGACTACGTTGTCACATATGATTGTCCACGCAGCTGTGCTGCAGTTATGTTTGCTATCGGAAGTGTGACGATTTGGCAACGTTCGTCTATTTCTCCGCTTTCATTGCCTGAAAGCCAGAACGGCTCCCATTTGGAAACCATAATAGCATTATAGCAATCCTACTCAGACCAACATTACTAAGGTTTTTTTTCACCATGATTGGATAAAAAAGTTGAAAATGTTGTTCCACTTCATAATGATAGGTTACGTAATATTAATAGCGGTAACACGAAGAGCACTAATAAAAGACAAGGACAATGTTGATTAGATTGACATTTACTGACGGCCTCACATTTTAAGAAGTAAATTATTCTGATATTTATGACAAAAATATCAAAATAGCCAATAATTCTGGTATTCCCTCAAGTAAAAAATTACATAATCAAAATTATTCTGATGTTAAATTTTTTTAGAAGGAAGGAACTAAATATATTTTAATTACAAAAGACAGGTCCAAAAGTGATTTTTTTGGTTACAACCGTTATTTAATTTACTTTCAAACATTTAGTTTAACAAACCGTAACTCTTGTAACTTCTGTTTACACATGAACTGACAAGACAGTATATTAAAATATACGGATGATAGGTAGTGTAGATTTGGTATTATTTTCATTTAAGTTTTTATATTATTAGACACTATACTGATCGGTTGTTTTCGCATTCTTTCTATATAAGAGACATTCAGCCTTTCCTCCCCTACCCGTAACCTTGGGGCTGAACAAATATTTCATGTTGTTTGCCAGAATTGAGCTCAATGACTTCCACAACTAAGTATTCGACGAGATGCTCGATTATTTTTGCGTTATTTTATGTAACGTTCCTCCACACTCACCCCTAGGAATGCTCCCCTCCCACGGAGAATGGGATTCGAATTATACACAAAAAAGCATCGGGAGGAACACTATCAATCTCACTAACACCCGAAATATTTATTCACACAGAAACAGTTAATTATATTTATAAGGAGAAAATACTTGAACCATCTCTTCAGTCTGATTAGCGTGAAATAATGTATATACGTACATAAAAAAATATGTATATGTATATACAAATGAATAAAATTGAGCCTCAAATAACGTCAATGAGACTTACGAACCATTTTGAATATTTATTAACAGATAAAAAAGTATCGTTCCTTTTAGTTACTTAACTTACAGTTAAATTTCAACATAGTTTCACGCTCAACAGGCATTTAATCATATCACTTGACAGGCAACATAAAATTTTTACTTTTCCCTGTTGTAATGTCTATTTACCTCATCTCGTTCAATCTCCTCGGAAAACACCTGGCGGAAGACGAGAAAAGTTATTAGAAAACTTCGTGCCAATCGTGTGACATCTGTTGAGGAATTTTGGAAACTGTTTTGAGGGTGAATCGATTTTGGCCTGAGAAGGGAGAGTGAGGAATGTACCTTAAAATTTCGAATGATTGACATAAACCTCCTCTTGATATGAGGACAACCAAAATTTAATTTTAATCTGGTGAATGGTATAGCAAAAATAAGGCTCTATTGCTTTAACGTTGAGATGAAATAAAAGAAACCTGATATGTCCATTAAAATTAATTAAAAAATTGATAGTGTTTCTCCTTGAATAATCAGTCAGTTGTTGTTTGGCTTTTGGCGCATTTTCCGATGTTTGCCTGTGAAGCATATTAATCTCTTCAGTGTTAAGTGAAGGAAAGGGAGCAAGTTTACCGGGTCAGAGACTATTAACGCAATAAACCTGATACTGTATTGAACCGCGGGAAAAACTGGGTCCCTTCAGCAGTCTGGTCAACCTACTTTCCTTCGGCCGGTCATTAAGTGAATAGTCATGAATCTCCAACAATATTTCTGCAATACCAATTAATTTGATTTTGAGTCGATTTAACGTCTAGGTCTTTAGCGATGGTACATTAACATTGCATTTGTGGTCTTATAAAATGAAGTAAATTATAGGTTTTACATCATATACATTTAAATAAATTTCAAATATCTGCACTTACTTAGCATTAATAACATATATTTGTTGTGTTCAGTTTGATTATTTCACTTTTCTTGTGTATATTCGATTTCATAACATTTTATTAAATGTCCATCTACTAATTAATGACTTTAATTAATCGTTTGGTACATTGATATCAATGAGACAATGTAAACGGGAACAAGAAATAGAAACCTTTCCTCAGAACAGTATAATTAGTAACGAGAACACGTGAATCACTCTATAGCCTTATAAAAATCTACCGAGCAAAATATAAGAAATAAAACTGAAAGTATATAACAATATATGGAGAGAATCTTCAAGCCTACCAATTCCAAAATAAGGGAAAAATCAAAGCGATCTAGCCAACAATAGACAAAATTTGTTAATATGCGACATGTGGGAGTCCTCGGAAAAAAATTAATAATTTAAAATTAATATTTTAATTTTGAAATTTCTTTCTGTGGATCGTTTCCTTTATCTTGTTTCAGTCAAGGGATTACTACGTTTCATTAGCAAATGATAAAGTGGGTTGGCGTCACTCGGATCTCATATATATGGAAAAAGGGAATTTTAGTCTCGTTAAATTCCAGAATTTAGCGCCTTTGTTCTATGAATTTGTTTGCGAATTGAGAATGAGATATATGCAATTTTAATGTGCGAAATGAACGAGAATGGCAGAGGACGTTAATTCTATTAGGACCCAACGAAACGTGGAGGTAAAAATTGCTTTTTGAAAGAAATCGAGGGCACTAGAACTCTACTTACAGAAGTAATTAGAAATTTAATTTTCAGATATAACGATGAGTTTTTCTTAAATAATATACGCTGGCTTATTGGCTCTAGAGCCCGAAACACCTTTCTCTAAATTAATGAAACAAAAAAAAAATCAGTTTTGAAGAGAGAGACTAATTTCTTCTGATATTTTGATGAAGACCGAAGTACTGGGCAAATTTTTTCTTGTATCAGTATATACATATTCTAGTATCTTTGTTCCAGTTGGCCTTGAGTTTATTGCTATCCGCGGAGGAAGAATTCCTTGACCTCAGAATAATGCGCATCAGATTAAAGCAAAGCGTAGTGGAAATGCCAATTACAACACGGATGTGGGGAGATTATACATTTCTTTTGAAAAAACTGTGGATTTTTCAGAAAACCATTCCAAATAACAAGGCCAACGAAATACATTCAGATTAATCTAAAACAAAATTAAATTTACTGTGAGCGGACCAACGCGTTGTATTTATATGGTGCACCGTGAGTGCCACACTCTAGAGATAAATTTTTTTGTATATTTTTTAAGTACTTAAAATATATTGTTACTTAAATAAATCGTTCATGAAAATTACAAATTATTCCGCGTTAAAGAAACCAAATGGATGGATCAACTACCTTATTCTAACAAATGAAATGTATTGTTCATGTGTAAAAAAGGCTCACATTTCGCATGTGTGTTTGTATGTTTGTTCCACATACAAATCTAAACGCATGGAGCAATTTCAACCAAATTTTGCACACATGTTATTTGTGACTCGACGGTCAGCATTGTTGGGGTAAGACACGGTTACCACCCGTAATGTTTAATATATTCGGGGATATATAGCCTGATTAATCTCTTCAAAATCCCCGTTTCAAAACTATTTTTATCAACACGCGATTGAACTGACAGCGAGAGTGAAAATTTATCTTCTTACGCCCCCCTACCATCGGAACGCTGACGGAATTTTTAGTTCAACATAAGTAGCGTGATGACTCACAGTAACTTAACCCAGTGGTCCTTTAAATGAGACCAAGAAATTTTATACTTCATTTCCGATGTGTTAAGACCTGCGAAAATAATGCAGGAACACAAAAAAGTTAAATATTCTCTCGTTACCTGGAGAGACTACAAAATACTCCCGGCACATCAAGTGACACACTAACATTCCCGGAACAGTAAGAGAGGAATACAACAATCTCGGTTGTTTTGGATGATTTTTATGTAACTGTCTTTCACCCTGTAATTCCTCCACCCCACGTTCGGGCTGAATTGCACCGAAAGATGCACATTGAATGTTAGGTTTAAACGCAGAGAATTACTCTACTCCGAATTCGACGCTAATGTCAGCAGATTTCGCGTAATATTTACGTAATCCGCTCCTCACGCTCCCAGCCAATGGCGAATTGATCGAAATAATAGACAAATGCTATCAATTTTCTTGGCCCCAAAAATTATTTTTCCGTCGCAAAAATCGACCATTTATACATGTTTTAAAATTTTCGACCCCTTCACACCTTAGGTGGAAAAATTTAGTACATAAGGACGTTGTTCTTTAGGTTCAATAATAAATTACTATCGATCTAAAAATTCAAAGATATAAACTAATGACATTTTAAATGTGCTTAACAAACAAACATGGTATTTTTGACGACTAAAATTTAACGATTGAAAAATTTATTACACTGAATTACAGTAAATTATAATGATAAGGACTTGTTAGTTTTGTTGAAATTATTCCTACCATTCTTCACATGAATAGCCGAATTATTATTATGGTTTTTTTTTGTCCCTGAAATTTTAACATTTTTCGGATCAAATTTTTGACTTAAAGGTCGTAGGTATTCCCGGTGAATTTGTTGAATTAATAGTTATTCAATCAAATTTTACTTGATAAATGTGAATGAGATATTCATCGAAACGTCGTATTTTAATTATAATATGTCCCGGGTTGAAATCCAAGAAATATTTATTCAAATTTATGAATATCAACGCAACTGGATAATTTTGAACACTGAATTTCAAAACGTTTTTGAGTTCATTCATACCAGTTTTTATAGATATCGATGTAACTATCTTTACAATGTAAACAGTTAGTTTTTTATATAACATTATGTTTGTCGGAAATGTTATTTTATCGATAATTGCCAAATCAAATCAAACAGTAATCTCAATGCAGATTTATTTTAAAATTTATATTTCCACTGCAGGAGCTTTCGGCTGGTTACTTGATTCAACATGCAAGTCAATTTTTTATAAAAATATTACAAGCCAAACCAAGAAGTTGTTTACTAAATATTATTTGTCATTTTATCTTTAATATTTTTGTTGATATTTATGTTATGAAAATATTTGTTAAAATCACAAATACCGTTAGAACGGTAGAACTATGAAACTCCATTGAATAACTAGGCTTTTAGCAGATAAATTCTTAGTTTATTTTTTTTAATTTATCAATCTTATTTTTATATATCTATAAATTAAATGTAAAATATGAGAATTTGATAGAAGGATATTAAAATTTTTGTCTAGATTAAATTTATTATACTTCTGTTCAGATAACTTGACTGCCCTATATATTCTATATTGTAATAGATGTTTTATTTATTACAAACATTCCCCTTCTGTATTCGATAATTCAAAAAGGGAAACATTAAAAAGTTTGATACGAGTTTATATAAAACGTATAATGAACCCACGAATATTTTCGTGTTCATTTGCAGTCCGCCACAACTTAATCCGCTTTTGCTTGTTTATAAACTTCCGGTATCAGAAGTACTACGACAATATTTTGCACTGTTGACTGCTACTAACTTAATTATTTGGACAAGTTAGAGTTATCAACTTCGGAAAACACGTTGTTGTATTTAATGACTGTTAATTTATAAGATTTGTAATTTAATACATATTTAATTTATTTTATTTAGTTATACCAACTGATTAGGGAAGTCCGGTCGCAACTTTCCTGCATCAACTTAATTAATTAAATGGTACCAAATATATAAAATAGGAAACCTAATAAATTGTTTCTCACTGTCCATATACAAGATTATTATTTGGTTTTATTTCATTAAGACACTATTTGTTCCAACTTTCGATTGTACTCTTCATAATTATCGATAGGATCAAAGAATTTATTTTTTATAATCGCATATATTTAACATATAAACGGACTCTTTTATAATTTTAAGAAAATTCCATTAACAGCAAAGTATAACAGCTGACATTGTATGAATTGAGGTTAGTTATTACTATATGACGGGGACACTATACAGTAAAAGCTACGGTAATGTGTTAACGGTGGTTAATTTCGACTTAATGCTTTTAAATAAGAGAAGTCGAGGCGGAACGGGATAGCGGGGTAGAACGGGATACCCTATTTATTTTTACTGGATAGTGCTGGGGGATAGTAAATGGTGGAGAATTATTGTAACTGGTCAAGGAAGAAGTCCTGGTATCCGACTTGATGAAGATCTGACTGAGGCCTGTCAATGAATTCTTTTTTTTTTGCACCTTAAATCTGTGAATTTATAATTTAAGCAGCATTTTGATAGAAGGTAAACTTTAAAACTCCTCTCTTTTAACTCTTTAGTGGTATGTATTCATAAACTAGGAGTTACTTATGAGGTTTAAATTTGCTTTTATAAAAGCTCGGTGAAAAACCTTAAACTGAGACTAGCGTGCGGGGTGGAACGGAATTCTACTGATAAGCCAAATGTAATGTGTTCCTCAAGAAAAAAAGAACAGGTAGGCTCACCTTATAAAAATGAGTTAAAGGATGCTGTACCCAAAAATAGTAGATTAAGAAAGGAAGGAACGAAAAAAAGGGAAAAGTTAGCAAAAACTGTAAAGTTGTAAAAAAATTGTTTTGCGAAATTAAAAATTTATAAAGCGATCGACCGTACGCTTAATAAGTATAAGAAAGCAAACGTAAAGGGTGTTATTATTTTTATTAAATTAAATCAAATTGTATTGCCTTAATTGTAAATGAAAAAGTTCCTATCTCATTCTTTTTAAAAATTCATCAAAAATCTAAATTCATTGTTTAAATATTGATATTAGGTTATCTAAGTAATAAAATAAATTAATGTTTTATACTTTTATGAAGTGATTTTCATTTTCCATAATTTAATAAAAGTTGTCCCGTTCCGCCCCGACTTACTGCTTCCGTGCGGAACACAGCTATAAGGACAGCGGAGAAAGCACGGGTGCCTAAATAGCAAAAAATAGGTGAGAGGTAAATTCTGACAGTCATGACGACCTTGGAACGATATTAGGTGGTGCGGAAGACCTTCAATGATTCAGCAAAATTCTTTGTGCAAGAGTTAATTCACGCTCCCAATTCTTCTGGTACCTTGGCGATATCAGTCAGGTATTTCCGGCTTCGGTATTTCTCTCTTAGACAAACACACTACATTTCAATTTAGAAATTACTGTCTATACTTTTATGAATTACAGAAAACAATAGTCATTTACAAAGAATCGATAAATTGTTTCTTTAGGATGTTTATTTCCTCGTCAATGAAGCTATTAGAGACGAGCTACTACAGTGTTTACAAAGGTACAAATTACGTTAACTTAACTTCGAATTAACACCGCGGAAGTGAAAGGGAAAACGTCTGTGTGATTTAGAGTTGCAACTAACTCCAGAAGAGGAACGATTTATGCTCCCGTTCTTTTGCACGTCGCGGAAAAAGGTCACATTACGAGTCTCTTTGTAGAACATCGTTTTTTACGAGAGTGGTTTCAAATGTCGGTCTGAGTTGTTTGAAATGTACATGAAAAATGGAAACCACTTAAATTTCGGGGGTGAGGCTTGTATTACGTCTCAAAATTGTTTACTACTAAGTTTATAGACGTTCTCCAGCTCGCCTATAATTTGTCTACCAATGACAAATAACGAACCTTGATACACTTCTGATAGAACTTCAAAATCAATACTAAACCCTTTTAATTCAAACCGAAACTTTGCTGTAACAATAAAAGTGGGTTTATTTTACCTCGAAGGTAATTTAGTAGTTTTAAATTGTCAGAAAATACATAAAATGGATCTTGGGTTAGAACGAACGCCGAACGCAATTTTTTTTAATTGCAAATAATTCCATTAATTTTGCGAGATAAAAAGTTCGTCTCTATAAGCAAGCAAAATTTCATTGCCTCACCAAATAAATGAGAAATTAATTCACATTCGCGATCCGTTAAAATAAAACTCATACACATTAACTAAACAAGTATAAATGAAATCATCTTTCATATTTGAAAAGCTGAAACTCAATTTATTATTAATTTTTCTCCTAAATTACACTGTAATTGACATTTCTATACTTGCATCTTAATATACTCAAGAACAGACTTCTCTCTCATTTTCTGAGAATTTGATATCGACCAAATCATACGGATGAGGGAATTTTATTTTACAAGATCAGTTTCTTATTTTGTCTTTTACTATTTCACTTTAAGTGGGTAGAGGGAGTGGAAAAACGTATAAAGTATGTTTTATGTGAAAGCCTGTGGTTTCAACACAGAATTTAATCGTTAATTAGATTTAATTATCAGTGATTTATTATAAACTATTGTGAAGTCCCATGGAAAAATCTAAACGATAATCTAGAAAATTAAATTACCATTGTTCTACCCTGGTATTCAATGCGAAAAAGAGGATACTAGAATGTGTAATATTGACGAATTTTGTCAAAGCAATTGTTTTAAAAAGGGCTGCAGAGAATTATAGGGTTTTAAAATATTTGAAAATTACTGTCCTTAGCTTAAAGTTGTCATAAATAATTTTCACTAACCTTACGGTTTACGTTACTTTCAAATTATGCGCTTGGAAATGGGTAAAATACAATATTTCAAATGAGTTCAAAGTTGGATTTTATATACGTCACTCAAACAAACAAGTCACAATTTTTTTCCAAAAATTTAGAGAAACCGATTTGAGATGGTTATTTTTTCTTTTAACTAGCTCTCCATTGCAAAATCACATGAAATTAGGTTCAGCCTAATTTAACAGTGCAGCGTAGGAACGTGTTTCACACTTGATTTTAAAGCACATAAAATTTTGTATACATTGTTTATTGCATGTTATTCAATAAATGCATTCGTTTTGAGCTTAATGCGCTGGTGACATACGGTAATACGAAGCTGAGTGAAGCACAGAACATAGTCCGCTTCTCCTATCCAATTCTGTTTGTGCTGGGGAGTGGTCGGAGGCATCAAGATCGCAATACTTGGTATGTATTTATCAGCAACCGAAGAGACGAATGCGTCTGAAGCAAAAGAACTTTAGGATTGCGAGGATTAGGTTCATACTAGCTTAATTACTTGGCGTTGCATGGGTTCGCGTAAATAATGAAGCAGGAATGTAATTAAAGATAAGTTGATTACAGTATTTGAGGGTACTCTTCAATCTATTTCTGTTGTCGAATCCAACATATTTTCAATAAACCGTCAAAATTGTAATTTTTTTACAGAGAGGTATCATTTTCACCCATTTCCTGTGGTCTGAGAAAAAGCTGTCATATGACAAAAATTTTAAAGAGTCGAATTTCCAATCGACTAATTGCCCTCAGACGTTTTCTAAAATCCTCAGTCTTCGAACTACAGGGGCCTAAAGTTGGATGGGTTCCAAATTGAGTATTTAAGTGTGTTGTAGCTCAGAGGGGAAGGGCGGTTGGACCACCTTGGAAATAAATATATCTACTGATAGGTCTCAGTGAGACAAATAGGCCTTTTTCGTTTCTTCAAATTAAGTACGGACTTTGCTAGAGGTGGAAAAGCACCGAAAAAACACCTTCAAAAAGTGGAAAAACGGAGGTTTGTTGACATTTTCACTTTTTTCACATATATAAAGTGTTGTTGTTATTAAATTTAATTTAATACTTTATCAGTGATGAATGTCACTATCAAATGTATAATATTTGATTTGCTTTTACAAATGAGCAATTACTAAACATTAAAATGTACCTGACGCGAAAAATAAAACTAATTTACGTATACGTCGTAATGACGATCCAGAGAAGTCTTAGGGTGTTAGCTCTCTGCCAACGGTTGGTTAATTACAACACGAAATGTTTATAATTTAAAAGAAAATAGTAATATAGATCAAGAATGTAGGCTTCCCGGATTCACGTTTGGAGATCTCGGTACGTATATGGGATACGAAACGTTTAATGTCTCTCACTTTTTTCACATCTATAACTTTAGTATATTTAAAAATTAAAAGATCATGGGCAGTTTCGGACCCTGTGTTAAATTTGGCATATACTGACGCACTGAAAAAGATTTTTTAGATATGTAGATTTACTAAAGAAACTCTGCCGGAGATCAAACAGCACAGTAAAAGAGTAATATAGTCTTAGAGAGTTGAACTATCCAATATACTAATTCAATGTTGGGTTGTCTGAAGTGATAACTTACTCTCATTATTTTATTAAATAATTATTATATATCAATATAAATATCGGTATTCGTGTTTTAATTTGAAGTACTAATGTTTAATATTACATTTTTTTATATGTTCAGAATGTGTGTTTCTGTTCAATTACAATTTTTAATCTATCATTATTTGCAATAAAATAACTTTGTGTCTATCATATTTATTGTTCTATATTATTTATTGATAGTTTCAGTAACAATTTCTTTGTAGATGATAATTGCATTAATTTGCTCGCGTGTTTATGTATTTTACATAATAGACACGAGTACGTATCTTGCTGGCATCGTGTATCAGTTACAAGACACTTCACTTCTCTCCATTTCCTCTTATACTGATAATGTAACCTCCTTCCAACTAGTTTTCTCTTTTATAGCTTTTAGTGATACTTCATTCACGCCTCTACAACTGGTTAGAATAGAGAAAAATATATGAATAAAGATATTAAAACAACTAAAATATTTGCCATTTACTGTGCCAAAGTTGAGATTTTCAACATACAGTGAAAAAGCAGCCTGTTCTGACCGCATATGGTTAAGAATGCGATATTTGTTCCGTAAAGTGTGTTAGAGGATACGTAGACATCAGGTAAGAAATCAGATGGTTCTAAAATATTTTCTGGTGTATCAAACTTGACCTGAGACATGTTCGTGGCAAGGGTATTGGCCGTGTCTCAAGGCTGCCTGGCAAATTATCTAAGAACCTTGAGAGGGAGGACTGAAATTTTATCAACAAAACCGTTGCCAAAATTAGTCAATTAGTCCTGTAGAAGACTTAATAGGAGAAGCGAAGATGAAAATGGTGAATGAATTTTTGTTTATTAGTGAGAGTATTGAAAACAGAGCTACGCTAATTTGTAGCAGCGGGGTATTTTGGCCAACTCAGTTTAAATATATCACAAATAAGTCCTGCCAAAAGTTAGTTGAGACGAAAACTTCCCCTTAGGAAAGGTGTTCTCAAATTAAAAGCAAACGTTGAACAAAGAGCCTCGAAACAAGTTTTATTAATTGTAAATAATTCAATATCAATTAATACAGGAACTTAAAATCCATTCAACTAATTTTTATTAATTATTACAGAATTTCAACTATGTAACAAATATTTGGTCGTTAATTTTGTGTTTCGAAATATAATTAGGAGCTGTAAAAAGATTCTTTTTTATCTATCCATATTGAAATTATTTTGAGTGATATATCTTATAGTGCATGCATATTTAATCACAAGATTTTTATCATTCACGAATAATTTTTAAAATTTTATATAAACACTACTCAAAAGAATCAAATATTTTATTTGTTCTTAGTGTTTACACTAAAACACAAAAGCTTACAGACATGAGACCGTATTCATCTGTAAAAAATTATATTGTAAACATATACTACAATTTTGGTTTTACAATTACTCCTCACAGGGCATCTATATATAATTTTAAATTTATATAATTTACCCTTTATAGTTACACTTGTGATCTAGATTAGTCAACACTATGGAGTAAATGTAAAACCAAACTTGTATATGCTTACAATATAATTTGATATAGATGAATATGGTCTCAAAACTTCCGTGTGTTAATGTAATGAGGGAGAACAAATAAAATATTTGTTTCTTTTGAGGACTGTTTTTTTGGTTTATATAGGCTGAATACCAAACTTGTTGCAGTGTTAATAATTGAAATTTTATATTAATTGATCGGATATTTATTAATTTAGAAGTTCGATGGCAATATACTGAAAGTTTTATGAAAATGTTAATATATATAAATGTAATAGAAACTACTTTCTAACTGTTAAAAATTGTTATTTTATATATGTAGAATGACGTGATAAAATAATGTATATATATACATTATTTTATCACAACTGTCATTATACATACATAAAATAACAATTTTTAACTGTTAGAAAGTAGTTCCTATTATTATTTTTATGGTTAATTTTGTAGGTTCAAAATGTGTAAAACTTTTAAATAATATTTTACATTGAAAACTCTTTGAATTTGAAGAATTATTTTATAAATATTAAGAACAAAATAAGCAAGACTAAAATATTTAATAAACAATTCCAAATTTTTGTAGACAAACACAATGTTTCGTCCTTAAACTAGTCGGAATGAAAAAAACGTAATATTCGTTGACGTGCAGCCTGGAGAAAATGAAGATTTTGTAATTTCTTTATTACGTACTTTATACTGGTTTATGAGACTATTAATATGCATATGATAATTTTAAATTTTAAACGAAATAATTAAAATTAATGAATGTTATTATATGAAAATTTAATTTTGAAGTATTTTTAAATTTGGTATTATAGTCCCACAGGCTTTTAATCGATCTCAAAAAATAATTTAAAACTCTATTACTAAATCTTTATATGAGTCTTTAATTTTTAAAACAAGTTGACGAATGTAGAAAAGTTGTCGACCAAAAGCTCCTCGTTTTCAATATTAAAAAGTTTTAGTAATGGTGTTTTAAATTATGTGTTGGGATCTATTGAGAACCTCTGGAGCTATATAATACATATTTATATTTCCTGACTGATAAAGATTCTTACTGTTTCATCCAAACCATCGCATCACTTTTTTTTTGCTTTTCTGAGAATGCCTCCAATTCTTGTTTAATACAATTTATCGAAACTAATCTGGCTAACTCTGTTCGTAAATGGTCAGGTTACTTTAAACAATATGAGTAATGTGTGCCCGCATCTGTTCAACCTGCTGACTGAATTTGTGGACAGCAGGATGTTGGCTCTGATATGATAATTCATTGGCCATATCCGTGCCAAAGCAATGATGTACTATCGGTTTCAAGAACCTAGAGTTTATAGATGTACAAAACTATAAAGCTTCCTTTTATTTCCTACTACTATACGTACATCTACTAGCTGTTTAATTTTCTATGTGCCATTTACAAATGTTTATTGACATTGTAAAGTTCAAAAGAGAATGTTCAAAATATGCAGTCTAAGCATGTAATCCCAAAAGTTTGTTTAGATCGGAAAAAAGTCGTAAAGGGAATAACATATAGTTATAACAAAATCAAGGACTTCATAATTTTTTATTTTGAACTTAAAGCCGAAGTTTGACACTGTGACACTTATCCTAATCACTCATAAGTACCGAATGTAATGCCATCTATCAATCCTTTGTTTTTTCATTGAGAGAGAAAGTGCTCTTATACGCAATCTCGCTCTCGGCGTTCGAACAAGGAATGTGTAACTTAGCCACTCGTACGTTGCGCCACAACATTTCGTAACCCTCACATTTTCTGAGCTTCAGTGATTAAAAAAAAAATATAGAGGCAAAAATACAGGAACATATGCGCACTTTTAAATTCATTTGAAGTAAAAAGATATTCCTCTTCTTTGTCGTGGTACGGTTTCTGGGAGAGTTGGTTGAATAAACCGAGCACTGCTTATGAAAAAACCAGAACATTGATACACAAAAAAGTGGTATTTTTTTTTTCAAATTTAATTAAATACTGATATTACAACAACACCGTTACCATTATCTACAAAATAAGATTTATAATTGTTGTAAGCAGGTGATTTTATAAAGACTAAAAAAAAAAGAAAAATAGATTTCAACTAAGTGAAAACTCAATTGGACTAGCAGTATTTAGCAATATTTAATAACGTTAACCACTACATGTTTCATTCTTAATTTTAAGCAGAATATTACACATATTGCTAGAAGAATAAAATATATTTTAAAATATTTGAAACATTAAAAACAATTAAAAATAATATGAAAAAGCATCTGACAACGAATATAAATAAATAGGGGGCCATGAATCAGAAATTTATGCTATCTTATAAACAAAAAAAGGCTGTGAGCGGCCCAAAGCGTCGCTTTAATATGGCGCAGTGTGTGTGCCGCACTCCAGAGAGAAACATTTTTGTGTATTTTTTAAGTACTTAAAATAAATTATTACTTAAGTAAATCGTTCATTAAATTTACAAGTTATTTCGCGTTAATCAGATCAAACTACCTTATTCTTACAAATGAAATTAATTGTCTATATATAATTTCACGTGTGTATTTGTTTGTATGTTCCACATACAAATATAAACGCGTGGAGCAATTTTAACAAAATTTTGCAGACATGTTATTTTACGACTCGGAAATCAGCACCGTCGGGTAAATATTCAAAATCGATAGATATTTCCTTCTAATAAATCCTTTTCTGGGTTAATTACTTTTACGGTGTTTCCAGCGACACTATTTGTATTTGTCCTACCTAAATAACATATAGGACAGGATACATTATGCACTTACGTACCCTATGTATGTATGCGTGCGGCGGCGGCGACGACGAAGACGTCTGCGAGTACAATGTTTGTTATATTCAAGGATTAATATCCCAGGCATCGCCGAGCACCCAGATAGTTTGTTATATATGTTCAGGACATGATTTACTGATACGAGCCGATTTGCATATGTTATTATGACTTTTAAAAGTTAGTTAAATGTAATATTGCAGAATCATTAATGAATCTTCAAACATTTATTAATTTTTATCTAATAAATTGTTGAAATCTAGGTTACAGTTATAATTTACCTTACATTGAAAGAAGTGTCAAAACTCAGATTAACTTAAATGAAATAAGGTTGAATTTTTTAAATAATTTTTTTCAGCAATTCATCTTACCCATTAAGTAAAAATTTTGTAGTGTTTACAAATTAATTATTTGAGTATAAATATTCAACAAGCAATACATGATTTAATTACTTTAAGAAAACTACAGCAATTTATTCTACATAAAATTATAAATACGATATTGTATATATCGTTTTTAATATTATAAAAGAATTATAAATGTATGCTTGTAAAACACCTGAAGCTTCTTCAATTTGGAAAAAAATCCTGTTGTGCAAGTTTAATGTAATTAAATAATATTATGCCTTTGAAATTCAATGCACTTTTATTTTATTAGTTAATTCTTTGACAGTGCCAATTTCGCACAGTACTACGATTTTTATCCCGTGACTATCTTGGCCTATGCTGTTACAATAAAGTAAGAGCTAAGTTTTCTATACATAGAAGAACAGAGTCATAATCGTAAGAATTAACGCACAGAAGGTGACTGGCCGGGTGAGGTGATTGTTGTTGATCACAAAATTCTTAGTACGAAAGTTCATATTTACAGTTCAAAGTCGCATATACTCACAGCCTAAGTGTGGAGCGTACTGTGCGTAACCTTGAATGGAGAAAGCTCTTGTCGGAACGTCCAGACAAGGCCATTGCGCAGAATCCTGGATTTTTTTTGAGAGGATGATATCATTACCAAAACAATATAAATATTTATGAAAGCTTACGTTGTCACATACTCTTGAGAGTGAGTTTAAAAAGTTAACGTACTGTTTCTAATCTTGCCCTTCCTGTACTAATATTTTCATAAGATATTCAGAAAACTTATAAAAGAATGGTTATATTTTAAACTTGACATGTGTAAGACACGTTATTTTCTGTTGGAACGAAGATTGTACAATTTAGTAATTAATTATTATTATAATTATAAAGTAGTTTTCTTACTAGCAGGTCACTGCGCTGGAACTGTAAATTTCCTTCTCCTTGTGAGCTTCTTTCTTCAACACCGAATATTTCCTTTCAGCCTTCACGTCGTTAGTCATCAACGAGCTGAAATTTTAATGTTACGGCTTTTAAAATAATTGTACATCTATGTAAATAGAAAATAATGTATCTTTCTCCCGTATACCACCCGATTGTCATGAACCTTTAGTGCTCTCCCCAGACGAAGGTTATTTCTTCCACGCTTACAAGCCAAAAGCCTCGACGAGAGATCGTGCGTTAGAAGTAAGCGAATGTTTAGAATTCGTTCCAGCATTCTTAAATAGCTGTCTAGCGATTTGATACAACAAGTGAGTGACTTTAAAATTTTCTCATTGTATGAGTGCGCAAGCTTGACAAAATTGAATTGAATCACATAAAAATACCATGACATTTCAGTTCATATATGCAGTCTATTGTGAAATTCCAATAGATGACAGATGTCTCACGCATCTTAGCTTCTTCCAAGTTAAGTTGTAATTGTCGTCACTTTGGATTTCAAATAATGCCACCCAAACGACCAAATTTATATTTGTTTATGTGTATGTACAATGCAGCTGTGAATTTTTCACTACTTCTTTTCTGTATTTTATTCAGGGATTTGAGTTTATTACAATTCATTAAAACAATGTTTTCAGAAATCAGGAGAAAGGTAGCTAGAGAAAATATTTTCATATTTTTAAGAAAAAAATATTACTGAAGGAAAAACGTACCTCAAATTTAAAATACGCAAATGATTCTTTTTATGCCCGTAATGTACCGGGATTATTTTGAACTCCGTTAAAGGAACTAAGTTTTACCTCTTTAATGCAGCGTGTGTAATTTATTCTCAATTTAGGGTACTGGGGAAATTTGGACTCAATTAGAGTACACGTGAATATTTTCTACTGTTTTCGTGAACTGAGAGTTCCTAAGATGCCATGCTTATTTAATATACCAGGAAAAACGATGACCTTCTTATCGTCAGTCATCATCCTGATTAATTTGAATCTAGCCTGCAATCAGTATAGGTCAAGGTGTTCGTTCAAGAATTAAAGACAAATAAATTACGCGTTGACGAAGCGATTATTGTCGAATTAATTAATTTCCCGGACTGATATAAAATAAATGCCTACGCAACGCCGTGCACGTAGCTAGTAGTTAGTAAAGAAAAAGAAATCCCCGTGAATAGCCAGCGTATTATTATACCTAATGATAATGGAAATCGGCAGATTTACCAGAAAATACTTTCTGATACTTCTATTTGATATAAATCAGTCGCCGTTATTCTTGCGGGACCTACAATAAATATAGTCTCAGATGACTTGCTAGTTTTGCATCATTCCCGTTTGAGTTACGTAATGCTTGTGGTGCACCTTCATTTTTTCTTTTTTTTCTGTGGTAATATTTGCGTACACAGGTTACAGTTTCTCAGTTACGTAAGTTGGACATTTACACACAAGTCTTCCCTTGTTTTCTTAATCATTTCTTTCCCTACTTCGAGCTGTTTTCCAGGTTATGATCCAGATCTGGTACGACTCGTACAGGTGACCTTGGAAAACCGGGTAATGGACGCAGGAATCATATTTCGCTCTCGTAATGTGAAAGTAGATTTGTATGCTCCGTGAGCGGCGTCCAAACCGCCGTGAAAGTTCCCGGCGTCGTGATAAGAATGCCAAACGAAACCCTTTCTAATAGTGAGATACACCCATAAAAATTATGATTTGTTCATTTCTGTCCTTTCTTAAGACGAACGTAAATTTCACACTTGTTTAAACGTTACGTTTTACCTGCCATTTGCGGTGAATTGCCCATCATTGTTAGGCACTAGGTGCTTATTTTATCTCTTTACACGGGGTTTCCTGTCGTAAATGGCAATCGGTAACGAAGCAGAAGTTAAGGGAAATGAGAATTGTGCCTCAGACGTCGGCCAATGCCAGGTCGATTGCGCAATTCCTTGAAGGAGGTCAGGCAGCCTCCTGAACCGGTTCCCTACACCCGCCGCGTCGTGCGTTAACCTTTGTTTTCCTCCGCATCAACCTTAGCAAACCACACTTTCGCCAAAAGGGGCATCAATCGGCGATAATGAACAACTTGGAGATTCAGGACATGGATTCTAAAAAGATTAAACGAAAATTTGCTAAGTTAAAAATTAAAGACACTACAATGGATAGATGAAGATAGTAGAATTCGGGGTGGTACTTGACATTTATTGTTTAACAATTTTTATTAAATTGTAGAAGAAGAAAAATCACTTCATAAAAGTATAAAAATTATTTTATTCTATTACTTACTTAATCTAATATCAACGTAACTTAAAACAACGAATTTAGATTTTTGATGAATTTTTAAAAAGAAACTTACAAATTTCCCCCCTCCCGGGGCACAACGGGATAGGATATTTTGTATTTACAATTATTTAAATAATATTACTCATAATTTAAGAAAAACCTAACACATTAAATGTTTTCTTTCTTATACTATTGTGCGTTCGGTTAATCGCTTTACCAATTTTCCTTTCGCAAAGTATTTTTTGCAACTGCACAGTCTTTGGTAACATTTTCCCCTTTTCTCCGTTCCGTTTCTTAATCTATTCTTTTTGGGTACAGCATCATGTAACTTATTCTAAGTTGAGTCTGCTATTTTTTCTTGAGGAACGCATCACATTTTGCCTGATACAGTAGTATCTCGTTCCGCCCCGCACGCTAGTTTCAGTTCAAGGTTTCTCACAGAGCCTTAATACTAACAGATTTAAACCTAATACGTAACTTATATGCAGATAAATATATCTACTTTATGAATATATACCAGTAAAGAGTTAAAAGCCAGCAGTTTTGTAGATTACCTTTTATCTAAATGCTACAAAAATTATAAATTAGCAGATGTAAGATGCCAAAAAAAAAGGTTCATTCACAAGCGGCAGCAGAACTTGGTCAAGATGGCTGCCAGGACTTTTTCCTTGACCAGTTACACTGTTCCACCACTAGTTACTACCCTCCAGCACTCTCCAGTAAAAAAGAGGGTATCCCGTTATTCCGTTCCGCCACAATCTCCCCATAGGATAAAAGGAATGAAACAGTCTGTGTGTGAGGTATTAACAAAGAAAATTTTTATTTGCAAGGCCCATGTATGGCCTTTCAACTTAAAAGGTCATTTCGTTAATACCTCACACACAGCTTGTTATATGCCATTTCAACATCGACCCGCCCTTATTGAAATGACTTATTAATTGGAAGTCCGTATTAAATGAAACTCTTATTGAATAATTATCTAATTCTTTTTGGAGCTTGTACACTAGCGTATTTTTTAAAAGAATTACTAACCTGTTTATTTATTTAAATAAAAATGTAATAAGGTCAGTTACAAGTTATAAATGTAAATCAATATAAATTTCATAAATTTGAATTTGGAGTATCTACAAACCGTTTATTGAAGAAACTTTCGACTTAAAGACACCTTGATCATTACAATAAAAATATATAAATATTAAAGACCTGACCCTAAAAAGCGAGTATTAAAATTTTATGTTTTTATGTAAGAACAGTTTCAGTTAAATATTTACATATAAATTAATAACTATGATATTGAAGCACAAACGTAATCATTAACTTCTATATTAAAAATATTTGTCTGTACGAATATATGACTGATGGTGTCTTTAAATTACATAGTTATATAATTTGTATGTAAAATAATTGAACCATTAATGATAGTATTGTGACACATATTTATTTCTATGAATTTTAATACTTAATTTTTACGTATGGGGTAAAGAGTTATAAGAAGAACTCAATAAACCTTTATTCAGTAACTCAAATTACAGTGTATTTCAATTATATATTCAGTAACTCAAATTACAGTGTATTTCAATTATATATTCAGTAACTCAAATTACAGTGTATTTCAATTATATATTCATACGTCAAGATTTTTAGACTTAATATTTATATGTATTCTGTTTTACAAAAAGAAAGAAATACGAACACAACTAAGTAATTTTATAATAATTTTTAAGTTGAAGCCAAACAATTTGATCTTGTATATTTTTTGCAAGAATGAAACTGTTATTTCAAAAAATTACGCATTCAAGATCTCACAGTAAAATTTCAGGTAGTAATTAAATACCTAATACATAAAGAATAATACGATCTGTTAAAAACCCTTGAGAAGTCAGTCCTTATCACTAGAGAACGCCAACATTATATCGATGTCTATAGTAAACAGACATCGATATATGTTTTAAAATTTTATGATTTTAGTCAGTCTGAAATATATGCATGAAGTATGAGTATCTATATATAAAATTACATTTCAAAAATTGTCTTTAACAATTGTAAAAATAAATTTACCATTCCGTCTACTTGTAATATTAAAAAGTAATAATTCCTGCAATATCTTGAGTGCATCACTTTTCTAAATAAAGTTTTAAGTATGTAAAGAATTTATCTAATGATAAAATTGTTTGCCTTCAACTTAAAATTAATTATTATGATAATTATTTGGTCTTCGTGTCTTTTTCTATTAAGTTGATATCTCTTGAACTATGAATATATAATTAAAAATAAAATGTATTTTACGGATTGAATAAAAGGTTTATTGAACGTATCTATCAGAAAGAAAAATAAGTGGAAGTTCAGTTATTCTAATAATTTATAATTGTGAAGATAAAGATGGTTCAAGGCAATAAATGGTTGTAAGGTATTCAAAATTCAAATTATTTGTGACTGATAAAAGAGTGCGCTTTTGTTAAACTCTTATTCAGTATATATGTTAATCTTCGTAACCTTGTAATAACATGTTAACAGGAATATTTTTTTTAATTATCTCGTCTTCTCAGCGTTATAGTGCAACTGGTTGTAACCACAAATTGAATTTAGAACAATGTAATGATATAAATGCTTTTAAAATAAAATCGTGTTCATTAAATAACAAATCCTAATTTTTGGACTTGTAGCCGTTGTGATTCTGGTGTTACAAATTTGTTCGCTGTTAGGCTTCTGCTCGCGGTTTAATAAACTGCCTGCAGGATGATATCTCACCTAGCTTCTTCCATTATACATCTTTCTGTCAGGGTCATGGATAACAGATACGTTCATGGCGCATAACTTTCAGTCTCTGTCTGCAATGTAGACTCAGTCTCAGGCTCTGTCACAACTGATAACTCCTTACTGTTAATTATCCGCTCCTGCTTTCCCTTTTCCGGACCCTCGTCAACCAACTGAAGACTTCTTTTACACATTTCGCTTGGGTGCACAAAACCCCTAATAGTATATATTTTCATTTAACTGATTCCCAGTTATGATTTCATTGCCTTTATGAATTATTTTGTAAGGGGTGTTACCAAATAATAGCAGTCAGACAACGTCCTTTCTTAAGCGGTTCCTGCTGCCTCGGTCACACACTTCTCCAGGATTAAAAATAAAATCTAACTTTGCCTAAATTATTGTGAAAGTCCGAATGAACCGATCAGAATAATTAATCTACGTAAAGCATTAAATTATTTTGCCAGAAATACGCAGTATTGTGGTTTATCATCAAGATTATGTATAGTTATGGAAGGAAACGCAGTTTTATTGGGTGGCTAATTATTCGGTCTAGCCGACCTCCTGTGGTCTAGTGATTAGCGTTACTGTCTCACAACCCAGAGGTCCCGGGTTAGAATCCTGGCATGGGCTTGGATGTTTGTGTTGTCATGGTCACGGAGACTGGGGTTAAGATTGATGTAGAGTCGATACGTTGATCACGTATCACTCCATATTCGGAATGTGTCAGGTATGACAGTCCGCAGTCGTCCTGGGAGGCTAAGGCCCGAATGCAGGCTAGAATTCCATAGAGAGAAGAAGAATTATTCGGTCTAAACGACAACTCCGGTTGCGTTAATTGAGAAACTAGAGAAGGTAATCCTTTACCTAAGACGAAATATTTGCTTGATTATTTTACATACGACTCTATTAACTGCTATTGAAAATAAGTCAGTCGAATGTCAACGTTTAAATTTAAATAATAAACAAAATTAGGAAAGGTAATTACTTTGAGTCCTTCATACATACATCTGGGATTTAAAGAGATGCGTATGTATTTCAGATGTTAGGTTTAGGTTGTTGAGTAGAAACAACGTACGTCATATGGACGCAGTACGAATAGATGATGGATTTTTTGTTTTTAGAAATTTGTGAAGGAATACCATGATTTGAGAAGAGTTCCTCGGGCATTTTATGAGAGAGGTCATCCCTGACAAATATTATTCATGCGGAAGCTGTTGTTCATTTCGGCGTCGGCCTTCAGACCAGGGACTGTCGAACAAAAGCTGCGATTACCCAGCCATTTATTTTCTCGTAAATATACAAGGAGGGAACATTATAAATATCATATTAGCCTTAGGTCAGAACGTCAATCAACTCGTCACAGGAGTAAACACAAATAAAAATTAAACTTTCGAACAAATACAAAAGATAAATTAAAAACAGTGTGTTACTTAATTATTTGCTTTTATAGGTAAGATTAGATATTTATTGCTCTCGAAAAGGTGAAGAATTTCTCTAAAATATCTAATATATGATTACAAACAGTGATATAAGCTTTGCTTATTTATAAATAAACATGAAGGGTTAAATACAATATAGGAATATGCTAAAAAGCCAAAATTGTGAAAAACGTTTGAAATTTACACCATAGTTCCTTATTTTGTAAATGAGGCCCTATTAATAAATCTTCAATTATCACTTTAATTTCTAAAAGTATCGAGATTTGAAGTCGATATAATAATTGATAATTGACTACCACGTTGAATATACTTATATCTGTGTATAGTGAAAAAAATTATTCAGACAATTAATTGATGATGACCTACAGATATATATTTATTGTTACATAAAGTTACGGCTCTGTCAGAAATAGCAGTCAAGTTGCTCGTGGCTTGTTTGTTGTCTGCTTCGTTGGAGACTCGCCGACAGAAGAAGTCGGCAATTGCTGAGGCTGCGCTATGAGCTCGGGACAGTGCCAGTCCACGTAAATATTAAATGAGTCGTTGACGAGCCATAACGGCCATAATGCGAGAAGTCGCGACCGTAGGTTGAGGTGTTCGGTCTCTAACACTACCAGAATCAGTGATAGTGAGACGCCACACGGATTGTGCTTGATTGATAGTTCCCGTTAGATAAAAGTACCCGCTTGTTACATTTTGTGTGTTTTGAATGAGACAGTCGACGATGAGGCGCGGAGAAATTTGTATTGCATTTAATGACCACGTCATGTGGGATTCTCTTACTTTTATGCTCCAGTAAATATACAATTGCTTTAAAATAAACTCTTTTGGTGATTTTCCTTGGGAAAATT
The DNA here is from genome assembly GCA_034510155.1 of Eucriotettix oculatus. Taxonomy (NCBI): domain Eukaryota; kingdom Metazoa; phylum Arthropoda; class Insecta; order Orthoptera; family Tetrigidae; genus Eucriotettix; species Eucriotettix oculatus. The sequence continues at coordinate 47,037,434 of CM067380.1, forward strand.
ACCTGGAGCCCAATTAATATTTGTCTCATTCAAATGGTTTGTAGATATCAAAAATTCTAATCAATTGTTCTGATTGAGTTATTTTAAATGGGGAAGAAATTACAGACCTTCACTACACATGATTCTATTTCTGACTCCACTTATCAAATGTTTTGCAGAAATGCTGATTTATTATTTTCTTACAGCCAGTTGGGACTGCATTGTCTGATGTTAAGAGTATAAATATATGAACAAATAAGTAGGAAATAAAATAGAGGGAAGGAGGAAAGAGGTGTTCAGTAAGAGGAAGGTAAAGAACCAGACGTTTAGAAGAGTAGAAACGTCTGTTCAGAGCATCAGATCGGAGCAATCCTCTAAGAAATAGGCCTACTTGGTTCAGCTCATATATTTTCTTCTTTGGCTCTTCAGCCCATTGAGGGTCTGGGCCTACCGGGTCGATTACGAACGGTCATCTTGCATGACAATTCCGAATTTGGGGTGATACGGAGTCAGAGTATCGATTCTCCAGCAGTCTTAATCCCGGTCTTCGTGACCATGACGAAACAAACATCGAAGCCTTTGCCAGGATTCGAACCCGGGACGATAACCATTAACCAAGTATTAGATCTTCAATTGTCATTGAATTTCAAATTCGAAGCTGATTTATTCCTTTATTGACGTAATTGGACAAGTGAAACTGCATGATTTAAATTAATTCTAAACAGATATTCTAAGTACTACTTTAAATTCTCCACAACTATTCTCTATTTTTCTATTTTTTCCGAGTGTGTCTTCCAATAACGTTTACCATGACGGTGGCATGGTGGCATTGTGAAGGTTTCATGTATTTCAATCTGCCAGAATCCCAACACACGCAGTCTCGTAGAGCCGTATCACTTTTCTAAGTGCTTTAGTTTCGCTTCAGAGTACACAGGGGAACCTCTACGAAATTCTCATTACTGATTACTGGATTCACATTTCAACCTCATTTTAGATTTTCCTCGCATTCACTATGAAGCGTTCACATGTTTCTGACACACTAACTATATCGTCCCGCATAACAAGCAATAAAATGGTTAAATTTAATATTTCTTTTAGTTAGTTTACGTCGTGCTTGGTCAAATCGCTTTGAGTAATCCTCATTTACTCGAGATTTGTCAGATTGATACTTTCTAGGGCCAAAACTGACAACTTTTCTAGAAAACGACTGTGATGGTACAAATTCTGAACTCTTGCATACGGCAGAATAACGGCAGATCGCATCGACGTATGAATTTCTTTACGCGTGATGACTTTCTCCTAGGAACTGTTGTGTCATTGCGATGACGAGGCAAGTGTTACTTTACAGTAACCTTGACCTGAGAGAAGCTTATTTTATTCCCCTAACTGAATGAAGTAGGAAGATAAATATTGCGACACGGTCGCCTGAAGAAATAGGAACACTGACGTTATGTCTGCAGCGAGGGGGATACAGAAATAAAACTTGTTTTTTTGCCTTGAAAATATTATAGTCATAACACATATACGCTATAAAAAATTGTGATCAATAATTTGTGCTACTTAACTGAATTACGTTACCTGGTTTATTTACACGAATCAATTTTTCAGTGTAGCAAAGAAATGACTATTAAAAGTAGTAATAATTTTTAATAAGCTCTTCTTTATAAAAAATTATTAAATAAAAATTGAATTCATTTTCTTCAGGAATATGGAAATTTAAATGATTGTGACTTAATTATTGTGATCATATCCATATGTTTAAATCAGCAATAATTTATTAATTATTAATATTTTTCACTGATGTCTTTACATTTTTAATATTATAAAATATTATTCAAAGTAGCTTTCGGCAATAGGTCATATTCATTTATATAAAAAGCATCCAAAATATATTGAAACCGTATGAAAATTAAAATTATAATAAAAAATAAATAATAAAAAAACAGCAGTTATATGTCATGCTTATAAATTTCACTAAGAATTGAATATTTTTATTTAGTGTCTTTAATTTTTTTAAATAATTATTTAACAAATGACTTACATGTAATGTGCATTGACTTATTTTAATTTATAGTAATTTTATGTACACAGAGGAATATACATGATACGAGGTATTATACTGTAAATAAAAATTTGGAAGAATATTTACTTTTGCAGCAAGTGATCAAAAGAAAATTTAGAGAGTATCTGTGGAGTCATAAAGTAGAGTAGCAACTATATATATATATATATATAATTTTGAATACAGGGAGCAGCTCTTCTTTGCGTTTAGTATCGAACACGATCAAAAAATAAAGACTGAAGATGTGCGTACTGTCTGACAGGTTGCCACAATGCATGCATGGAGTGTTAGTATATGACACGTAATCATTTGGTGGTGCTCAGAAGTGTATTCCTCTCAACATGAATTTTATTAGCAACATGATCCTCACGTAACAATTGTAACCCAAATTTAGTCCAGATAACAAGGCATACACAAACTCTTTAATTATGAATTTCCGTACTCATGTTGTACTACACGTTTTTCTCCTCTCAATATGAGGAATGCATTCCTGAAATGTTGTCGTCGACCTTTGTCACACCATACACGGGTATGGAAAAAATAACTTTGTATTTCATGAAAAGGCCAAAATTGTTTTAACTAAGAATAACTTAATGAGATTTTTCTACACTTATGTTTATTGGTAAAGCTTTCCGTCTCATTTGATTCAATATTGTCATATAAATGAAATAAATAATATTATCACTGAAGATTTACATCTGACTGCAAAATGAGACTCAACAGAAAATGAATATTTTATTTTTGCACTTTAAAAAGAAATTCTTTGACATTGTGTTTATAAAATAAAATATTTAAAACAATATAATTTTATGTAATGCTGCGAACGTGACATTTTACAATTGGCAGTTATTGGTAGACCCTTTACATGTATAAAGTTTAAACACTATATTTTTACTGTTCTTCTAGAACGCCGATTTATTTCCACCAATTTGTCTCTCGACTTAGCTAGTCTTTGTCACACTTTACAAATGATGTTTGCTCTACACAAATTGTTGTAAGTTCCATTATCTCTCCAACTTGTCCCTCCACATATTTTATTTTATGCTCCATCGTGCAAATCATTATTTTATATACGGTTTGTAAAAGTTGTTTTCGTAATTTACAATGATTTATTTTTGTTTGTGTTTCCTGTCAGATCCTAGCTGATCTATGAGTACGGGAAGGAACTGTACATTTGTAAATTTGCAGGCTGGGCGTCGGACCGGGCGGTGGCGCGCCAGATGCTGGAGCTGCTGGCTCCGTTCGCCCCTGCATCCCCAAGGAGCAACAACAGCGCGTGCCTTCGGGACTCCCGCCTCTTCCTGCACAACCTCGAGCGGCTGGATCTCCGCGCCGTCCTTAGTGAGTTACTCACCGCAATGTGCCACTAATTAAGGCCACGAGAGCTTCAACAAGTTTATGAGTCGGCAGAAAATGCACCCCTGGGAATCGCGTTTAACATAAAATTATTAGCAAATGTCTGTACTGATTAAGGAAAATATGGAGATCTCAGACCTTAAAAATTACACGGATAATCGTAATGAGTAAGACGAACATCGACCAAAAATTAGGCAATAGCATCCAAACCAAATATAATTCAAGCAATATCGTAAATTTCACTCGATTTCATTATAAAAAATTTAAACGCGTGGAAAATGGCAAACTTGGTACACACAATCTCAAAATCCCGTGAAAAGGCACTGGGATGGGGCTAAGAAACCCACGCCACAAACGTGGAAGAAATCATAGGAAAAAAATATGTGAATGGGTCAGCACGCGAAAGTTTATGACGTCAGAGAGCATTGTTTACAGCGCCCTACTCTCACACTTTTTTTTATTTTAAAAACTTTTATCGTACAGATTATCAGTTAGGACGATAACGATACAGTATATACAATATTAAAAAGGTATATAATCAACATGATAACGTGAAGATAGGTTAATTCATTTAATTAACCTACTTTAGGAGAATTGGTTGAGTTTATTTATTTTTGCGAGTACCTGAGGGGCATACGACTTAGGTGGGTGAGGATTGACAGGTAGAGAACTGATTTATGAAGGATTAATGAGGATGTGGTCTGCGGACATGATGGTAGAGTGGGTTAGGGTGTGCCTGAATGATCAGGGGGAAGGATGAGGTCAATCGGAAGTTTTCTTTTGAGGCGACGGGAGCGTGGAGGTGGAGGAGGATTGTTGTACGCTTTACTCTCACACTTGATCAAATGCATATTGAAAAATACGAACATGGAATGATGATTATAAACAATACGAAAATTTAATAATATACGCAAGATTGTTTCTATCCGTCTTATTTCTAACCGCCCTTTAACATGACATACACGGAACCACGACAGATTTCAGATTCGACTTTTGCCAATTATATCCAACAGCACAAACTTGAGGAAATGTCTAAAGATTATAAAACATTAGACAAGATTTTTTAAATCATTGTAATTACAGAGACTTGTTTTCAATTGTAAAGATTGACAAAATAATATCAGATCAGAAAATATCAAGTTCATCTTTTTACGAAATGACTATGGCCCTAGTGGCTGAAGGCTTCTATGAAAATTGACGTTGTATAGAAAATTTTATACATAAAATAAAGTGGAATTTCTGTTATTTTAATAATCTAATAGATTTGATTGACGATTTCTTAAGTCTGACGACGTAATTTCAAGTTGGAATTTCAGAGAATTCAGGTTATTAGATATCATTAATATTTTTTCTAATAAAAGTTGGCAGATTTTCCCTTTTTTACATTTGTGTGATACAGAGAACCATAAATAATACTTTAAGCTTCAAAATTTCAGCGTGCATATGGTTTTAAATATCGCCAAATATCGCGTTTTAAATAAATTGATCTTTATATTGAACAGATTTTTTTTTATTTTCGTAGCAGGATTAATAGAATTAAATAAACAACGGCGTAAGAACCGAAATGGGTACAAATATAAATTAGACACAAATTAGAGCACAAATTAGTACAAAATCTATCTCCCTGAGTATAACTATTAATCAGTATATGTTTTCGAAGAAATCATTGAATATTACTCAAAAATTGAATAAACATTATTTTGGTAGTTCAAAATAATATTGTAGAACCTGTAGCTGTTTCCAGTTAGGAACGAAACATGTTCTATTAATTAATTGCAATTATGTATTCTAAACTCTGTAAAAGTTGAGTCTATTTCATATTACAACAAATAAATAATTGCTTTTTCTAAAAAGATTATGGCAAAACTGTTCATCAAACACAAGCTTAGTGAAATAAGCAGGATACTTAGAGTTCAAAGCAATATATTTATGTCCATATCAGGAGCAAACATTTACAGAATTAAATTAAAGAATACATTATATTAATTAACTGTGTGAATGTTTTTAAATTACAGGAAAATATTTATAATTGATTTATACATCGATTATAGATGGTAACGTATTTATCCTGTTTTATACCTATTTTATTACAAATAAATATCAACTAATCGTATGATAAATCACATCCCTTTTTATATATTAGCATATATCATTCGTCATACATTATTTCATATATACTATACGTCGTTAACTTCCCTCATTCGTCTACTTCTTCCTTGGCTCTAAGCAGGTCGACTGCGGATTGTCATCTTACATGACACATTCCGATTTTAGATTGATACGTGATCAGCGTATCGATTTTCCAGCAGTCTTAATGCATGACATAAACATCCAAGCAGGATTCGACCCGGGACCTCTGTGTTGTGAAGCAGCAATGGTAGCCACTAGACCACAGGACGTCGGCCCGTTAAACTGAAAAGAATAATAATGATTCGCTTAATATATTATTGCAATGAAGTTCATAATTTTCGGCACTTATAAATTAAAAATTGACAATTTAAATAAAGTCTAAAAAAGGGAAGTCTAAATAAAAATAGAAAACAATGTTACAGAAATGTCCTTGAAGTATAATTTATTTTTTGCCACAGTGAGTCATTATTTTCAGAGACCATTTTATTTTAATAGTCAACAGATGACTTCCTTTTATTTTAATTGGTATTGCTGAAAGTTCGTGGTGAATTCTTAATTTTGATTTGATTATCGTTAGATTTCGCTTCGATTAATTTTTCTTGAGAAGGTCAATCATTTTGGATTTAATTCCATTCCACTGCTTTTTTCGTGCATCCGAACACTCTTTCTTCTTTTCGAAAATATTTTTATGATAATTGACGTACGTGTTGCTGTTATATGATTTTTTCTAATGATTTCGTCTGGCTTTCCATTATGAATCTCAGGAAGCCGATTAAAATTTAATTATTTATCTCAATAATGGCAGAGTTTTTTCTTGAAATTCCCTTTCTTTAAATAATTCACAATGAAGAACAGAATTCCACGAATTTGTTATATTGAAAATTATGCGCCCTTCCACCTTAAGACTGCTGATAATTTCCTAAATATTTGCAACGGAATTTCATTCGAATAAGTTCTTGTTTCTTTTCTTGTATCTAAATCTGTATCTTAAACGAGATTGACTTAAACTTCGAGACAGCCTCGAGTCTGGTGACATCGACGTAAACATAATTGAATTTGCCCGAAACGAAACCTGTGCGGCAGCACTATAGAGATTTGGGAAATCCTGCAAAAAACTGACCGCGAATAATAATAATAATAATGACAATTAGTAAAAAACCTATAAGTGTCGAAATTTAAATAAATAATCAAATTTGTACAGTACAAAGGTTATTTAATTCTATATATTATACTGTAAATCAATCAAATTAATTATTTAATTATTTTGTTTTGTACCAAACCGCTCAATGTTAAAACGGTAAGCGGTGTATATGTATTCTACGGAAATAAAGGAGTAAACTTAAGAATTGTATTTGGCATTTGTGAACAGTTAAACGAGTGGAGCTGTTGATGAAATTAAGGATGAAGTAACAACCGATTAAGTTCAGCGAATAAGTTGAATCAGAAGTCGTCTTTTTCTAGTAGTTGGTTAACTAATGGGAGCTAATTTCATAATGAAAGAAAGGCGATACGTTTGTGTCCATTCTTCGTATTGCCACAGAAGATGGCAAGAGCTGCTTTTACCGCTTCGCGAAGTTGCTCAAATAACCGGTTCTCTGTTACAAAACGTTCCGTCAGAGTGTGGGCATTTCGGCCTTTTACTTCTCTCAACAGGTCCTATGAGCTCTCAGTTTTATTAAAAGCATTTCAAAACGACCGAATTAGATCGAAACGCATGAAAATCGTTATAAGACAGATCTATACAATTCCCTTTACGTCAGACTAATTTTATTATAAAAATAAAACAAACTCTATTCTCCTATTACTTCTCCTTTTATTAATTTTCTGCTACTGGAAATGTTTTCAACGCTGCCACGAAAATGGTAAATCTTCTGTTGATTTTGAGAGCAGAGATATATTATTTTTTGTACTAAAAAGTCCTGTGGCCGTATGGTTATTAAATCTTTAGACTTGCGTTAGAAGCTACAACAAATAATACATAAATATATATTCACAGGGACGATCCAATGTAATCATACATTTGAGAAACAGTTAATATGCTGAAGTATTTCCATTGTTTGTTTGTGTTATTTGATTGCACCGATCACATTATACGTAGTTCCTACGTCAGTAAACTCGTGAGGAAATTTCAACATTCGGAACGGGTTCTGCTCAATCTTCCAGTTTCATAAGAGTAACAACGTCAAAATGAAAGTTATGGGAAAAAATCCGATTGAACTTCTTCAGTATGCTTACGTATGTTCAGTCAAAAATTAAAGTATAAGGTTCATATATTTATTGTTATATATGTAATTAGATATCCTTACGTTTTAAATGTGTCTCAATTTTTCTTCAACATCATTACATTTTTTTTTCAAATTTAGTTCACATTTTACAGCAGCTTTCGGCGAAACGGTGCGACAATTATTCATATAAAGCAAGAAATTTTTAAAAGTGTATATTAAAAAATTTAAAAACAAAATCCCATAATCTTTCGTCAACCATTTCATTTATGTGTCGAGATTTAAAATGTCGAATTTTTACACAAGTAACGTAGGTGTCTAATACAGCTTATATCGATATGTGTTTAGATGTGTCATTCAATCGGAGCAATCTAAATTTGATAAGAAATTGACGAAGTTGGAACGTAAGATTGAATTTTCTCCAAGTGTATCCGGAACATAGGGACGTGGACGATTTATTCTTCCTGGTATTCCGTAAGAAAAAGTTCCTGTAGCGACCGGTACACAGAGATGGAATCTAAGCTCCATACAGGAGCTATTTAATAAAATATGATGGAGAAAAACTAAAGGTATATAAAATATGATATTGTTTCTGTTTTAGTTAAAAATATTTGATTACGTTTGGATGCATAAAATGTTTGACAAAGGAATATTTGTTTTAAAATGGTTAATATAATTTTTAAAAAATTCTTTCTTTGTATAGATTATCACTATTTGAAATACCTTGCGATGCTCGGGATCACGTAAATAAGAAATCAGGAATGTAATTAAAGATAAGTTTTTTAAAGAGCTTGAGAATACACTATGATTTATTTCTGTTGTCAGATCCAACCTATTTTCAATCCTAGGTTGTGTAAATAGTGAAAATTCGCAAACGGTATTTTTTTTACAGAGAAGTGTCATTTTGACCCATGGTCTGTGAAGAAATGGTCAAATGACCTACATTGTACATAATCGAATTTCCGATCGACCATGTGTCCTCAGAATTTTTCTAAAAGCCGTAGTTATCGATATAAGTGTCCAAAGTTGGAGGGGGTCCCGAAATTGAGATTTTTATTGTGTTGTAGCTCATGGGGGAGGGGGTTGGTCCAGCTTAGAAACAAAGGTATCTATTAATAGGTCTCGGTGAGACAAAGAGAATAAGCCCTTACTCCTTTCTTCATGTTGAGTACGAACGTTGCTAGAGACGGAAAACCACAGAAAAACACATTCGAAAATTAAAAAAAGGAGGTTTGTTGACATAGTTTTTCACAGATATACAGTACTGTTGTCATTAAAGTTCATTTAATTTATTATTTTTACCTGTGATGAATAACGCTATCAAACGCATAAATGAGCAATTTATAACAACTAAAATTTACCTGACGTAAAAAATTAAACTCATTTACGTATACAGCGTATCGACAATCCAAATATTTCTCAGGGAGTTTTTTCTCCACCAACGATTGATTAATTACGACGTGAAATATTAATAGTTTAAAAAATATATAGTATCAAGAATATTGGTAACCCTCATTCATTTAGGGGATCTCGTTGCGTGTATGAAACACGAAAACTTTTTCACATATTTAACTTCAGTATATTTAAAAAAAACTAAGATCATGCGCCCTGAGCAACACGTGGGCCACATTTGGTCAAATTCGGACCAGTAGTTTTGACGCCTATAGCTAGGACATACTCAGGCACTTACAAGGGTTGTTAGAGATATATTTACTAAACATACTCTACCGAAAAGCAAACAACACAGTATAATTTTATTTCATTCGACGATATTTGAACCCACCGAATGTACTGATTCAATGTTGGGTTATCTGAAGCCGAAACTTTCTCTTTTTTATTAACTCATAAAGGTTTTTAGATATATAGATAATTGGCAAATATCTCCTGTAAAATATTAACGAAATTAATAAATGTTATTTGTTATTGACGTTGAAAGTATTGAAACAGATTAAAAACCTATGTGTTTAATTATAAACAGTCATAGTAAATTTATATTTCTTGAAGATTATTTTTTTATATTAATTCTGGTAGCTGGGTACTCTGCTAACTCACTTGAAATATTCAGGATTCATAGTGGAAGCACGTGATGAGCGTCACGTTCGTACTTCCAGTCGTATCCTTCGTTTTCGTGATACTTTTTTTACGGAATGTGGATTGAAGTAGCCGTGGCCTAGATTCAGGACTCCGTGTCACATTTGCTTCAATTGGAATGGGATAAACCCGGGGAAGAATTCAAATGAGGATGAACTGAATGATTCTAGAACGCCAATAGGAGTCTGGCATAGGGGGAAGGTATTTTTACTGCGTTAAATGCAAGCGAGAGACTTAAGCAATAATTATACCCTATACATACGTTTTGTGAAACTGCACAAATGTATTCTTAGTGCTGTATATTTAATTAAACTCCTATATTCCTGCATTTTGAAGGATCACGTTTAAGAAAAAAATGTTGTCTTCGTAAGAAATTTCATCAATAATAAATAGCCGGCCGGAAAATATATCCAGTTCAGTGCTCAAAATTTTCTCCTGGAATTATTTCACTGAAAAAATTATTTTTGAATTTACGGATTTAGTAATGACGTTCTACTGGCCTAAAAATTTCCAGTTTCATTGACTTCTTTCTCGTGTATTTATAAAAAAACCTTGTTCCCCAAATTAAAATTTTGAAGCAAATCCGTGCTGTATCACACAAAACTGGAGCCCATGCATAGACACTGGAAGCATGAGGACGAAATGTATGAAAAATGAATCAAAGGGCGCAGCCGAAACTCAAGTGGAAAAGCAGACTAATGAGGGAATGTAAGGGTTGACCGTTCTGTTATGAAGGAGTACAGAACCACGCTTTAGATACATATTTTTAATGAAATTTATGTTGCGTATTATTTCCCTTTGAATAAATATTTCACTGCTTTATTTTTGGTCTGAAAATTACAATACTCAGTTCTGAGATCGGTTGATATTCGACAAAGAATTAATTGTCCCAATAAATGATTTTTAATGCTACAGATAAATTTTGATATAGAATTCCTAATAAAAAAAAGCTTTATTATTGAAATTATTTTCTAAAACCTGACTTTAATAATTACAGTTTTAAACAGATTGGAACTTTGTAATCAGTAGTGTTTGTACATTACCAAATCTGCTATTTTTCTGTCAATATATTTTTCCCTTCAAAGGCATAAGCACAGAATTAATTTACAAACTCTCATTTCCGTTAATAATTATATCGCTGCATTTTATAAGTGTTTTGTAATTTTAAAACTTTTTGGTTCGTTTGGAACTATCCGTTAATGGCCTTCGGGAAACCAGGTCCAAATATTCAGTTGTTCAAGATCTATATATTTAAAATTTTGCAAGGGATAGCAAATTAATTTAGTGGCTAGTTCTACAGGCAAAATATGAAGATAAATGTCGGAAATAAGTTAAATTATTGAAGGGACATCATGGAAAAAGGTGCAAATTGTGAATTTGAAGAGAATTAATAACGAATTACCTGGTGATTATTTCTTAATAAATATTAATCAAACATACTGTTTGCCAAATAGGCAGACAATTACGAACGGAATATTAACATGTTGTAAATGCAGAACGTTATGCTTCTGACAGCCATTGTGTGTGAATCGACAGCTATAATAAATATTAATCTAAAAGCTTCCACAGGGAAAGAGATTATTTGATATTTAAGTAAAATGTAATTATAATTGAATAAATTAAAATTAGCTAAAATCCTCGGGGGTTAACAAAGTGATTACTAATAAAATAATATAAAAATGCATGATGGCAAATTTCGGTAAATTTTCGGATACATCGGAAACAAAATATTTTTATATGCTTATACAAGTACGGCATGTTACTATTTCTATAATAATAATTAATTAAGTTTGATGTCATTATATAGCATTTCTTGCACCAAAAATCAGTACAATAACTTAGTCAGAATTAAAATAAAACTTAAAGGAAAAAATTACTAAAACGGCATGTTGTTATATTCAATGGAACCTATTCAGATACAATAATAAATTATTATGTATCTCAAAATGACTTTGAACTTATTACATGAAATTTAAACGCACAAACATTGCGGCCGAAGTGACTGTTTAAATGTACAGCTGTTAAGCTGTTGATGTTTAAAAATTAATAATGGAAAGATTTATTATATTGAATGAGAAGATTCATAATAATAAGAAATTTTATTTAAATTAGTGATATTATTCTTCACATTAAGGACCGTTCAAACTGATGTGTAGCATGTTACTTATTAACCAAGAATAATAATTACATTTTAATTCCATATTTTTAACATTTGGCAATAAAATTTATGAATTTAAATAAATATGTTTAGTCATGACTTGGGTTAATTTGTGATTGGAATAACAAATGATTTTATTGTTGATGAATTCGAAATTTTAAAGGGCGCTTTGATTGTCCAGACTTAAACAGTTACTTTTTTATATAAGATTGTTTTATCTCTAATATTTATGTATTCCAAGATTTAAAAATTACACGTGTACCGTAATTACCTAACGAGTTAATAAGTTGATACTGTTTGTTTTCAAAAAGAAATAATTAAGGAAGAATGGATGTTTAGATACGTAATTGAAGACTGTCTGAATAAGCTCATAAAATAATATTAATATAACTCTTTATTGTAACAATTTAAAACTTTCTGAAATTTTTTAAATCAGATCTTTAAAATTTTAATACTTCATCATCGGATGAAGTGCCAAAGACAAAATGAAACGTTGTATTATTTTTATATAATATATCATACTTAATATTTCTGAATTATTGTACATTTTATTATTTTTTTAAAGAGGTTTTGCTAAGATTAAGAGCTTCTCTTTGAAAATTTTACAATGTAAATGTAGACTGGCACTTGGTTTCAGCTTCATAATTGGAAAATTTATTACACTTGACAAAACCACGACTGCTAACGTAACATAGTAATAATATTTTGTTCTTAATTTCCAGACTATTTCACTAACTATTAATTTAATTAACATCTTAACTATTTAAGAAAGCTGGTATATATAGTATTAATCTAATTTCTGCCATCTTACCTCCAAGTCTCACAATTACTCTAACGATGAATGTTTACTCTGAAACAAATTATCTATCGAAGTATTATAAGATTGCTCGAAATTTCGCTGACTCATGTTTTAAGGGTGTCAGTGTGATGCAGCAGACGTAATTACAGCTTGTATAACTGGTGAAATGTGGAACAACTAGCACGATCTTGACACGAGACGTTAATTAGCATCTAGACCCTGAACTAGGTGTGTGGCTGTCGTAACGCTCCAGGGCATTTTCCTTAGATTCCCGCTTTTCCAGTAATACCATTACGAAATGGAACTAACTCTAATTATATCTGATTAAAACGGATATTAGCTGTAAGAGAATTATATCTTAAACTGACATTTTTACATTTATAAATTCCTTAATAGTTTCATCGTAATCAGTGCTAAAAGGGGGTAAATTATTTACAGTTGTAACGAATTAAAAAATAATCAACTGCGACAATTCCATGAATATTCTGTTTGACGACGCCTTCCATTCATTTTCAGCCAGTCGTTTATAAATAAAAAGAAAACATGTGAATAAATAAACATTTAACAAACTTAACTGAGTAAAACTGGGTTCCAGTCGTAATTGGCAATCAAAAGAACTGTGCGTATTTAGTTGTAAATAAAAGTATAGCATGTAATGGCCCTTAACTACTTTAAAAATAACGTACATATGACGTTTAAACAGGCAAATAAACAACTAATTTGAATATACTAAAATTTTTTCTTCTACAATTCATACATTATAAAAGAGAACTGTAGCCCACTCCTTTGTTTACGCATGAAATTAAATCATTTATTGAATCCATTAGCCGTTTACTACGAAGAAATCAACAATACCTGTATATAAATACAATGTTGAGAAAAACCGACACGTAAAAAAAGAAATATATATATAAATGAGAAATAATATAAATTAGACTCGTAAAATATTAAATTAAAAGTTTACAGGTTTAAAATTCTTCCTTTTCAGTCTCAAAAATTGATTTAATTCGAAGACAATATAACAGAGGAGATGACCAATGTTGATTAAGTTAATGACATATTTTTCAACAAATATTACAAAAAAATGTCATTATTTTATTACATTTTTTAATTACCTGCAGGTAGATGTAAAAATATATATATTCATTTACGTGTTTTACGCTAAAACACTTGATAATGTTAGAATAATAATATTAACTCTAAATTTAAATCAACAGTAACGTATTACATAAGCTAAAAGTTTAATTTAGTGTATAATGGGTTTCGAACGCGCGACCTTCGGAGCAGTCGGCTGGAACATAATTCATTGAGAAGGTCCGATCGGCTACACCAAATAGTAAGGAATAAAGATTTTATAAAATGTTTCAAATCAATTTCTTCACTGAATACAGATATTGCAACAGCCTTTCCGATAGCAAGGATCGAACACGCGACCCTGAGAATAGGTCTACCAGCTGTACCAAACATGGATAAAATGTAAAAAGTCATCGTAGTTATTTATATAATGAGTCAAATATATTTCTTTTTTCATTGCAAATATTATCTCGAAAATAGCATAGGATCCGAAGCGTAAAAATTACGAAAATTTCGTGATTTTTCCCGCATTCAGACATTTAAAAAACGAAGAAGTTTGGAGTAAATCATGCGTTGTGAAGACAATTACGCTCTCTCACGACAAAACTACGAACTTCTATGAAGGGGACGAGATATCTCGCCCAGATCAAGGAAGAAGAAATAAAATGGACACAGGACGAGTAAACTCAACCACGTCAGTTTTTGCTCGACCGCTCAGGACGAGATAACTCGTCAGAGTCAGAGAAGGGTTAATAGCCTAAGATACAGTCCACAAAATAGGAAAAAATTACAATTTTGTTGTGGTTCTCATATAAAAGAATAGAAGCTTTCTATTGTCTGGCAGCATGTTCACTTTTCAACTGGCAGTAGATGACTGATGATGATGACTGTAACAGTCGAAAGCTTCTTTTTAAAATGTAACTGGAAGAGACTATCAAGAGACCGTTTTCAGGCCACTAAACCATAAATTTATTTGATTTCATACCATTATAATTTTCCCATTTTTAAAACAATTGTCATTCATGTTACAGTCATCTGTATACGTACTGGCATCATTACCATGTTTTATGATTATTTGTAAGAAACCTTACTTGAAATATTAGAAATTAACATTTAAAAATGTCATAGTCGCAAGTGCATATACAGACCCCTTATAAACTTGTGATGAAATATGTTGAGCATGCCATGGTTAATATTTATGCTTTAGCCATGAAATGTCGCATTTAGTCTAACCTACCTGACCGCATATACAATTTATGTGCTGCAGGTCAGACAGGATCTAGCCCTTACGTCACTTTGTTTATGATCGACGTGATATTTGAGTACAGCGTGATCGAAGAATTCCTCTCATATTACATTATGCAATATCCTTCATATTGTTTACCAAGTCACCAATTCCATTCCTTTTGTAAATTGTATTACCACTCCTTTCCTTTCTTATTTTTATGAAGCATCTTATTTTTTTGTGATTTGTCGAGATTAATAGGTGTCTTTCCATGGTAAAATGAAATAGATTCAATTTTTCGTAGATACTCATGAGAAGCAATGCATAACATTGAGTTTTATTTATAAGAATAAGATAGATGATGCAAATATTTGGCATGTTTAGTGCGATATAATTTGGAAATTTAACGAACGTTTTATTAAAGTAACAAAACATTCTTAGCTAAATATATATACAAAAAGTACTTCTAATTCATATTATCCTCATACAAGCACCAGGCAAATAGGACGACGGAGGCTGCTACAGTTTTTTTATTTTTGACATTCGATTAGTCATGTAAATTTTAGTACAATCGTAACAATTAGTTTTATGAATAATATATTTCTTTCCAAAATAAGGAAATTCAATATTTTGTTTTAGAAAGCACTTACGACGCATCACAGAAAATTGAAACACTTTGTTAAAAGCTATTAAGCTGGCCGTCCGTGTAAAATAATTCATGAGATAAGCATTTCCTCCCGCGAGGAAAGACCTAGTGGATACAATTCCCTGGGAATGTCTCCCATTTTGCGCCCGGCACTTACGAGAGTAATTTATATATCTAAAAAACCTTTAATAGTGCGTCAGTATGTATGCCCCAGCTATAGGCTTCCAAACTACTGGTCCGAATTTGACCAAATTTGTTCCTCAGGGCCCGAAGCTGCCAATAATCTTTAAATTTTTAAATATACTCTGGTTATATCTATGATAAAAGTGAGAAACATTTTACGTGACAGGTTTTGTGGACCATACGCACATCGCGATCTCCTAATGTGAATGCGGGTTGCCTATTTTATTGCTCTATAAAACTATATATTTTTTTTAAAATTATGAAAATTTCACGTCGTAATTAACCTATCGTTGGCAGAGAAATAATAAACTGCTTCCGATCGTCTATACGATGTATACGTAAATTAATGTTATTTTTTGCGTCAGATAAATTTTAATATTAAGTAACTGCTCATTTGTAAAAGCAAATAAAATATTATGCACTTGATAGTGAAATTCATCACAGGTACAAGTAGTAAATTGAATAAACTTTATAAAAAAATAGTTTATGTATGTGACGGAAATGAAAATGTCAACAAACCTCCGTTTTCTCCACTTTTTGAAGGCGTTTTTTTGGCAGTTTTCCGCACTCAACTTGAAGAAACGAGCAAGGGCTATTTTTCTCACCAACTTTAGGCCCCTAAAGTTGGAGGATTTTTGAAAAATTCAGAGGACACATAGTCGATTGGAAAGGCGATTCTCTACAATTTTGGTGATATGACCGATTCTTCTCAGACCACCGGAATGAGCCAACATGACACCTCTCTTTAAAAGCTACCATTTTGGCGATTTTTCGCCATTTACACTACTTATGATCGAAAATAGGTTGTATTTGACCACAGACATAGATTTTAGTGTACACTCAAGTACTGTAATAAACTTAATAACATTTCGGCTTCATTATTTACGTGAACCCGAGATACATGGGTACGTCAGCTAATATGTATGGAAGATATGATAGGTTGTAGGCTTATTGAACTGCTCTTTATGTTTTACAAATCTATACATAATTTTCCATGAGCACTTTAACATTATTTTTCGTAGAATATAGGCAAAACTTCAGCGCTGATCCACTACGTGTGGCAAAATCCGTACATTTTTGAAGGCAGTAAATTTTAAGTGTGTACTACTTTGTCGAGAAAGCTACTCCAGTTTCTTGGTCCCTTCTCGTAAATCAGCGACTGACTGCTCTGACATGATAAAAATAAAAACAATTTCTCATTTTTGTCATTTGGGATAATGAACTTGGTTTTAGGCTTATTTACGGTTACGGAGATACATGTAGCTGAATCATTTATAAATGAGTGATATCGACACACGCGTTGTACGAAAGTGTACAGATGTTGTTGAAGAAGTTCACGTTCCGTCTGATAAACGTCGCACAAAATTTTATTTCATCCGTCTTATCCATCGGGTATTTTTATTCGAACGGTGACACACAAAATGAAAACATGATGTGGATGATGCTTGACGTTCCTCCCGCGAATTCTACTAAGTGCAACTAACCTGTATTTGCCAAAGCGGCGCCATCTGTCTTTAATTTGTTGGACTACTGGTGCCGTGCAGCTGTCATTCCGCCTCCCGTGTTGCCGTCTCGAATCAAACCGGTGCTGGGAAAAGTCCACAAGAGCTCGCAGATTTCATGGCAGCGTAACAATAATGACAACAGTCACGCCGTTTACCATTCAGTAATAAATCTGTTAATGAGGCTGAAATTTCTGCTTGACGAGTGGATACCGCTTTCCAAATCGAATACTTTCTGTTACTTCGAGAATAAAGCAATGAAATGAAACTTTAATTAGAATAAGTCTTGAAAATATTGAAAACTAAATTTTACCAGAGACAAAAAATGCACTTCACTTAAAAGATTCATAAAAAGCGACAAACAAAACGAAATAATTCAAAATACCATGCCAGTTTTATAATCGCCAATATCAGGCTCTCCTAGATCTCCTGACCGACATTAAATAATGAGCGAAACAAATATTTTATTAAGGGTTGCTTTTGTAAAGATCCCGGTTGGAATGAAAATATTTTCAATTATTGTATATTGTTGTGCAGGTTGACGATATATTTTGTATTATTCTTACTGAAGGTAAAAAATTTGGGCCAAAATTAGTCAGAATAAAATTATTGATTTATTAAACTATATCACGACGTTTCGTTCCATTATTTGGAACCTCCTCAGGTGTGAAAACAATCTACAAAAATAATTAAATTTATAAATGAATCTTAATGCAATCTTATATTATACAACTTTTGGATTTGTTTTCTGTAAGTACATTTTATGTATTATAAATATATAGGCATATTTAATCAATTTATTTTTTTCATCTTATTTACTTAAATTATAATTATTTTTGTAGATTGTTTTCACACCTAAGGAGGTTCCAAATAATTGAAAGAGACGTCGTTTAATAAGTAAATAATTTTAATTCTGACTCATTTTATCCGAAAATTTGTTAGAATATTATTCCTATTATCAAAATTTATGAACTCGCCACTCTAATAATTGATTCGGTTATGATGTTGAATAATTAATTGGTTTCATAAATTGACCTTGTAGAATCTTAAACCTTCTATCGGAATTCACGTCTTACCAAAAAAGAGCCACTTTTTTCGAATTTAGTTGATAAAGCTAGTTTTTAATATAACTAATTCGGTGTAATGAAAAATGTGAAATATATTAATAATGTTTTCTGATCTAATATTAATTTGAGTTCATTAAAAGTTTTTATAAATACTACATCAACATATAGAAACGATCAATAATGAGTAATGGAGCCAAATTAAAATTATTTTATAGTGATGGAAAGTGCGAGTTTCTTTCTAGCTGTTCGTGTAGCGGGAAAAATAAGATCATTATTTCCGTGTAAGGACGACGGCCCATGCAAATCCTTGAACAACTGCCTGAACTCAGTCTAGTTGTCCATGGAAAAGCAGCCTCATTTTCCGGGGTAGCATCTTACAAGAACTATGCTGAAACATAAAAAGGACAACTTTTGAAAAAGCGTGCTCTAGGAACGTCTCGATTTGCTCAAACTAGGACTTTGAACCCATGGAAGGTCTTGAATCTGAGAGGTCAGTTGGATTTAAGAGACACAGGTTAAGAAGCTGTATAGCTTTGGGACTCGAGTTTCACTGATGGTTTTAACCTAATGATCTCAGCATCTAGATCTTAAACTCGTGTCAACATTTTTGTGATTTCTAATTAAATATTATTATTCATATTTTACAAATTTAAAAATAAATATATAGTGTTTAAATTTCATCCTTCCACTTAATTAAAATCTTATTAAACACAGACATAACATATGATTATGCTTGCTTTTTCTAGTTTCATCAGTACAAAATTTCAAGCTGTGTTTAAGGACGATATATTTATTATTTCTAGATTTAACCATTACTTTTAAAAATTTAAAGAATCAATCAATCCTATCAATACCATCAAGACTAAATCCAAATAATGTTTGTTACAAAAGTTTTCGATTACTTTGATAAAAGAGCACACGTAAAAATTACAAGCTCAGTTACATAACTAAACGTTGTTTAGAAATACA
This sequence comes from Eucriotettix oculatus, assembly GCA_034510155.1. Classification (NCBI taxonomy): domain Eukaryota; kingdom Metazoa; phylum Arthropoda; class Insecta; order Orthoptera; family Tetrigidae; genus Eucriotettix; species Eucriotettix oculatus. Next base: position 47,056,897 of record CM067380.1, read on the forward strand.
TCATATGTTCAACTTTGAAGGAACATCTATTTTAGATAATTAATCGAATTAAGACAAATGGAATTATCTATGAAAGTTGCACGTAAAAGACAACCGTAATGTTTAATAATAAACAACAAGCAGGAGCCTGAGTAATATCTGTGAATATTTGATACAGAATCTCTGAGATGTGTCATATTTGTTATTATATCTTTGCATCTCATATAGGAACTCTAGATTCAGTTTGTTTTGAATTAGTGATTCGCAGAGGCCAACAGACAGATAAAATCGTAACAAATCTTTAGCTATAAAAAGAAATTATGAGTTTGTTTTAGTCTATGGTAGGGATGGCCACACACTCTTACACGGGGGAAATGGAAGCCACCCTTCCGCTATATGCTATATACTATAGTCTCAAGTCTTTACACGCACTGGTAGCGGTCGCATACACTCCCAGCCGTGGTTAGCACAACACTGTCCTTGTCTTTCTCTCATTGTCGTCCTCTTGACGCATTGCCAACGCAACATCATTGTCGTCCAGGTACGTTGCCACACCAACAAAACCAAGTTATTACAGCTTACATAAATTATCTACACCATAATCAAGGTCAATGTCCTCCAAATGTCGCACAAGATTCATATCACCAACTTTAGTAATATGCATAACAAACGTGACAAAGACTAAAGATTAAGTTATTCGAAACTGAAAAGTGAAATGAAAAATACCCAAGTCATACAAATATAAATAAAGGACTAAATACAAAAATGTTATATTTTCTTTGGTTGATATTATAAGGATTAAAAATATTGCACATTCGTGATATTTGAATAAAGAACAACAAATATGTGAGAAATAATTCAAAAGTTTGCAATTTTAAGATAAGAGATGAGTAAGGGATGATACATGTAGGAGATGAGGAGACTTTTGAGGGAAGTGTCATTAAGTGAATTTTAACAACTAGCAAAAATAAATCTTATCTCTAATTTCTTCCGCGAAACTGGACTTTTTTTTACTAGATTTAATATTTCATTTCAAATTTGAAGACTTGAGCTGCATTTTATGCTAAAGTTTCGAATAATTATTTTAATTATTCGTGTTACGCTTTATTCCAAGAAATTCCTATGAATGTTCTGGAGTAGTTTATAAGGTTTCCACCAGTATGCATACAGTATATCTAAAATTAGAGGTTGTGACAAGAACAAAGCACGCGGCAGACAGTTGGCTAACCTGGGCTGGGCTCGCCGCCATGTGTCATTCTCGCAATATTGCGAACCCTGACTCCCCAAATTAATTGTGCGGTGGATGCTTCAGTGTCAACAAAGAGTAACTGTTTGTTTAGCGTATTTCATACAGTGTAGTGACAGTGTAAGGTCTATTTGTGTTATTTTTTTTCTTAGCATCCCGGCAGGTAATTGAATAATTTATTTCAGTAAATTTTGCTCGAAGTAACACTGTTGCTTTGTATTGGGAATGCCATTCTCTTAGAAAGAAGAACGATGAAGGAAACATATATATACATATACAGTTGAAAATAAACAAGGAGGATAACACTTGAAACAACAGAGAAAATAAAACTACCAGAAAAACCGATTAACACTTCAAAAAGCATTATAAACAAATTTTAAAGCTCGATTATAATTGCCAGTCGTTATTTTGTCTCATTTATTCTAATGAAAATCTTAAAGAAAACTTTTTTAAATTTTTTGCTACATGAATACTGTCCGAATTAAATATGCCACTTTTATCTGTTGTTAAATCTCTTTAATATCTGAAACTTAAACTTTTATATTAGTAGCTAAATCAATAGGATTCTCCAAAATTTGGAACTCGTTCGCTCCGGTTCTAGAAAACTATTCTGTGGTCCAAAGAAACGGACGATTCAACGTCACTGGCGAATAGGCAACCCACCAATCACCCTAATTAAGCTCCCCCCTGGCTTTGTTTTCTTTGATAATGAATAAGTAATGCGGACTGTCAACCCTCACATTAATATAGCATTTTTCTGGCCTGTATCCAGAGCACAAGGTGTAACCAGTCTTCACCGACAAACTGATAGTGATGCAGAGACGATCATTTTTTGTGCATTTCCAACTGTAAACCTACACAGAATTACACCAATTCCTTTTATAAACATCAACAACAAAATTATTGCCAGGCAGATATTTTACCTATTTTTATTTAACTAAATTTTGAATCAGGCCATAGTAAAATGCTCTAGTATTAATTAATGACAATTGGACGCCCGAAATTAAGGTAAAATAATTTATTTGTAAAAAGCAATTGGTGTAATTCTGTGTAGGTTTAGGGCCGAAAACGCAAGGAAGCCGAAATTCTTTAAGTAGTTAAAGATTGTATAATAATGAGCTGTTATTATATGATTAGATACAGGATAATGAATTTGTCAATTCTTAAACAATTAAATATTATGTACTAAATATTAATAATTATTTATTAGAATTAATATATGAATAATATTGTGTAGGCTGTAGATATTAATGCAATAGTGACAATTACTGAAATGACGTAAAAGATTCACATGATGGCTATTTAATAATTATGTTTATTTGAATACTTTAGGGTAATTTGAAATATTAAAAATTATTAATATATATAAAATGCTAAGAAATAAATATAGTTAGTTATGATGGAGAAGATCGAAATATTCTAATGAAAATAAAGTTAAATATTTAAATGGGATTATTGTTAACAATAAGAATTGAATATAAATTATAACTAAAATAAATGATACTATTTAATTTTTTCCTGAAAATTAAATTTATTTATTAAACTGAAATTGATGCTCCATTCTTGGATTCAGTTTAAACTTTGAGAATAGTTTTATCTATTGTAGGAAATAAGGAAAAGTGAGGAACTATTGATGGTGTTTTTAAGAAGGTGGGATCTGAACCGTCCTTTCTTTGTTATGTACGATAAGACAGGATTAATTTAAAAAAAAATTGTCGACGGTTGAAGCCGAAATTGAGTTGTTGTCTTGTCCGCAGTGCATGACGCGAGCGGGAAACTGCCGTCGGGACTGCTGAATGGCAACGTGAACCAGTTCGGGGACTTCGACCAGTGCGTGCGTGTGGGCGGCTCGTACTGCCTGGCGCTGGTGGACGCGATGCTGGGCCCCGACGCGTCGCCCACGGTGCGACGCATGCACGAGCTCGCGCGCTCGCTCAACGTGTTCCGCAGCACTCTGGATGACGTGAGTGGAACTCTCGCTTTCCTCTGTAGATCTCAGGCTCGTCTCCTGACCTTTTTGTTTTGCAGCCGGGGCATCGTGTGCCGCGCTACTCCAGTTTCCAGTGGGGGCTGTGCGTGCCCCAGTCCTGCGCCGCCCAGGACGTGCAGCTGGCCCTCGAAGACGCCCTAGGACAACGCTCTCCGGACACGGGGCTCTCCTTCCGAGTCCGTGTGGACGACCACATGTGTCAAGCCCGGGGTTCCTGGACGCCACCCACCTCCTTTGTTATCGTAGGGTAAGTTTGAAGTAAAAATAGCAAACTTTTATCATTTGCACGACTAGTCTCAGCTATTACGAGAATTCATGGTTGGTCTATTAAGACTTCTTAACTTATATCTGAAACAAATATCTCACTTTTAGTTCTAAATTTTAGGAACAATATTGGTAGAAGCCTGAATAAACATAGAAGGTCGATACTACGAGGCAGAGTGAAAAAGGAACCTTAATATAATAATAATAAATCAGCGTCGTTTACTAAAAAATTGTATCACACTGTAGCACGGTAGATAGTGAAGTAAAAATTTTTTCTCTGTTTTTTTCTTATTTTGTGATTTATGAAAGCTCAGATCAGTTAACTTAAATGTAGCGTGTGATTATCTTTTATTAAATAATGGTAAACTCAAATAGTTTTGAACATCGTAAAATAAACGATATTTATTTTTAATTACGCTATATTTGTAATGCTCGACTGCACAGTGTATATAAATGTCAAATTGTAGATTAAATGTTTGCGTTATATGTTTATATTTGTGTTACATTCTAAACATAAAGACTGAGGAGACCTATAAAAGGGAAATGAATGTGTTAGGCGGGAGTGGAAAGATCTGAGTCTTCTCGTGATGCCAAGTGGATAGATTATCTGTTTGAAGAACTCCGTTGCTTTATAGAGGATTCCTACGTTCTTTCTTCTTCTATCATTAATCCAACTTTCTGTCAGGAGGTTGATGCACCCGACCATTACGTCTTTCCTTGAACAGGCGGTTTATTTGCAAGGAAACCTCCAGTTTAGCGGCTTTGTCAGCAAGCTCGTTTCCCAAGACGCCGACATGAGCCGGGATCTAAAAGATGGTGATTTGTTGGTTGTTTCTTTTTATCAGGAAGTAATATTCTGTCAACACTTTTATTCTGGATAAACAGTTCTTCGGTTTCCACCCGGGTCAAATGAAGCTCATGTAATCGAAACGTGGTGGTTTAACCGAGAAAATCTTCGATCTTTCATAACATTCGTATATTTTACTTAAAAATTTCAACGTAGTAAGAAAAGGATATCAATAGGTAATATTAAATGTGTATTACAAACGAGTGTTACAATACACATAAATATAATGTATATAAACCATTACGATGGCCGACGAGTTCATGCGGTATATTGAGAAATGTGACGTCAGCGACAGTAGCACAGCTTTATAGATCGTTGACTCCTGTATTACTTTAACTCATTTTTTTTCCAGATCTTTGATATTAGGTCTGGTCGTCCTCGCGATATTCGCCACGGTGAACGATACTGAAGATTACAAACCTGGTGAGTAACTAAGTAAACAATAGACACAGCCCAGTTTAAATTTTGACTTGTATTTGTTTATCAAAATTTATAATTAAACAATTCTAAATTTAACATTTGAAGAAATTACCTGGTGAAATTCAAAAATGATGATGAAAGGTCGGTTTAGTTAAATAAAAAACCTATAGTATATAACTGTGTAGTTAATTTATTCGATTTAATGACTGTAGAAGTTAACTGATATAATATTTAAGACAGTATTTAAGTTCTTATGCCAGATACATTGGACACGAAATGAATTACTGTTCAGATAATTCAGTACAGAAACCAGTTAGGGGAAGTCGGGGCCTAACGGGATGTCGGGGTAGGAGGTACCCTTTTTTACTGGATAGGACTGGAGGTTAGTAAATAGGAGTGGATCATTGTAAATAGTCAAGGAAGAAGTCCTGGTAGCCAACTTCACCTAGTTTTCACTCCACCTTGTGAATGAACTCTTCTTCTGGCGTCTTACATCTGTGACTTTACAATTTTTGCAGTAATTCGACAGAAGATAATTCACAAAACTCCTCGCTTTTAACTCTTTAATGGTAAATATTCGTAAACTAGGTATCTTTAGCTCCATATAAGCTAAGTATAAGTTTTAAATTTACCTGTATTAAGGCTCGGTGAAAAATCTTAAAGTGAGACTATCGTGAGGGGAGGAACGGGATACTACTCTGTAAGGGAAAATGTAATTGTTCCCCAAGAAAAAAAGGAAAAACTGTCAGGCTCAACTTATGAGAATGAGTTACAGGATGATGTACCCAAAACGAATAAATGAAGAAAAAAAGGAACGGAAAAAAGGGATAAATGTTAGCAAATGTTAGCAGTTGCAAAAAATCTCTTTGAGAAAGGAAAAATCGATAAAGCGATCAACTGTACGCTAAATAAGTATAAGAAAGAAAAAAGAAATTGATATTTCTCTTAAATTAATTTTATTTTCATTGCACTAATTGTAAATACAAAACATCGCATCCTTTTCAGCCCCGGGGGGTGGAGTATACGGGAAATTTTTAATTAAAATTTCATCAAAATTATAAATTCGTTGTTTTAAGTTATATTGGTATTAGATTAAGTAATTAATAATATGAACTAATATTTTATACTTTTTTCAAGTGATTTTTCTTTATCCATATTTTTTATAAAATTTTTTTAAACAATGTCCCATGACGCCCATATTTCCCCTATATGTGGAATAAATGATGAAAGAATGTTGAACATTAAGTTCAACTATTGACACTATATAGTTTTGTATCTTATCTGTAGGCTACAAATGTTCAATTATGTGGTACAGTATTGGAGTATTTGTAGATGACATCAGGAATTTAAAAAAATCAAATACTACTTTATCACTCACTTCTTTATCAGGTATCATTCAACGACTAAACCATTTATTTCAATAAAGCAAGCTGTATAAAATTCAGAAAAATATGAACACCATTGAATAATAACTGGATGATGCTAAAATATTTGAATTTAATTCAAATACAGTATATATTAACGAAACGCACAAAAGTGGTTTTCTCTACACCTGTGTTTTTAAAGAAGAATGCACTGTACATTGCGAAACATAAACAGAGCCACTTCATTACGCCTTTTGTTTTCACTTTGGAGGTGGAAGAAAAATAGTCTGAATACTTATAACAGCGAAATCGATTCATCTCGGAGTTCATCGGGCCCTGTATACAACCTTTTCATTCTATTTTGTAAGAAAACACGTTGGAAAAAGCCGTATTCAGAGCTGAGCTGCTTCATTGTACACTTATTTTCCCACTCCGGAGATGGAAGAAAAATAAACCGATTCCAATTAAAGTTGCAACAATGTCAATATAAACAAGCAATTGACAATTGTATCTGCTAGAAAATAAAATGTAGTAAATAGAGACAATTTAAGCTTACTTGGCCTGACGTTCTTGATATATTTGTTGCATTTCGTGGGACAAATACTAGTTTTATTCAGGTAGAAAGAAACTTTGCTGTTTGTAACTCACGAAGAAGATTTATATATTCGCATCACGGCGGATCCCTGAAACATCGCCAAGTTTCTTAACAATGCAGGAAGCAGCTCAAAACCAGGCGAGCATGTCTAAAATACGTATCATGCGCATATGTATTCATCATTGACGTCATTACGTCCATAATTTAAACTCAGGCGTCTCATTTTTAAAATACAAAAGCCGAAAATGTATACCTATAATTATTGGTCTTTATAATGTTTATTTCCGCTGGACACACAAAAGGTCTGATAAATGTAGATAAATCTAAATAGTTACAATTGATACTGTTTTAGGATGTTGAGAAATTCAATTATATATTTGTAAAGAGGATACATGTAAAATTCTTTGACTTTTAACTGATGATGCATTGTGATATTTTATACCGAATAATTTCTCCAGTTCATCATCCTACAAAAGAATTTGTAATTTCCTCGCTAATCTGCCACCGAATCCAATCACTTTGTAACTGTCCGTGGAATATTTCCGACGAATCCGGAGTTTATTGGCCCAGAAAAATTATGCAAGATCACGCCGAAGCTGGAGTCGTTTATTAATGCACGACCTCCATTCCCGTATTTGTGAAAAATTTCTCCGAGGCAGTCTACGAACATCTGTCGTCATAAAAAGTCCGTTAAAAATTAGTCGAAGCGTAATCAGAACGTCACGAATGTCAACAATCCGCAATCTACTACAACGATATTGATAGTTATATTATAAGATAACGTTTGGCAAAAGCACTTTCAAAGATGTGAGCCACAAAGGAAACTACTATTTAAAATTGGATGAATATTCTTGTAAGGTACGCAGCTGTTTTACTTTATCCAATTTCTCATCTAATCGATACGCTGACCACGTATCACTCCAAATTCGTAATGTGCCATGTAAGATGACAGTCCGCAGTCGTCCCGATAGGCCAAGGTCCTGAATGGGCCGCAGAGCCAAGGAATTTTTCATCTAGCGGAATTATGGAATCGACTTCTTTAAATTGTCATTTTACAACTAGTTTCAAGAAAATTATCTATAAAATTAAAGTGGAAATCAATTAAAAAATACAAAAACCGTTTCTTTATCCATAAACGTTTTGGAAATGTAAGTTTTAATAATTAAAATCAGTTGCGGACCGTGTTATGAATCGTTATTTTGGAATATAGTGTGTGAAGAAAACAGATTTCTTTGTCTTGACATTGAAAAGCGATTCCATTTTTCTAGATTTCGTCTGCTCACGATTTTGATCTGAAATGATGCGCTCCCACAGGAAATGAAAGATTTCTGAGTGAATAGGAAACGATAATAAATAATTATGTTAGTCGTGGTTTATTATTTTCGTTTCCTATTTTTATAAATATCCATTTTGTGGTTTAATTATAGGTAATATTGTTGGTACTATTTCAAATACCTTTCATTTCACAGGAAAAATGCCCAAAGAAATCAAAGTCGAGCTCAATCAACTTTATGGAACATGTGATACAGCGTTTACATTCGCTTGTAATTGGGCGGATGAGTTTAAACGGCTTTGAACATCCAGAAGTGTAGAACATATATAAATGATCGAAAGAAACCATGATATAATTGTGTCTAAAAATAATCAAAATGGGTGCCACGTTTTCTCACAGTTAAGGTTGAATATTATTCGTCGTTTATGGACCACTTAACGATTAACAGAAACAAACTTCCGCATTTAGTGAAGAAGAAAGTGCTTTTCTAGCAAAGGAATGCGTACGTGCTGTCCTATGCAGTTTCGATGGAGAAAATTGTGGAATTGAAGTTATAAGTTCAGCCATGGTCCATAAAAGCGCGGAAATTAAGAGGTCTTAACTGTGAATTTGACAGGGAGACGGAGGATCTAATGGACCACAACAAAAATGCAGGCAATAGAAGAAGAAAAAATATATATTTAGCCAGCGGAGTTGTTCTCGAACAGTGAGTGCTGACTCCTACCAGCCCCAACACGAGTGCGCTGCAGGGACACCAGGTAGCTGCTAGAGTATAGAATGTGATGGGTAGGTCTTCGAGCCAAAAACCGGCGCAAAGTGTTGTCGCGCATATCGTACGTAGCTCTCGGCGAGTTTTGCCCATTTATTAACGCGAGAAAATGGCTGTCTATAATAAACTAATGTATAACGTGTAAATCATTACCGAGACCTAACTTCAGTTTATTGCTTCTTGGCTGGCTTAAAAAGTAAGCTGTTCGGTGGGGAAAGTGTGTCCAAATAAAATGAGATTATGTTGAAAATCATTAAGTATATTTCCACTTACTCTCTCTATTTTAAGTGGGGCAGAACACTGAAAAATATAGTTTATCCTATAAATTTACCACTGTCATTAATATTTAAATCAGACTGTGAACTAATGTCTCGCCGTTTACTTAAAATGACGTATCTATTTGAGAAATGACGATGTGGTGAGTAAATCAAATTATCATACATATTCAGTTATTTCTTTCAAATTGCTTGCGTGGTTTGGCTGAAACTCGAGTTTACCGAAGGAACGAAGATTTCCCCCCAGGGAAATCACGATCTTGTTTTTTAAGTTCAAAATGACTCGGAAGTACGTCACGAACATCGAAATTCTATTCCACTATAATCAGGTTTCGTTCTCTCAAGTGATTTATGGATGCATCAACGTAGTATTTGCCGTGACTGATGACGCGGACAGATTTTGGCATTAGTAATTGGTGAAGGAAAAATTTCGTCCATCAATACAGAAAATAAAGAATATACGGTTATTACTTCAAAATGGTTTGTATGAATTATCATATAGCCAAAGCAACAAATTACGTGTTTTTTTTAATAGTAATCGAATCCGGCGATGGAAGTTGTCGATGTCTTAATCGAGAGGATAGAGGAATAGTTTTACCGAACGTTTATAACCAGTCGAACGGTGTCATGCAATTCCGTCGCTTTGAGAAGAAATCCCACTCTGGAATATATAATGTGTAAGTAGATGGGTCCTTTTAGCGCAACGCCGTGGTGTTGCCCCAATTTCACGTCGCCGCTAATGAGTGCCGAACGCACGGACGGATTCAATTACGCACACAGACTGCCGACCCTTAACTCTTCAACAACGAATTCTCTTTGTAATGGCCACCCTGCATCCCCAGGGTAAACGCCGCGAAATTCCGTTGCTTTCCCAAGCCAATATTTATCTTCGGCAAAGACTCAATTATTATCGAATCGTGTGGTCGTAATACATGTATTTGTGCTCTTCTGTAAACGACGTCATTTAAGTGAAAACAGAACATTACATATAAATATTAAGTATAATAACTGAAGTACAGCCATATTCGTCAGCAAAATATTTAATTGCTAATTAGTTATTATCCTTACAATTACGACGTTTCGCCCATCTTTGTGGACTTCTACAGGTAACTAGATAAACAGTTTTTTAAAAAAAATCAATATTAATGGTGGATATATAATGTTTAGCTAAAATAAAATTTTCAATTAAATAATATAAATAAATATCAGACTTAAAATTTTAAATAGAAAGAAAAACATTACGTAATGTGGATTTTTACTTAATATTAATTAAATATTTTTCTGACAAATTTGGCTGTATTTAAATTATTAATGTCATAAGTAATTAAAAGTTATACATATTTTACTAGCACTGTTAAAGGAACTAATTAATTACCATTTTAACGACTATATGAGTGAATATAATTTTCTGCGAGTGGGATAGGTTCTGAAATTATGAAATGAAGAAAAAAGTCTGAGAAATTAATCATGATATTTATCGACACTTAATAACACTACACTAAGCAAACGAAGCTTATAATAAATCTTCCATTTTTCACTACAGGTCAAGAAACAATTTAGATAATTTCTAAACCAGCTAGTTGCAGGTAGACTCTCCTCAAAAAAGTGTTGGCACATAAATGTTACAATTGTTGTTGATGTATCTTTATGTTTCAATAGAAAATTTCTCTACGTCTGTTTTCTGTAGTCTACTTCTGATTTTAAATTTTTGATGACCTTTCCCAATATATGTTGGTTTTCCTAACTTATTTCCTTTGTATGTCCTTCCGCGTTTTGATTCACGTGTGTGATTTAAATAGTGCGCAGAATCTTTGTTTCTTCCTTTTAGTTCTCAACGATTTCCATCAATAACATGAATTAACGATTATTACGGAAGCTGTACTTCAGTCCGACAGTGACGGAGGGTGGGGGATGGTGGAGGAGAAAGAGGTTGATGGCAATAACACGAAGTCATCCAACAGGGTTATGCACTAGCCTTATATAAATAAAACCTGGAAAACGCCGGGAACGGTTTCGAATGGATTCAGATTTTCTTTTATAAAGATGAGCAAAATTATTGTTAATATATTTTAGGATATAAGACAATATCATTTTAACGTTCGGTTTCAATATTTTGTGCATACGCCACTTAATTTAATTATGCCAAAACAATCGCCCCACGATAACTTATTATGATTATGATTCACTCGTTAACTGATTAAAACAGCAGGTAGCTCTGGGATCACGGTCAGCGCGATCTGATTCATGAGTGAGTGATTTGAACAGCAAGTAGCTCTCGGATCACAGGAGCGGAGTGAATTAAAAGAGCTACCACTCTTTTTATCCGATTAAATTATCACTCACTCATTTTGAATCAGATCTTGATCGGATCGCCCATCTGCAGTTGACCAAGTACTAAGCGTCAATTCCAGGGCTGTTCAAAATTACAGAGACTTTTGATCAAAATAATCAAGCAGAGACTCCAAGTCATCAGTTTATTTTGTCAATTATAAAATACTGATCTCACAGCATTTGTTGTTGTTGTGGTATTCAGTCCTTAGGCTGGAATGATGCAACCCTCCATGCTAAGCTATTCTGCTGAAGTCTTTTCAATTTTACTAAACTACAGCATCTCACATTCTCCCTAACCTGCTTTGTGTATTCCATCGTCGGCCTCCCTCTTCTGTTCTTACCCCACACACTTCCCTCTTATGCTAATTTTACTAGGTCCTCGTATCTCAAAACGTGGTCTATTAATCTATCCCTTCTCTCCATATTGTTGTCTCTTCTACTACTCTGCTTAGAACTTCCTGGTTAGTTACTCCATCCATCTGATTTTCAGCATTCTTCTATAGCACAACATTTCAAAATCTTCTATTCTTTTCCTTTCTGCAATTTCTACCGTCCACGTTTCGCACCTATCCATACTCCATACCAACATTTTTAGTAATGATTTCCTAATATTCATACTTACATTAGCCGTAATTCCTTTTTTTTGCAATAGTCTTTCTTGACGTTGCACAGGCATTGAGTCATTATGAAAAACAAAACTTTTCGGGTATAAACATCTGTAACAATAAATAACGCATGTTCTTAGAAAAGAAACATTCCATCAATTGAGACTATACAATTTTACAATCATTATAAAAAATAATGTATGTAAACCTTCAATGATATTCCAATTTAAACGTAACACTGGTCCGACATAACATCAAGTGGTCGACACTGTTTACTTCTGGATTTACAATAGTGGCAGCCGTGAGGGAAAATGTAATTATTATTTAAATTAAATATCGTTTTCAACAATTTTACAAAAAAAAATTTCTTGCAAAATAAATAACACCATCTCAAATAAATAATTACTTCTACTAACAATCAAGAATTATACTTCTAGTGCTTCTTTAGCACATTAATTTGAAGGAAATACGTTTTTTATCAATAGTTAAATGTAATTAATGGTTACAACATAGATTCTGGCTTAAAAAAATACATTAAATAAAAAGACGGCCAAAAAGTCAGCATATAAATTTATCACTATTTATTCATAAAAGCGACGTTTCATCTCCATTTTGAGACTTCCTTAGGCGTACTGCAAACAATATTACAATAAATTAAATATGGGTTCTATGTTACAATTTTTAAATTTATATATAAAAAACATGTTTCAAAACTTCTTGACTCCTTCAGCCGAAAAGATTATTGAACTTACATGTGAAGAATTTAGTGTCGTGCTTGGACCGTCTCCAGATCCTAAATAGTGATAAAGTTATATACTGACTTTTTGGCAGTCTTTTTATTTATTGTACCTAATAGTGTTCTTGATCAGTCTGGTCCAGTTTCTCTGAATCAGACGATTATAACAGATTGATCCAGTTGAAGTATTTTTGGTGTTTGATCGCAGGGCAGGTGATGGAGCTGGTGCTGTGCTTCTCCCTGAAGAGGAACGCGAGGAAGCTGCTGAGCGTGGAGAAGAGCGGCGACGACATCGAGTGTGTGCACGGCATCCGCGCGCTCAACGCTTTCATGCTGCTGCTCTCCCACAAGTCCATGGCGCTCTTCTTCAACCCGTACATGAACAGGACAGCCATGGCTGAGGTAATCGAAACAATATCAAACGTTTCATTCAACAAAAAAGTGATTCATTTAACAATCTTCTAAAAAGTAAAATTGGCATCCTGTACTATTCTTCAGAGTTCCTTCCTCGTGGAATCTACCAAGTCATGAGAATATGCCACAATTGCTTCATAATCATTCCTACGCATTCATACACATATTCATTTTTCAAGCGGTTTCGGCCCTCCTATTTTTGTGGTTCCTCGTGTGATGACCATGTGAGCTACAAAAACATTTTGCACATTTATTAGCAACGTAGAATGTATTTCTACTTAAATATAACGTTCGTTAAATTTACAAATTATTTGACGCCTAACAAACCCTAAAGATGGGTCACCTTTTTCGTCTAAATAAAATTCGTTGTTTCTGCGTAAAAAAGGCTCAAATTGGATTTGTAAGTTCCACATACAAATCAAAGAGCGAAGAGAAACTTTGACCAAATTTCGTACATTATTCCCTGAAACCCGGAAACAAGCGCTGTCTGTGTAGGAGCAGGGGTGGACATGGCGGGAAAAAAAAGTTGACCAATATTTACGATAAATAATTATTTTTGGAGGTCAGCGAGATTGATAGTATTTTATCCCGACGTTTTTTGTGTATGATCTCTGTACCATTCGGCATGGTAGGAGAATATCCAACGGGGATGGGGAAGGGGTGTTACATAAAAATGCAAAGAAATTGGTGTGGAAACCGGTGTTATGGGAGTCACTTTGTTTAATTTTGACAATCAACATGTCGGTTAAGTTACATTTCAAGTCTATAAGAAGGGGATGAAATCTTGAAAGGATGCAATAATTTCTACCAAATTTAGTGCGCATGCATCTTGCAAAGCGAAAGCAAAAACTATGGGGCTAAAACGCAACTACGTACCATTGTGCTTTTGGATCGTAGGGCAGGCGATGGAGCTGGTGCTATGCTCTGCCTGAAGAGGAACGTGAGGAAGCGAGGTTGAAGGGAACTGGAATATGAAAATTTGCAAAAATATCTGATATTTGCCTAAAATAAAGATTTATAATGGTCAGTTAGTTTGATAGGGTTTCTGTGTAGGTTGTTTTTATACAATTTCAACCCTATTCGGAATACGAGTTATGAAAGTTTCTAAATTTAATTACATTAAACGAGAAACTTAAGTTACACTTCAGCCAGAATGTGTGGGTTGTGCAGCAATGAGTTAAAAGAAATCAACCTGTAATAGTGTCCATTCCGAAGTTATCAAATTCGCCGGAATTAATTTTACAATCAACATGCAACTTAAGCTATACTTCAGCCCAGGGTTAGGAGGAACTTCCCTTTCAACGGACTGCCGGAACGCCTCTTTTAACGAAGAATTAAATGTATCAGTTTTGGACACAATTTAAGTTACTGTGCTTCTCTTAGACATCATACTGGTTATGGTTAAATTAATAATCCGTATGGATAGGAGAATAAAAATATGAGAGTTATTGATACCGGTAGAATCACACGTTGACCAAGAGATTACTGTGGAATCAAATAATGTGCCGGGCTATCATAAAGAAATATCCGACTAACTCCGGACACCCACCTAGTTTTAAATAAGTGATACAAGTAAAATAAATTACTATTGGCATTTATGTGACTATAATAACACAATACATAAAATGATATAACGGCCTAACAGTCAGAAAATAGACACCATTCCCGGTTGCTTTCATGTTATTGCCTTGTCACTCCTTGCTACGCAACCTCCATATAGGGGCTGAAGTACAGCTTCAGTTGCTTGTTTAGTGCTATTTAATAATAGCAATAAAATTGAAGTTATTAGAACAAAATAAATTGCGACGTCATTTGATATTGTACTTTCTTCAAAGATCTTGAATATTCTGACACTGAAACAAAAATTTAACTGTGAAAATGATCAAGTTGGCTCGTTGGAATTCCTCGGGCTAAGCTAGTCTAATTAGCCGCTAATATAGCTTAAGAAGTGAAGTGTGGAGGCCTGTGATAATTCTCAAGAGTTACGTAGAGCGGACATCTATTAGTAAAATTTACCTTTACTTAGTATAGTCAAGTGAATGTCAATATTGAACGAACCAAAAAACATACTTTACAATGAATCTATTTGTGAACGTGAGAGCCATAAATGACATCATCCGCCGTCGATGAGCTGTAAAGGTCTTGTCTTCTCCGTAACTTCGGTTACCTCAACACTTATTTTATATTTAATTATCTTTTCAAAATTAGGGACGTACCTACAAAATAATATCTTATATTTAATTATCTTTTCAAAAATTAGGGACAGACCTACAAAATAATACCTTGTTGTGTGGTTAAATACCAATACGCCTTTTAAAAAAATCAGATTAAAGAAATCTTAACCAGACCGAGAATCGAACCCGAGATCTCCCGCTTTCCGGGCGGATACTCTAAACTCCGACCTTGTCTGAGTTGACGCCAGGACCCGGTACGAGATTTCTCCATCCTTATGTACCTGAATATACATAAATTACAAAAACGTCAGAATAATGGGAATTACATGTCATGAAATTTAAAAATACAACCTTAGGGATCTTATCAGGTAATACATTAGTTACAAAGGAGACGTAATTTAATATACAAGAAATTAATGATGTAGTTTAAGTGAGATTCTACGTGGCACGTTTACATGCGCAGTAGCGAAAGGAGAAGGGAAGTATCGTCGTTTGAGGAGGAAGTTCCCTTTCAACGGACTGTCGGAACGCTACTAGCATTGTTAAAAACATTAATTGTATTAATATAAACGGGATATGGCGACTGTAACAACGTCTTTTTAACACATTCGATACTTATTATCTATTACATTTTATGGATGAGTTTCTTGACGTACAACATATCCTGAACTACGCGCAATATGTTTCCTAGAGCCAATGTTTTAAGAATTGCTTTTACACTACGAAGTTGCGTTTTCAAAGTTTGGAGTTAAAGTGAGCTACTGTCTACCTCCACTACAATATGGGTGCAGTTATCCACTGCGCATCGCGTTGACACGTCTCGAACAATAAAATATTTATTTAAAATATGTTAATTATGTCTCACTCGAACCCGGGAATTGAATTTTTACAGTTCTTTGAATCACGAAGAACATTTTTTTACTATAGATCACATCAGGTCTCCCGTCTAATCAATGCATTACCTGATGCCAATATTGGGACGAATCTTTGCATTTGTTTTTTAATTTAATCCGGTGTAAATCACAAATTTAATTGTATTAAATATCCAATATTTTTCTGAGTACGTGATAATTTATTTAATAAAAGTATGTCTTCATTTTCCTGCAAAATAGAAATTAAGGTGGAGGTATCTAAAAAAACCTTTTTACAGCCTATTAATTGATTAATGAATGTGATATTTAAAGCCACTGTACTGTTTAAAAAGGAAACCTGAATTGGTAAGACTGAAAATTAACAAATGAGGAAATTTAGCTGAGATTGAGTGGAGGTGGTTGAAACTGTACACAAACCGCGAGGGAGAAAGAGAGGGACAGAGGGAGAGGGGGAAATAATGAGAGAAAGAGAGAGAGGGAGAGCTTTCTGCTAATCAATCTCGTTCAAAGACAATTAGCCGGATCCATGGAAAGACTATTGAGCCGTGTTAATAGTCAATTTAGCCTGTCGGTGTTATAATAACAAGGCGAACTCCATTCGAATTGTCGTCGTTGACTTTTTTAAACCGAAAGGCGAGAATTCGTTATTAACGTATTCTTTGTGGAACAACACTCCCGGTGGATTTGACGGCTGCTAATCACAACGTTTCAAATATAAAAGCTTAACTCGGGGGTTGGAATAAATTATTTGTAACGGATCACTCATTATTACAACTCTGCTGTCTTACCTTTGCCCGATATTTATAATTCACAAATTACTTTAAATCATATTAAAAATATTTTTATTAGCAATAATTACGTTACATTGTGCCTGCAACGTTTTTCTATTTCTTCTTCTTCTTAATAAGGCACCTCAACGTTCCTTTATGTAATGTTTTGGCCTGTTCCACAACTGCTCTCCATTTCTTCCTATCCCGTAAAATTTCTATCCAATTCTTGACTTTCATCTGCTTAATGTCATCCTTCCACCTTTTTCTGGATATTCCCTTTTTCCTTGTTGTTAGTGGGTTCCAATTGAAGATCTTTTTTACCAATCTGTCTTCATTCATTCGACATGTGTCAATACCGTTGACTGAAAATTGAAGATTGAATTTTATCTTTCCTTTGACTGTATCGTTATCGTCCTAACTGATAATCTGTACGATAAAAGTTTTTAAAATAATAATAAATAAAAAATCTTTCCTTAATTGTCAATTCTTAGTTGTAAAATTTTGTATATTTCTTGTAATATTATATTTGACGTATCCTATTTCCTCAACCGAGGACTAATGGATTGAATAATAATAACCGTCCCAATCTCAATGCTTTAATGTCATTTATTTTTCTATTTCTAGTAAACGTTTGTTAGTAAGTGAGTGTAATGAGTAAAACAAGTCAATTTCTCAGTTATTATTATTGAGACTAAAATAAAAGTATATGAAAATTAGTTGGAGTTACACTTAGATTAGTTTCAGTCTCGCCTTCAGCCGTATCTTTCCTAACATAATAATAGCATATATTTAACAAACTATTATTTAATTACCTAAAAAATTGTTTTCTTGCACGATTATAAATGAATTAAGAATTAATTTTAATTGTGTACTCCATTGCCACGAGTCTTTAATCAGTCTCAATTGTTTTAAAAACTCCATTAATAAATATATATTTATTAATTATGCTTTGAAATTTTTAGAAACGGAACTTCAGTCTAATAATTTAGCCACAATCATTTCCACATAAAATAATTATTTAAGAAATCCTTTCCAAATTACAAAAAGCTGTATAAATGGCTAATAATCAACATTTCTTTTAACATATTAAGATTAAATGAAATTCATCCTAATTTAAACTCACCAATTTGATTCATAATGGCTCTTAAAAGTAGAGCGTCTATTTTATCTCGCAATACTTTCTTAAAAAATTACTAAATTAATATTTTTATGGAATGTTTACTATTATTGCGACTGATTAAGAACTCAGTGGTATTTTATACATAATTTTTTTAATTTCTTTCGATATTATTCAATTTTCATTAACAAATAATTTTCAGCTCTATATATTATTTATATACACTCAAAGCTTTCGACATTGTGGAACATAATCGTGTATCATATTCCTCTATCAGAATTGTAATTTTTAATGTTTTATTACTTGAAATTACTTTAAAACCCTAAACTTTTTGTATCTTTAAAACATAAATTCTCATAATTTCAATAACTTTCATTTGGTTTTTAACCAGATATTATATATTAGTTGCCAGATTTATTTATTAATGCCTATGGTTTTAAAAATGTAGTTTCAATATGATTTATTCGAATCCTAATAAGAAATTAAATAATATAAACCATAAATATTAATACAATATATTTGGTAACTAAAGTGTAATACCTGTTGGACTAATAAATGAATTTAAATATAAATCTTAAATAAATTTATTATATTGAATATAATTTATTAAATATTGAAAATAATCTTTCAGAATTCAATAGTTTAAGTTATAAAAGTGCCTGTTAATTGGTCGTTAATTATATCTTATTATAATTAGAAACGTACCTTAAAATGATATATTATGTAGTAATTCATACATTCTTGTTATAAAATTTTATTTCTAGAAATATTATTGACCGAAAAGGTGGGTGAATATCGGGAAAATTTTACTAGCGCAATATAATACATAGAATTTTTTAACTTTGTTGAAACATCAATTTCCTATTATAGGAATAAATCTGTTAAATATTTTAATCTTCGTATTTATAATTCAATTTTCTAATCGGTTTCATAAATATGCAATGTGGCAGATAATTTCCAAATAGTACTTGAAAGACTGGCGGAGAAACATCAAAGGATGCTATTCAAATTGTATGAATTATTCAATAAATTAATATTAGATTTATTTTTACATGGGAATATTTAGTGGTAAAATTTTAATTAAATGAAGCTTGGTAAGGCTCCTTGTTAAGAACGGTGACATACTGCGAGAGCATGTTGCGTCCGCTTCATTTGTCATGAAAGCCATCCCCATATCATTAATTACCATTATGCCAGCCGTGCTACAATTTAGGGTTACAGTTGACAGTTAATGAAATAATTAATTATTTCTTCTTAGATCCGTCGACAAGCATAAACGTATTCACATAATACACAATTTCAGTTAAATTTAATTTAGGAAACCTGGTAAAGGGATCGATGCGGTCAAAACTATTCAAAAGTGAGACGGGGTCAAGGATAAAGTCCGGAGAAACTTTTTGCTTGATTTATCAGATTTACAAACACAATCTTAGATAAACATTTCTTTCTTCACAGAAGGTAAATTCATTTATTTTTTAAGGTTGTGTTTGACTACTGATGTCAAAAATCTTCGGCATAAATAAGATTTTTATACTTGAGTATTTAATTTTTTGGATCTATGCGGTAATTTTAAATTTAATTCATTAGGGTATATTAAGTTGTAAGCGCGGTGATTTTAGTTAATAATATCGTAAATAGGAGTAGACTGGTATTTATTCCATGCGGATTAAATTAACGTGAGTAGTTATATATATATATTAAAGTAAAACACAATAAGTCATCACAAGTTTATTATGATTAAATACACACCAAAAACAGAAGAATTCGACATTATATGCTGTTATTAATTGGCATCACTGCGAAAACTTCTAATATTTCACTCTACAGAATTGTAAAAAGATATATATGACAGTTTCACCAACACATTGTATCTTTTATTAAACATGAGCCTTTGGCTTGTGTCCCTCCTTTATTGTATGTTTTATTTACAGTATATCATTGCTGAGCTCATACGCCTATAAATGACCAAAGGGGATGAAAAAAGAGAACCACTCCCGAGGAATATAATTAATTTATATAGGACACACCTCAGCTATTATAAAAGTCAGGATAGGCTTTCGCAAACATAATGCAAAACCTAACATGGAAAACAACAGTTGTTTCTATACATCACACAAAGACAAAACATAGTATTAAGTTCAAATACATATAAATAATACACAGTAACAAAAAAAAGGTACTTAAATTAAAATGAATGTATCTTTGTTTGTCCAACACTCTTCATCCCGTTGCGATGAAATTTTGGTGAGTTGTAGTTCTCACCCCACAGAAAGTTTGTGCCGATCTCTTGAAGATTCAGGGCCCTTCCTTCCCTCCTTTCACGCAAGAAAATGTCCTCCTCAAGAGAATTTCAAATAACCTTCAGATGTCGCACGATGTTTTCAAATAATTTCTATTATATTTCGCTAAGGGAAAAACAAGAAGGTTCAACGATTGAGTTTTCAGTGTATTAATAAGAATGCTTGACCGAATTGAATACAAACAGTGACAATTCAATTTGTGTGTGTTGTAGATTATAAAATAACAACTGATAATAAATATCACACGCTTCGTCTTTGATTTTTCTCAATTATTATTCGTCTCAAATAATTAATTTCGCTATCAATTCATTTATGACACAGAAACGACAAGCGATATAATCAATATATATTTATGTGTGTACATACAACTATGAAATTTTCACTGTTTATTTGCTGGACTCTACATGGGCATTTGAGCTTATTAAAATTCTTTAATAATTATACTAAAATGATTTAAAAATCAAGAGAAATGTCACAAGTTGCATTTGCTTTTGAAATAATGGACTGGAATTAGTTCCAAAATGCAAAAGCCCAGTTTTATAGGTAGATAAGATCATCAATTCAAAGTAATATGTAGAAAAAAGAAAACAGATCTTGGCAAGTTTGTTTGCCTAAATAGGACCATAAACGACTGGAATAATTTATCTGTGGGAGTGTTTGAGGGAAATCCTCTTCAGGCAAATTGATGTAGAATAAATTTCAGAAAACGTGTGTGGCCGAATGTTTAATCCAAAGTGAAGTGAAGGGTTACGTTGATATATTTCTTGTAGTGGTTCTCTTTTATTTCTTTCGGGGTCATAGGAATTTTAAAGGTCTTAATGGTCTTACGCCCAGGTGTAGACTAACAAGCAAATACAAACAATTATAGCGAAAGTATTTTAATGTTTCTAAGAAAGTGCAAAATTCACAATCTCCTATATTAAAGTAGGTACAAGATTCTAATGTATGTCATAAAAGTTTCAAATATCTCTGTTAAATACTTATAGAGAAATGTACACTTTATATCTGAAATTTAACTTAGTCAAGAACAAATGTTTTTGAAACCCTCAATCAAGTGGTTATTACTTCTTTAATGAACCGTCCGTGTTTTTGACTCTGCCTAGGTTACCGGGAGAATTTTTACTCAACTTATCGGGATTATTTTTCAGTTTCTCAGTACACGGTTAACCATGAGATTAATGTCGAATTAATTCATTTTCAGGGCTAGCTTGGATAAATAACCGGCGCTCATAAATAGTATTCCAGTAAACGAAAGTCTTTTGTTTTACAGAACGGTAAAAATTGTTAAATTCTCGCCAGGAAAACTGAGCGCCTTCGAGAATGCAGCAAGCAATACGCCTTTGCTGCGGATAGGTTTTTGTTATATTTTCTTCAATAAGCATGATGTATGTTTTGAAAATAAGAATGAGCTAGGAAAACAATAATTAAATTAGGATATTGTCGGACTATTTAGACCACTTGAAATGGGAAGAACCATTTTTTTAATAAACGGAAAATGGCTCTGATATGAGTGACCTGAAAATCCAGTTACCAGATTTTAAGAACTTCGTTACTTTCAGAGCACCTTACGATTATTTCTCACTTTATTCTGAACCCACAGGTACCGTCTCTCTCTTTTGACTTCTTGGACTTTGACGAAGAGTTTCGTCTACTCCGGGGAAACGTTTTCAATTATGCAGATGAAACAGTCAACTTTGAAACCTCCGTGACGAACGAGTTTCGTGAGAATAATTAATGTTTATCCCTAAACAGAAAATTTAGTACGCCAGATAAAAAAGACCGTCAACGTTTCAATTGTAGGTTAAATTCAATGAATCCCCTAATTAAATTACTTTTCAGATGGTTAATAAAACTTATTAGACGTAGGAAGCGATTATTATGGTGCAGTATGAATATTTTAAGAACAACGCTGGTAGTGAAATTCATAGCGTTTCAAAATTACACAAAAAATCTCTTTGAATAACAAAAGAATTAA
Source organism: Eucriotettix oculatus (assembly GCA_034510155.1). Taxonomy (NCBI): domain Eukaryota; kingdom Metazoa; phylum Arthropoda; class Insecta; order Orthoptera; family Tetrigidae; genus Eucriotettix; species Eucriotettix oculatus. The sequence continues at coordinate 47,079,213 of CM067380.1, forward strand.
CGATGAGAAAGATTGAAACGTGTAATTGGTAATATTTTACATACAATTAAAAAATATTTATCCACACGCATGAAATCATTTTAAAAAATTTCGTAAATGGTATTTGTAATGATGCCAATAGTGCATTTAATTTATAAAATACTACTGGATACTTTAAATACGAAACAGATAATGAAACTTTGGTCAAGAAACAATATGGTTACCTACTTTAAAGAGGATAATTTGAAATCTCCGTGAAGTGTAAAACATTATCATTTTTTGTTCCTGAATTCATTTGATCAAGTACTCTGTTTTAGTTTATACATTTCTACCAATGCTTCTCAGTTTTTTTATGATAGAATTTATATAATTAGTTTAAAAAAATGGCCATTACACACTTTGTAATGTTTATTGAAATTAAATTTCCGCAACATGTTTGTTTCTATATTGAAAGTGCTCGGGGAATTTTAGAAGAGAATATCTTATAAATATAAACTATATTATTTTAAAACTCTGAAAAGTATCAAAATATTTTTATTTATAAAATAATATTTCATTATAAAATTAACTAATATTATTGACAATTTAATTAAATTATTTATTTCTTGTTCGGTTGTTATAAAATTCAAAGAAGTCATGGTTTTAAATTCACTCTTAGTACAAACGAAAATATTCTCGAAACACCAGCAAGATTTATATATAGCTTATTAATCAATTTAATAAAATAACAGATAATCACAATGTTTTTAATATTTTTACGCTCATGAGTTAATTCAATGTTGCGTTTGAAATCCAAATTATTGTACTTTTTTTTAACACAGCTCAACATTTTATATCCCATGGAAAATCAGTCACGGAGATTAATAGCCCTTATAATATAACACTTTATGCTGGGAAAGTTGTAAACTACCTTGATTTCAGGCCTGCTATTATGCGGCACAAAAGCCTTTGTACGGTATTACCACAGGAGCACTCAATAATTCAATGAGTTTCCATCAGAAAGTGGACATTTTGTAAACTACTTTGCTCAGTAGTTAACCTGTTCCTGTGGTAGTCGAGGACCCTACAACAAATATTTCCGAAAAGTCCGTAGAGAGTAATTTGTAATAACGCACGAATTATATACACGTTCCCCATTTTAATTCTAAATCTCAGTTTGTCTAGAATTAGAATTATTGGTAATTATATATATATATATATATGTATGTATATATATATGTCCTTGGAATGAGTTTAATTTCAATTCTATAGATGCTGTAGTGGAAAAATGAGTCAGTACGGCGTAGAAACAAACGTGGTGTTAAAATGAGAAAAAATATTAATTTAAAATCATATTTCATCGACTCTTTCCGCTATTATTAATTCAAGGACTATGTGTTAATCGAAAGGTGTAAGAATGAAATTCAGGAAGTAAAAAGCACACGCTCATTCAATTTATTAATGCCGTAGAAATTTTACTTTCATACTATCAAATTACTCATTCAAACTCCAAATTTTTATTTTATTGAAGAGCGCAAACAAGTTTCTTGTCACGATAAATACTTGGGTCGTAAATTACCAAAAATTCAGTTTACATGTATAGTTGTTTTCCTTGGATAAAATTATTTAACTGCTTACAAATCGTGTTCACTTAAACTTTCATTTAAGGACGCCACTAAGATGTTAACAAAATAAATTTTATTTCTGTTAATAAGTAAATGAGGATACAGGAATCGTCACAAATAAATAAATACGACAGTGTGAAATTATACCACACCTGTAGTAAAATAGCATTAAATTAAAGAAATTATACTTAACTAACAGCTTTACTGTAAAAATATTTTAAACTCACACAAAATGTCATACGATAGCTTTACACTCAGGTCTTATTAAAGATTTACTTCACTTGTAACAGAAAATGAAAGGGACACGCACAAATCTGTTGAGAAATCTTTCAGATCATAGTAAATTAATGAAACATAAAAAATACAAAATAAGTTTATAGACTGACACAGAAATTATATGTGGCAGATATTCGGAGCTTTTCCAGGAAAGGTAACTTAACAGGTGACAGATGGATGTATAAAGTCATAAATGGAGTTATAAGCACCGTTGATGGATAATTGATGGCTAATTTTTGTATATTCACTGCGCGTCCGAAATATTTCGAGGCTGGGCTAGAGTAGAATAGAGAATACTTAAGATGATTTTAATGGTTGAGGTGTTCTACATGGTCTCCTTCCACTTCAGTATAATGCAAGGGACGTTCATACAACCATATGAAACTGGTAGAAACGTTCTTGTTTGGGATTTTCTCCAACTCGCGAGTCACAGTGCCTTGAATGTCATTTACGTCGTCAAAGAGATGATCCTTCGATGAGAATTATGGATGAAAAAAGTAGCTCTGCGAGCTAAATTGGGTGAATACGGATGGTTGTTGACAACTGGAACTTACTCCTTCACTGGGAAGAACTGAACTACGACCAATCAATGAAATATAGATAAAAATTGGAATTTGGGAACAAATTCCCTGTGGGTAATGGCGTGAGCGGCAAAAAATTGTCATTCGCACATTATTTGGTCTTAGTGAACCATCATCTACTCTTTCTGTACTTTATTGTTTTGTGGTAGATTCTTATTGTTAACACCAAGCCTCATTAGACGTGATGATTTTTTTTCCCAGAACAGAATTGTCTGTGTTTTTCATTTCAATCAAGTTGGCACTGGCGTCATTGAGTAGTTGATTTTGTTCTGAGACCAAGGTGTGTGGGATAAACTTTAGACACACTCCTCTCATCATCAAAAAATTCATGATAATGTATTAGACATCTGTTTCAGAGAGCTTCAGTTCTTCGCCGATAGTTCTGGACGAGAAATGACGATCAGTTTGCGTAATATCTCGAATTTTCTTAATGATTCCGTCGGATGTTGTTGAGTGACACCTGTCCTTTAAAACGTTTAAATAATTCAAACACTCCAGCACGACTTACACAATAATGGCCGTAAGCTATTTTCATGAACTCGTACTGTTTTCGTAGGCGTTCTACTGAGTAACTTATCATTTAGATTTCGTGACTCAACAACTTTGATAAAGTACGATCGCAACATTCACTACTCAACACTGTCTGTCCACAACTAACTGGTCCATTACATATGTATTGTTTAAAGTTGATAGTTAAAGGTAAGTAAAAAGACGGCGAATAAGTCATAACATAAATTTATTACTATTTAATTAACATAAATACGATAGTTTAAGCTCCTACCGCTGCGCTGCGCTAATGTCGTTTATTCGTAAGGTTAAAATTCAATCTCAAAATATTTTGGACACACTGCATATATACAATTTCGTAATTTTCTTGTAAAAAAAATAATTAAAAAATTATTTAAATTCATATTTTAATAATGTCCAATTAATGTTAACAGCAGATGAATTATTGGTTTACAAAATCAAATTTCATCCTTTAGTCGCCATTGACTCGTAAACTAATTTCAGTTTTAGATAATTAAAAACTATCAACATGCCTCCAAATAATTTTATTAATTTAAATGGTAGCTTTCATCAAATTAAAACTTGATGTTTACTCAAGTGTTAAAAACAACTACAGTAATGTGTTAACATTATATTAAAATTATTTTTATTGAAGCTATTAGGAAGCTGGATTAAAATATGTCACTTGAGGAAATAATTATTAATTTAAATGCGTATTATTAATAGGTAAAAAGATAATTTAAATATATTTAGTTGAAGGAGTGATTTTCATCCTAAACTGTGATTATATTACTAACTCATATTTACGTATCACCGCTGTATAGAGAAACGCTAAACTATTTTCACGGAACTACTTTCCGGTTTTACTGAAAAGTAATAATACGGCCATTTGAAATAAATAAAAATTGAGTGAACATTGACGTTTAAAGGCAGACTTGTGTGATACTGATGAAGGGGAGACATTTCAGAAAGCATTTCACACCGAATTGATTCAATTTGATCTTTTAGATTGATATGGAATAATCGTTGAAGATTCGGCGAGTTGTCATAAATGTCGGAGAAAGTTGTGGACTTTTATAGCCCTCCCTTCAAACTTTTATTGAGATTCAAGAAATTGAGGTGACTTGTTTTGGAAGTTAATAATTGCACCACGAGGGTAATAAAATGTAAACTGTAGAAAGTCGCTAATGACTAGAAATAAAACTAAGGGAAAATGAATCAGAAAAATTCACACTTTATTACATTTAATTTTACGATGAAATTATTAAGTCGATATTGGTAAAGTAAATGAGATTGTCTTGTCAGTTACACGTACTTCTTATTTATGTGAAAAAAATTATTTAATGATTATGGTTAAATAAAAATAAATAAATTGTGATTTTTCTGATTGCCTCTTGTTACAAAATAAATTGTAGTACTATTATCATCTTCCTAATCTTGTGATCTCTTATCAGTAAATGATCACAGATGTGAGAATTGTATCCATGGTGCCGAGGAAATAAAGATTTGTATTGCATTATATTCTCCCAAACAAAATTTACAATAAAATTGTTTAAACAGTGGAAACATATTTTGTAATTAATTATGAATACGAATAATTATTTATGAATAATGTATATGCAAACTTTAGACTCGAACCTTAAAAAATTACCTTCTAAGTGCAAATGATGTACACCAAATGTTACTTCGGCAACCAAAATATTGTAAAAACGATTAAAGTAATTTAAAGTGTTTAGTTGTAGTCAGCTTTAAAGCAGGGATTTGCATTGTATTAATGAAAATTACAATTACAATGTTAAATATTTAATACTGATATTTATCGATTGGATTATTTCAATAAATGAATATAAGTAAGTGATTAAATATATAAATGTGGACATTATAGAGCAACATAAAAACAAGAACGTCAAATGTAATCTTTAAATAAGAGAACGCATTAACATAATCCAAAGCAACGAGTGAAGTTAGTAAATTTAAGACATAAAATACAGCAAAAAAATGTAATTATTTGACGAAATAGTACATAAAGTATGGGAATTCAATGCATAAAGCAGGGAAAGAATTCAGAGTAACATATTAACTTATCACAATACACAACAACGCATTAATATGCAATACTTCGTAATAATATTCAATAAAATCCTATACATCGAAATGGATTCTTAATACAAATGTATTTGAACTATCACATTTTTAGCGTAGCTTTCAACCCCAAATATCAAAATTTCTAATTTTCCTGACAGCTCTTATAGCAATAACGTGTGTATGGGCAATTTTAGGAAAAAGTGGTCTCCTGTAATTAGCATCTTTCGCGAAGGGTTGAGTTAAACTAACATAAACACTCTACAGTAAATTTAATCAAATTATTGAATTGAAATGTTAATAATTCCTGGGAATAACGCACGGCGAAATACAGCCAAAATGAGTCCATTATGAATTTCAAACTGTTGTGTTTTTTTTGTTATATGCGAATCAAATCACGTACAATCTATGAAGTATTAAGAATAAATTACGTTGACTCTCGTTTATTTCCAAGATTGTATAATTACTCCACCAAGAAAGAGGCTAGTTGGCATAATTTACCCTGAATTCTAATTTAAAGTGGGATCGTGTCCCTGTATAAAAACTAATTACAATTTTTTCTTGATTCGAGTAACAACTTTTCTCCAATCGTCTTGAATCTATACGGAATAATTAGTTTCAGAGAGTGTCCGGTATACTTTGAAACTTCAGAAATTTATTTCTCGACGTTCGCCTGTAAAAAAAAATTCGTATTAAACCCAAAATGACGATTCCACCACATTTTACACATTACCAGTACATTTACTTTATCATTGTTTGTGGCGTGAAATTGTAATTTAATTGAACTCATTCCATGTAGTCGACCAACGCTGTCGTAAATCGTGCCTTGCTAAAATAATTTGTAACGTAGACTTCATGTTGTTGAATAAACAAGTAACAAATATTCAGTAAGAAAAAGTGCTGGACAAATAAAAAGTGATTCTACGCGAGTGCATGACTCATCAAGTGACATCGCTTCTTCCGGGCGTTTACCTTTCGAAGCAGTAATAAATGCTAAGACAGCGGTACTTATCATAAAGACTGAAGTTCTTCGTGATTCATTATTTTTCGTTTTATTTAAATGCCTTTTAATAAAATGCTGTCAAAAACTTATGAGGTTTCATTGATGCTCGGCAATAAAACAGAATTTTTAATCAAAAACCGGGAATTGTTTTTACGCTTGAACATATTTTATGCACAGAGTATTACATTTTTTCGTTATTTGCGACAGTTATATATAAGGTACCTCGTGAAATTTTCAGATTTTTAGTTCTGTTGTTTAATATAATATATTAAGTCTGTAGTTAAGATTTCTAACATTTAGTGTGTCATGTTGTGAGTACATTAGGCAAGAAATTCGATCCGAACTGAGTTCTTGTTCAACAGTTTTATTGGGAAAGCACGCGAGTGTTTGAAAGTGCTGAATTTAATTTCCAGGACGTGGGCGAGCTGTGGACGGCGCTTGCCAGAGGCGCGAGTCTGTACACTGATCCTTTCGTGATGCTGAGCGGTCTTCTAACTTCCTACTCCCTCACCAAACAGCTCAACGACTCCAGCAAGATCGACGTGGCCCGCGAATATGGTTCCAGGCTCTTCAGGTAACCGTAACGCAGCTTTCATCTCACAATTACACACAACTGCACACATTAAATTCGATATAGTCTCAATGAATCTAAAGACCAAGGCATTAAAAGTGGGCATTATTCTATAAATTTGTCGTCGTTCTTTAGTCTATTCTGGCGGTGCAAAGCAAATAAGTACTTAGAGATCCTATTCACGATGCTTATATTATAAATTTTATCTAGTGTGTGCCATGTTGTGAGTCCATTAAACAAGAAATTCGATCCAATACAGACAACTAAAAATTACAATTGATTTAAATTATCATCAGGTTAAAAACAAAGATATTAAATTTTATAGATATAAGAAGACATATAGAAATATTCAATAAAAGCACTCGTGAAAAATCTCAGAAAAGTAAAACGGAATATGAGAGGGCTTGGTGCTATTCAAAGGTCATGAAACATAAAATGAAATTATACTCAAAAATTTCTTAGTTACGCTATCCCCATAAAAAGTGACCATAAATTCTAAATAAAATGAAGGAAACATAAAAACAGATATTGGCAAATATTCCTTTCTAAATATGACGGCAAAAAACTCGAATAATTTACCTGTAGTAGGTCCTCTTCAACAAAATTAATTTCGTTTAAATTTAAGGAAACGTTGGTAGTGAATTGTTTCCCCTCCAAAAATGTAATTAATATTAAAAGCTCATCAACGATTTTAAAAATTCAGAGCGAAGTGAAGTGCAGTGTTTAACAGTCAATTAATTAAAAATATTCTATGCAGTGAGGTTTGTTTCCAGGCGAATACCTATGTGTGCATATATGTATGTATATTATTAAATACGATTGTTTATCGTTTTGTTAGTGTGGGGAAATAACACCTGAAATAATGAAATATATTTAGTGTATTAACATTATATGCATTAATACGTCACGTATCTCTCGCGAGGCTATGTTTAAGTATACATAGAACTATCCTGGTCTAGACTCTCCTTATGTATATTAATTCCCAACCTAATTGTTCCTCATTTTCATATCCGTGCCTTTTTATAAATTTACGTATCTATCTGATAATTCAATTATTCTGCGTTTCCTTCAAGGTCTCAAAGAAATCTTCCCCGCATACATTGATTAATCTCATTATTGTTAAATCCTAGACACACTGAATCGTTGAAAATCTACCGGTCTATATAGTATTAGATGCAGTGTTAAGATGACTGTTAATTTTCTAAAATTATCCTATTCAGACTTATATTAGTAAATTAATTTAAGTAAAATATTGACACATGAATAATCCAACTTGAACAATCGGTCTAATAGCGTGAGAAGAATTCACCATGAACCACCCTCGAAATAGCCAGGTACATTAAAAGATCGGGGCATATGACAGGGAGACGGGGGGCCTCGATGAACCAGACGCAAATGCAACAAATAGAAAAAATAGATTTTTAGCCCAACGAGCAGATCTTAAAAAACGAGTTTCGCCTGCGACCAAACCCAACACGAGACTGAGCCACGCGGCTAGCGCTGACAGATCAACAGTGCGTGTCACGTTCCAAGAAGGGGAGCCTAAAAAAGTGACGCGCACTTCTCCAAGTCAGAAATCAACACAATCGCATATCACTTCATTGCGTACAATATACAAAGGTTTAAACAAAATCGGCTCCGTTAACAGTTGTTTATTATATTCATAGAACAGGTAAAATACTGTAGACAAAAGTCACCAGATGCTTCGGTTTCAAATTAGCCATTTGAAAATTATATTTATGGAATACTAATTGCTACAAACAAACATTCAAGAATTACGTACTAACCCGAGATTACCCGATACCCAATTCGGAAATACCAAAATTCTCATGAACCACATTTATTATAGAAAGTAATCCTCTTATATTGTCATCAAAATGAAAGATAATAATTTTTTCTGTTTTTGCAGCATTTTTACTTCCCACCTAAGATTTCTGGTAACATATCTCCGTGTCGAGCCTCTTGTCTGTTCATGGCCTTTAAGGTGCTTGTAAATTTATATTTCAGGCTCGTCCCGAACCTAGGCACGATCATCCTCGTGTGCACGTTCATTCTGCCATGGACTGGATCAGGGCCTCAGTGGAACCTCGTGGTGACTCACCACTCGACCATCTGTAAGCAGCACTGGTGGAGGAACCTCCTCTTCATACACAACTACTTCGGCTTCGAAAACATGGTAACCAAACCATCCAACATTCACAACTCAAGCCAATTTTGTAAAATATCATGACAGCAGATTCCACTCATTGTTTGGAAAACAATTGTTAATAATGTTGACATATTCACACAAAAAGACAAAGTCACGTCTTTATCATACATAGAATAATTGAGTCAAGAAGAGAGGAAGGAGGAAACATATTTTTAAGCACTCTTTTTGCGGAAAATATTTTAGGATGAATTCACTGTGATGCAATTTACCCATTAGAAGTTTACTGATGAACGGTTTTGGAATTTTTAAAATTCATTGGCAGCAGTTAACAGAAGATTTACTGTTTCTTATGGGATGTGATGTTATGTAGAAACTAAGAGAACATAACAAAGCATCAACAGTTTTGAATTTCTTATTTCCATCAATAGCAAAAATTTGTAGCACATAAATATCACATTAGCTTATTGAATAGAAACAATAACTATAATACTAAATATTTTCTGCTGAAGTGGGAATCAGCTTGAAAAATCGTCAAGGATTGCTTTTAATGTGATGAATTTCTCGGGATGACAAATGAAAGTTCCAGTCTTTAAAAATAATGTCATCATAATTATTTAAATACTTAGTGCTTATTATTTAAGGAGGAATTTCTGAGACTGATACAATTAAGAACTATGTGGTGAAAATAATTTTTTACTAAACTAAAATCAATTTGTATCGTAATACTTATGACTTTTTCTCCATTTGGAAAGGCTAAGGATGACATCGAAATACAAGTTAAGAAATGAAAGATGAAAGAACAGGAATATCGCGAAGAGCTATAAGAGCTCCGTTCATTTTCAGGGAATAATTGCAAGTTAAATTTCACTGCAGCGATCGTAAAGATTCTTATTATTGTTAAGTTAACCAGTTTAGATTTTGACTGGAAATGATTTTAAATTTCAAGAAAATGAATTGTCAACTAAAAGTGTGCATCTTTTTCGAAAAATGCCCCGCTAATTTGAATTTAGTGTTTCTTTCTGTTCATTGATTTTGATGCATATTTGATTTTCTTCTCTGCGAATATATTGCATTACGCATCGGAACGGGATTGAATAAGTGACTGCGCTGCTATCGGATTTACCCGCGGGGAATGGCGTGGATAAATTTGTTTCGGAGCATGTTATAACAGAGAGCACGTTTTATTTTATGAGCCGTTGCATTATTATCTGAATGAAAGACAAATATTTGAGGAGAATTTTATATTATTTAAATAATATTATTCGGCGAAGTAGCATTTTTTGGTCAGTTATAAAACGAATCTGCATCATTCAGTAGATTGAACAAAAGCCGACAAATAATTGCACTACTATTCCCGCCCATCATCGTGCTGTAATATCTGATTTTTATGTTGTGTTGATTTCAGTGCCTCACGCACACGCACCACCTGGGCATCGACACGCAGTTGTTCTTCACGTCACCTTTGCTGGTGTACCTTCTTTGGAGATGGCCACGAGGGGGGTTTTGGACGCTGGTGTCGCTGGCCTCAGCTTCCACGTTTCTCAGATTCTACGTCGCGTTCACAAAGAAGTTGACTCACTTTGTGTATTATGGCACATCGTAAGTACTCCCACTAATCATCAACTCGACACAACTATCTCCCTCAACCGAGTCACATTTCAAAGAAATACACTTACATCGCTTATACAATCAATTTTCAGCTGCTAGTTCTTTATCCAAAACTTCTCTCTGTCCACTAAGACACTACTTTAGATTCCTGTGGAGGAAATGACTGTTTAAAGTTTAATCTGGCAAGTACGGTACATAATTATGCCCGAATTTTCATATAAAGTGTTGCGGACAACAATTTCTTTGGAAGCTGACGTAACTTGAGTTAGCGATCTTGCAATACCTCACTGACGATTGTCCATTGTGGTTGCTGGCAGGCCTCGACGCCCGACATCGACAATGGAAATTTGACCGCGTTTAGTTCTGCTGCCCCCCGCTGGTTTACCACTGGAAATGATTCGTTTACAGTCGAATCTATCTCGTCTGGTTAAACTGCCCACATATCGATTTTATCAAAATTTTTTACAACAGCATAGGAAGAATTAATGGTTGAAACTTAGTATTCTGCCACCTAAATGAGGTTCTACGCCATGCCGGGTGACGGGAATGACAGCAGGTAGACGAATTGACTTGCAAGAAACTTTTGAGGACAGTCGAATATCTTCAAAGAAAAATGATTGACATTTCACTGCGTGCTCCGTACAGCAAGAAATAATATTGTAGCCGACATGTTAATTACTGAATTTGAGACAAAATGAAGTATTATGGAATAACTGGAATTTCCCATGCTTGATTCTCCTCTTACCTAGCCAACAGGAAACTTAAAAGGATAAATTTTTTGGACAAATGTTTCATTCAGACTGGGGTCAAATAAAAAATGGGTTTCCTCAGGGTACCATTTTGGGTCCGTTGCTATTCTACCTCTAAAACTATACTCTTACCAGATAATACTAGCATTTTGGTAACAAGGAGGCAAAACTGTCTTGAAAATGCTGCCAATGCTTAACTGGTTTTTAGCTAATGTCTTGTCAGTCAATTGTGATGAGACTCATTTCGTGCACTTTCAAACAGACAATGGTACATTGAACTTTGAAACACGAACATCAAAAACTGTTAAATAAGTGAAGTTGAATGAACAAAATTTTAGGCATATCTGTGAACCAAATAAATTGGAAAGATCACATTAATATTCTCCTAAGAAAAATTGGCTCCGAAACCTTTACTGTAACTGTAGTAACCTAAACATAAGAAAATTAGTTTACCCTGCATACTTTCACTCTATAATGACATACGGTATAATATTATGGGGTAATGCATCAGTTTAAATTTACAGAATAAAGTTGTCATAATATTATGTCAGGTTTCACCAAAAATGTATGCAGAAGGCTCTCCAAGAAAATGGGAATACTTACTCTTACTTTCCAGTTTATACAGACAAATAACAGTCACCTATTCACAACAAACTCAGATGTGCATAGCTTTGGTACAATAAATAAAGATAACTTACTCAAGGAAAGGAAGTCTCTAACTATAATACAAAAGGGTGTTCATTATAATGTTATTAGCATATTTAATAAACTTCCAGCCTGCATTAAACAGTTACAAATAAATACAAACAAGTTCAAACATGAACTAACTAATTTTCATTTAACCACTCCTACCCTGTTGAAGAGTTGAGTGTGTCTTAGTGTAGACCTTACTATAGATATAGCAAATTGCTGAGACACTAGTATAAGATTTTAGCAATATTCATCAATAATATATATAGGGTAAAAATTATGTATCTTGTCTTTTCTTAAGCATATCTTATTTTAAGTTAAACTTAATCATATGAATGTAAATAGTAACATAGAGTTAAGAAATCATAACAATTTGCACACAATTTCTGACTCGTTCCACATCCCTGAAATTCTACTTCTCTATGGAATCAATGGAATTTGATTGAATACTACTCGTTCTAGTCAACTGGTGTCGTGTAAACCCTCCACCCTATCAGCTGATAATTAAAATAAAAAACACCGTCAATGACGAGTCCTGTCTAGGTTTCTGATCGAGAACATCACGAACAATCCCAATAATATTGTAAAAACTAGGTATCTTTAACGCGTGCGTATTCTAATTAAATTATCGATTCTCTTTTGTCTGAAAATTGACTTTCTCCTCTTCTTCATTGGCTCGACATCCCTGGGTGGGCCCTGGCCTTCTTCAGAAATCTTCTCAAGGCATCTCTATTTCAGAGGACTGTACTCCAATTTTTATCCTTTATAATGTTGAGGTATTTTTCGACGCATTCGATCCATCTTAAAGGGAATTAGTTTATTACTACCCCTAAGTTTTTTTTCCAATGGGCTTTGCCAGAAAGATTTTCGTACAACAGCAATCTTCATGCATTCTTGACCAGTCCATGTAATTCTATATAATTTTCTGAATTTTATAACATAGGGTTCTTTAAAATCTTGTAGATTTATTTATATCTCATTTGTACCTGAAGTCACAAATTTGGGGACGAAACGTTGCAGTTTGAATTCTCAACATTTGGTTTATCTTTAGATAATTTTATTTACAAACAGACTTTAATTAAACATTACTAATCTTATTTAGCTTACTTTCTCCTTAGTACTTATTTGAAGAATTACGATAAGTGAACACAAGTAACACACACACAAATATTTACAGCTACAACAATGTAAAAGTAATATTCATCCTAACAAATTTTCTTGAAAAATTCATCCCAAGATATAAATTTTTAAGTTAAAGTGCAAATTACAGTGTTTTAAATATGAAAAATATAAATTAATGATGAAATGGGGTAATTTACCTGAAAGTGATTTATAATAATTTATTTCTCGTGCAAGAAGCAATTGAAAGTATATACGATCCGAATTAAAATATTTAATTTTCTGCGTTTTATGGTAACTTTGATATTGAATCCACCTCTTTAGAATGAACCAAAAGTAGTATTTATACAAATTAATATAAGGATACATTTATGAAATTCCAATATGGAATTTTACATAGAAGAGATAAACGCACACTTAAAAAGTATTGAAACATTACTAAACAGTTTTCAAAAAGATTATTGTCAACCTCATGACTACATAAAATGAACACAACCAATAAAACTATCTTAGGATTTTCCTTTGGAAAGAACTGTGTTTAATTTAGAGTGAATTATATTCCCATGAAAGGTTTTTTTTATCCATGTAGAAAATAAATACCCATGTTTAACAATTAATGCATATAACACAAGGGCATTGATGGACCACTATTCACAAAACTAACTGCAATGTTAAATAAATATTTTCCTAACTGAAAATACATTTTAAAAATAATTCTTTTAGACATGTACAATATATGAAATTGAATTCAGTGTATAATAAAATAAAACTCGTTATAAGAGAGGATTTGTTTTTACATTTTTCCGAATATATGCCCTAAGGCACAGTAATAATTATAACGTACAAATTTCCAGACAAATTAGAAAATGTATTTCTATGAATAATACATAAACCGGCGTGCATTAACGCTCAGTCATTTACGATACAAATAAAGTCCCCCCAATACTAATTTACTAATTAGATATATATTGTGTTTGCAGTGTGTCTCAGCTTTTCGATACTGCGAACTTTTCTTACATTCTACCCAGTCATCGTCTCACGGTTTACATCATGGGAGTGATTCTGGGATTTTACCTCAGGAAGTGTGGACGACATTTTAAATTAAAGAAGGTAACGTAAATTTACCGACACAATATTGGAATACAACATAATATTCGAATCATAACAATCGTGAGCAACAGAAGCAAAATAACCCCTGATTTTGGAAAAATGAGTTCTTCCAATTTAGGAAATTACTTAATTAAGCTTTAATTTTTAAGAAATTATTTAACATTCTAACTTACTTTACAAATTTATGCATTATAAAATCTTAAGTTTAAGTACTGTTTGATCAATATTAAGAAGGAAAACTGTAAACAGTTGTTTGAATCATAAAATTATTTAATAATTAGCAATGATGTGCCTCATAAAGGGACAATATTTTTTTTAAAAAAATCTTAAAAATACTGGACGATTTCAGAAAACACGAAAATATTACTTATATATTCTAATTCCAGAGTTATTTAAAGCTGTTGCATATCAGAGTGAAATTAATACATCTCTTCCATTATAAACCATCCAGTAACCTTCAGAGATGAAATCGTGTATTTCTGCCTATAAGGCGGAACCACTTACATTATTACAAATTTAATTTTCATACTTAAATAACACATTTTAGATAATTCGGAGCTCCTTTGAGTATTTTAAAACGATAGGTTTTAAATTTGCTCATATGTGACAATCTCACCACCGTAATCTCACTTCGGTGTTGTAGAAGAACCTTTCATCTTAAAAAATTTAATTTTTATTTTCAGAGGGCTATACCGCTAATTACTATTTCAAAAATTTTAATTCAGTTAAATGAAATTTTAATAATAATGAACAATAATGACTATATTACGATATATGATGATTTAATTTTTTCTCAGGTGTATCGCCATTAATATATGACAGCTTCTCCATTTGAAATTTAGATAACCATTAAAATCATGGGACAAGTATTGCCTTGACAAGAAGAGTGTCCATAACAAAATCACAAAGAGTCACTCGAACAGTTATTGATAAGCACAGATGTTAGTGATCTGGTTTTGTTATTTATCGCACCGTGGACTTCTGGAGAGAACGAGACAACGTTGCCAGGCGACGCCTACTTACAAGGCGTCAAACCACTAACATCAACAATCGTTTCCCACTATAATTTTTTCCTTTGTGACTATAAAAGATCCTGAATTTGTTTCGGCACAGCTTGCATTACTGCGGACTTGTTAACCAAAGTGTGGGGAGAATTGGATTTTAGGTTGGATGTGTGCCGTAAAGGTGCAAATATCAAACATTTGTAAAAAAATATTTACTTTCAATTTGATTTGTTGTAAATATGGAACACCCAGTATGTTTGAGAAATAGTAGGTTCTAGGTCATTTTATTTTTTTAATAAATCAATATTTGGTTAAATCATCAATAATTTTTCACTTACATAACCATTAAACCTAAATCAATATAGTTTAGATGGTTCTTCTCTTCAATAAGTAACTGGCAACAAGGAGAGACGCTGAAGTATTCATATTCTGATAAAACTTTTCATTCTTATTGGGGTACTAAAGATGGGCTAACCACAGGGCTATATTTTGGGTCCATTACTCTACTTAGTATATATAAATAATTCACTATAAGCGTTAACTTCGTTTTATGATTTAATAAAGAGTAAACACAGAGATTTAGAAGAAGTTACGAATGCTGCACTGAACCATTCACCGCAATGCTTTCTTACAATTGTGACGAACACGTTTTATGTAATTTAAAATAATAATTTTGTTACTGAGCTTTGAGTCATCAGGGGCTAAAAAGATAAAATGTTCTTGTTGAAATATCAAAATTCCTACCATTTTGTGTCACTAATAAATTAAATATAAATTAAAGTAAATTAACTATACTGATACAATATTGTGAACATTAGAAGTTTCTCTTATGTGGCATAATGTTCTGAAGTAATTCCATAGAAAGATAATCTTGTATGTTACAAGGCTGTAACAACATGATGCAGGAGAATTTTCATGAACGTGAATGTTTATTCCTATACGTCAATATGTACAAATTAATTTTTGATAATAGATAGTTGCCTATTCACAACAATTTTAATAAGAGAAACAAAAATTTTATATACCCCAAGCAAAACTGACTGATTAATAATATAATTATTTCAGAGTTTAGTTAACTACGAATGCTAAACGACCAGAGAATAGCACCGGATGGGATTAGTGTTACGAGGGGGATCTACGCTCGTGTGCAGTGGAACTTAATCTGGCTTGGGGAAGTTTAAGAATATTTATTGTTCTGATTTTGGCTATTTATTACTTTACTGTTAAACGACAGTGATTGCAATGTGGAATTGTTCGGTAAACACCTAATCCTGATCTGCTTTTAGCTACTTTAATATGTAACTGTAACCTTAAAGGCACATATTTTCAAATTTTTTATATGAAGAAATAATTTTTTCAGATGCTGAAGTACAGAATGTTGCCCTTGAGTTGAAACCCAATTCGGACAATTGATTTTCCATATTTTTCCTTAAATGGATTGTTAATCTGTGTCGTTTGCTTAGGCGTACGTGCAGCTGGGTTGGATGGTGAGTCTGGCGATGTTCTACGCGTCGTTCGTGATGCCTGCCTCCATGGGGAGCCGCAACTACGTCTACAACCCCTTGGACGCCGCCAACTACGCCGCATTCGCGCCCATCGGCATCTGTCTCTTCTTCATGTGGATAATTTTCGTCTCGTACATTAACCAAGGAGGTACTTACAGGACAATAACGACGCTTTCTCACCATAATGTCTAAGCTATTCTGGAGCACCTACTGGAGCATATACGAGGGTCAGTCAAATATAAACGGGAATTTTTTTATCAAGCCTAGTAGGAGAATCGGAGGACCCGGACACTTTACCACAAATTCCGTCTGGACCTCTCCACTCCACTGTCTCGTTCAGTCGATACTAGAGAAATCAAAAGGTTCCTGCTTCCGTTTAACTCGATTGCGGGCACAATTCGGGGATGACACTCTCTCCAAAACCGTCGTGTATGAGTGGCACAACAGCTTTTTTAAGGCCGGGAAATGGTGGAAAATCAGAGTCACGACCGGCATCCTCTAACTACTATCACAGAAAACAACATTCGTGAAGCAAGGGAGCTTTTGGAGAAATTCCAGCACCTCACCGTTGACCAAATTGCTTCTTCAGTTGGTCTATGTCACGGGAGGGCACAATTTTTTTGTTTGCGTCGGCAGGTGAAAAATCTTCAGAAAGACGCCGTGAAGCCCGGACTTCACGGTGTGTGGGATTTTTACCCACTAAAAACCACATCCGTAACTAAAACTGGTCTGTAGATTCCAACCATTAATTTTAATTTGTTAATTCTTATATCTAGTTACTTATTGGCTAAATTAGTCCAATGACATCCTTTAGTTTTCACTCAGGGCACAGTTGATCATCAGAAAAGAACTTGGTTTCATAAAGATCTCAGCGAGATGGATTCCTCGGCTTCTTTCTCCTGATAAAAACAAAACAAAAAAACGCCCGTTTGTAGATTTGCCACAGGTTTTTGGCCCGTTATGATGACGAAGGAGAAGGCTTTCCAAGTCGTATGTAATGTGACATGGGTTCATTACTATACGCCTGAATCAGAACAGGCGAGCGAAAAGTGGTGACCAGTACAGGCCAAAACGCGACTTTCTGCAGGGAAAAATCATGCAACCGTGTTTTTGAATTTCAGAGGCATTCTTTTGGTTGAGTTCCTCTACGATTGCCTAACAGTGAACTCTAAATATTAATGTCAACTGCTGGACAAAACAAAAGCTGCATACCGAAGCAAACTACGGTCTTTTCCCAATCAGAAGCGTCATCCTCCTTCACGATGAAGCAAGGCCTCACATGGCGTGCAGAACTCAGTCCAAATTGGAGGAAATTCACGGGATAAGCTAGAAAATCCACCATACAGCCCATATTTGTCACAGTGTGACTACCATCTGTTTGGACTGTTGAAGAAAGCTCTAGGCGGTCAAGGATTCAATAGCGATGAAGAGGTTGAACACTCTGTGTTCAATTAGTTAAAAACTCATCAACCTTCAGCGTTGATGACGAAATCAGGAAGCTTTCAAAACGTTGGGTATAATGTGTTTCAGTACAAGAAAAATATGTAGAAAAATAAAATAATGCTTTGAAATTCTATCGTTCTCAGAAAAATTATTTAAAAAAATTCCCGTTTATATTTGGCTGACCTTCGTAATTTTATCAGTGATTCAGTGGAAAACGAGTATGACGGAATCTCTGCGTCAATAAATATAACACGATGGGCACCTACAGAAAATAACATAAATATCACTCATATGAAATCTATACTCTGAAAGAAAATATTTACACGAAGCGGTGAAAAGAAACCAACACACGAAACATATAACGTAATAGTGATTGATTAACAAACATAACCCTATAGTCTAATTAAATAAGAAGTCCGATGACGCTTGTTGCGAGGGGTGTAACATTACATGAACCAATCACAGCAACGTGTGCCGCGTTGGGTGTGACCTTTGGAGTGTGCAACATTGCTTTGCTACGTGGCAACCAAGCCTCCCTGCAAACGTTCACGACAGGAGACTTATTTAAAATGTACTCTTTTTAATTAAGCTATGTTACATTTATCATAAATTTATGTGAGAAATTAAATTATTAGAATTAAAGATTCAAATTATGGCAGTTTCTCGGGGGTTGAGGATTTTAACCAGTATGACAGGCTCAACATAACCAGATAAAAATGTAATGTTTACAATTGTTAGTCTGGGTTAAAGTGGCCTACAGAAAGAAGCAAAATTGCATTTTTTAATATTTGAATTAAAAATTGATAAAAACGCTCACAGTTTGGAAGGTAATTAATTAAACTAGTTTATTCTGTCATCTATTTTGATGGGGCTTGGGAATCAACAAAAGTATTGAATTTCCAAATGGCCGTTTTATAAATTATTAGCTACACCGTCTCATCTTCGCAAGCTGTATGCAAGCTTCTTTTACACCAATCGTTTTCCTCAAATTCCGAAATTAAATTCTATGTTCTTTTCTTGGTAGCAAATTTATTGGCAGAGTTATCAAAATTCTTAAACCAATTCTCCAATTTGACCCAAATTTTCGGGAAAGTCAACAGGATCTTTTTTCTTTGTCGTAAGTAAAAAAACTGGACACATTTCTCCAAAAGGTTCTACAGCGTTAAGATAACTGCCAAAAAGTTTTTGAGAATTTTCATTCAAGAGGAATTGCTGCTCCTAAATTTTGCCGTCGTAGGCAGTCGCCTACCATGCCTACCACCTAGAGGCATTCGATTTCATTCGAATTTAAACGTATTGGTTAAACCGCCGTTTCCTTCCAATTGACACGTATTAATTAGCAAGAAGACATAAATGCGACGAAAACGCGTATATTTCCAAAAAAAAATCTGGTTCCGGAAAATGATACGTTCACATGACATCTTCATCGTTTAGTCTTTGAACATGTACGATTACATTTTCAGTTTGAATTCTGAGTGACGAGGTCATAATCCATTTATCGTCTAAATCTGCGTTTTACGGCATTATTATTTTTTCGTACATATGCGGATACCGACAATATATCTTTTAAAATGTTATATGGGTAATGTGATCCCATCTGGAAAGTTAGAATCGTCACATTGTTCCAGGCTTGAGTTAAGACATTTATTGAATGGTGGATCGTTATTGTGACGACTACATTTTACTCTCCCCTGGCTATTAATAACAACCTTTTGTTTGCATTCCCGCTAGTGGCTCGCAAAACGTCAACATGTGCTAGCAATAACAGAGATTTTACTCGTTATTCCAGAGCAAATTTATAAGCCTTGCGAGTATAAAGTTTTGTTCGTCACAAGTGAACGAAAACTCGTAATAAGCGAACTGTCTTCGGGTTCTCCTTCAATGGCTAATTACGAATGTCCAGGATACTATTTAATTGCAGGTAAAGTGGGTCAGCTGTTGTCATGGCCTGGATTTTTGGTGTCCACGAGACTGTCGTACGCTATCTACCTCACCCAGTTTCCGGTATTCTTTTACAATGTTGGCACCACGCGCCACGTGGATCAGTACAACATCCGCCTACTGGTGAGCGTCTCAGTCAAACTAACCTCCCTTAATTCCCCGTCAACGCTAATTCTCAACAACTGCTTTTATCTTTACAGTTCAACACGATGGAATTTGGATTTATATTATTCTTCTCGGCAGCACTCACATTACTGGTAGACCAGCCGTTCCAAAGTGTGAGGAACATATTGCTCAAGAGGAACAGAACGACGAAATCCGTGCAACGAGCGGAAACGAATTCACCCGTTCGGCAAATCACGAAGAAGATTGAATGACTTACTTGTGCCTTGTTTCCTGCACACGGATACGATATTCACGTTTCCTTTACGAATTACATTTTATTTTCGCGGGAGACCAATCAAAGGACGAAATGTTTTGTAACACGTCATTTAAGTGACACGTACTATTCAACTTAAATGCGTGTAACTAAGCGAATATTTTATAGTCATGGATGGAGGATGGAGATTAATACACAGCAAAAATCAAAATAAGCGCATATTGTGATCTGTTCAATTATATTTATCATGTAAATAAACTATAATTCTAATGTTAATTCTGCTTAATATTTCACGTTCATTACATAAAATCAATTGTAGTTTATGACCAATAACAGACAGTTTATTTTTAAAAATCAGCGGAAAATGATAAAAAAATCGGTTCCCATTTGTATCATGTTCAGGTTGCGACTTCACTGAAACATTATGTAGTAAAATTAGTGAAACTCGAGAATTTACTTTGACTTCAACGCTTCCAGAACGTCAAACATATTGATATATGTTCATTTCCTTACTATACACAATACAATTTAATTTACCTTATTCAATCAGACTGAATAAACTACCTGTTATTGGTCATAAACAAAATGTATTATAAAATGATAGGACATAAAAATTTCTCACTTATTTTAAGACTACAGCAGCTCCCTATGCCAATTTGTGTCATGTAATTTTTATTATTTACAAACTTTTAATCACAGAATACGTCGCTCATATTCAAAGTAGTTGTACATATCTGATAATTTGTTTATTTTTTTATCAACAAAGGTTTTAATACTACGAAAATAGAAACAGAAGAAACTAACAAAACACATAGTAAATAACCAAAATTTTAATAGTAATACCAACACAAGAAATTACACGACAGAAGCTTTAATTAAATATTTTAAATCAATTAAAGAAAAATAGAACACAATTATTAAAGTGAAAGTCATCACGCTAATACAAAATATTTTTCTAAAGTAATATAAAAACTTATTGGCTATATAGATAAACACCCAAAATAGTTGAATTATTCAGAAGCAGCGGCATCAATTATTTCAACTATATATTAAAGCCAACCAATTGAAATGAAACTATTTTGAATAAAACAAAATGTAAAATACCAATAAATTACCAAAGAGATATTATTTAAGAGATAAACTGCCACGAGTAAAAATAATTTGTATAGAATACATCAAATATTTTAAAAGCCATTATACACTACC
Source organism: Eucriotettix oculatus (assembly GCA_034510155.1). Taxonomy (NCBI): domain Eukaryota; kingdom Metazoa; phylum Arthropoda; class Insecta; order Orthoptera; family Tetrigidae; genus Eucriotettix; species Eucriotettix oculatus. The sequence continues at coordinate 47,100,719 of CM067380.1, forward strand.
ATAAAGAACCTAACACGAAAAACAAGAGTTATTTCCATACATCACACAGAAAAAAAGTATTAATTTTAAAAATAAATTAATATTACACCCCAAGCAATAACAGACAAAATGAATGGTACTTGAAGCAATATATCTATAAAATAAAACTAATGTATCATTGTTTGTCCAATATACGTCCATGTACCATTCATCCAATTGCAATAAAATTTTGGTGAGTTGTATTGCTCATCGCAGAGAAACTTTCTGTCAATCTTTCGAAGCTTTGTCTCTTATTTCCCTATTTTCATGCCATAATAGTCAGCTCCCCTCAAGACAGTTTAAAAAATCCTTCAATAGATTTCTGAATACGTTTCCGAATACAAATCTTCCACTATGTGGAAAACGAGTGTATTTCACATTGATATCGGTGTATGAGTACGCAAGCTTGACAATATTGAATTGAATCAAATAAAGCAGCGAGATTTCAGTTCCTGTGTGCTCTTGATTGTAAAATTCCAATAGGTAATAAATATGACATGCGTCTTCTTTGCTATTTCCAAGTTTATTTGTAATAGTCGGTACAAACAATTTATGCCACCCAAGTGACAAGCGATATTATATTTGTATATTTAACTGTCAAATGTTCACTATTTATTATTCATTATTTATTTTATTTTAGTTCATTACTATTTTTAAAAGTAATGCTTTTTAAAAACAAGAGAAATGTAACACCCGAAAAACTATTTTCGTGATTTTAAGAAATTGTAATTTTTAATTCCCCTGTTTTAAAGTAGGTACATCATTCTAATGTATGAACCCTAAAAATTTAAAATATTTCTGTCATATACTTATGGCAACAAGTACGCTTTATATCACAAATTTAACATTGGAAAGCAGGAATATTTTCATCCTCTTAAGGTACCGGGGTTATTTTACACCCTGTAAGGGAAAGGATTAATTTTTTTACTACATCCATGTACCTTCTATGGTAGCGGAAAATTTTTCTATCAAAGTACCGGGAATATTTTCCACTGGCTTAGTGCAACGGGAGACTGTATTTCATTAAATCTATTTAGCAACAATATTTCGGCACATGATCATGCCTTCTTCAGATTTTACTCTTAGAGAAGAAATATTTACTAAGTATTAAAATCCCCAATTTTGATAATGTTAAACAAAAGCTGGTCTAGTGTCTAGCGTCACTGTCTCGTACCACAGAAGTCCTTGGTTCGATTCCTGGATGTTTGTGTGCATCTTTGTGTTCCCAAAATGACCTTAGCTGTTGATTCGACTTATAATAAACTAAGAAACTTACAATTTAAACAGATACTAAACTAGACTCACCAAGTCAGTATCCGATCCCAACGTTAGAACCATGTAATATATTTAAACGATAGCAAGAGAGATCCAAGGGAACCTTAAAGTCCTCTCGGAAGTGGCTGAAGCCAGACTCGGTGAATGAAACGGGATAGAGACATTTTGGCCGAGTATCTCTGATTTCCAACCTCCATTTCAGTGACCTTGGAGTTTCAATATGTATCGAGAAGGGTCTTACATCAAATTCAGAAACAAAATAACACTCGAGTTTGAAAGAGTTCACAAATGTAGATAGTTAAACCAAAACATAAAAAATATTTTCTTAATCGTATCATTGTGTAAATTGATGCCAGGTCAAAAACCTAAATAAATGAAAATTTAAAAAGTGGCAGAAAACAGCGTTAACATTTTAGAATATAATGTATAAAAAGTGAGTCCGATAACTACATTTTATAGGGTATAATTAAAAACATTTTAATTTCATAATCTTACCGTCTCTCAATATAATCTAAGCTCTTGGTTATTTTCGAAAATCAGCAGATGAAAGAATTGATCAATTTGATGAATAATTATATAAATGATATTACAAACAAACGGACACAAATTTCAAGTTACTCACTGGTTATTGTATGGTCCAAGCTGAGCTGAGTACAAAATTTAAGAGAATTTAAATTCACCACGAAGAAAGTACTGACGACTCTCTTGTACTCAGCCTAATGTGGCGGAACGCCAGGCCGGATAATAAAAACGCCGGACAGGTCCGAGTTCTATAAACACGTTCCACCCCATCCTTACCTTTGAAGTAACTTTTTTTTATATACAAAACTCGCTCCGCTTCATTATTTATGTCCCCTTAGTACAGTCAATAATTGTTTCGAGTACTGTACAGTTATATAATTAATTACAGAGGAAAGAAGGACGAAAATAAAAATATTGTGCACATAAATTTTATAATGTGTAACCTTTTCATTTGTCGCCTATTTCGTAATATTTAAATATAAAACGACAAGCATAAATTTGGTACATGGACTACGCAGTTGTTGTCATGATGTTCGCAACTGACGTAGGCCTATAAAAACAAAGGAGACATACGCTTTGTGTATTTCAACCTGTGTTATGTAACCAGCACGAACGCTGGCGTGTAACAGATTCCCGCTTTAAACGGATTCGGAGAATAAATTACACTATTTCTTAATTTATTACTGAAAAACATGGCCGGATGGTATCGAATCTTCATAATCTTGCTTAGATTTGCAAATCGAAATGAATTCCCTAATATCATATTGACTGTGATTAGGGTATACTTGCATTTTTGCAAGGTATTGACTTCTTCGAATGTTTTCCTCCATTTTTTCTTTCTACTGTTGCAGTCAATGACTGGGATGAGGCAGCGTCAGACTGATTGTGACTAGATTTATCAATGTGTCGTCAGAGAAAAGTACCTGCTAAACTTTTAGTGGTTGTGGGTTGATCTGACGTTTATAACGAATAAATGGTAAAAAACCTATAACTCAGAAGAATAATTAAATTTATTGAAAACAGTTCATTACACGACGTTTCGTCCCTTAGTTTGGGGCCTCATTTGGTGTTATAATTATAAAACTGCAAAGGAAAAGTTTACAATATATGATGTAAAATACAATTGCTCGTAAAATGAAAATTACTTGAAGAAATTTAAAGAGAAAAAAGTTTGGCAATTAAAAGACACAGCTATAAGACGTAGTGTCAGAATTCATATAAGAATGTAAATTGATAATTTACCTGTCAAACTAAAAAGTAACAAATTTATATACATAGCTCACCACTGTTTTGAAAAAAATTAAGGACACGGTACTCAGGTTATCTTAAAAAAATGTAGTAATTTAAACTGTGTCAAAAGTATTAAAGATAAAATTAATAATTAAATAAACATAATGTTGTATAAAAAATTATTTGTTTATATTGAAATACTTGTAATATTGGTCAAACCAAACGCTCATTAGTTACGGGCATTAATGAGCATGACAATAGTAACAGATGAGGTCCCAAACCGAGGGCCGAAACGTTGTGTGATGAATTAATGTTAATAAATTTAATATTTCTGTTGGCTTACAGACCTTATTATTTCAAAAAAGTCAGATAATGTAAATAATTTTATAATAAATAAAGAATCCCCCTCAGAACAGTTCATATTCCTGTTATTATTGGATTGAGACAATGCATTTACCGGGTGATTAGTGCAGGATAGATTAGCTTATAGTGGAGATCTGGTCTGACCGACTACACCAACACAGCCAGGATTAATGAGGAATTCTTTAACATCAAACGAAGAAGATCAGGAGTACTTCAAGAGGATGTTCCGGACGCCATATTTTTTTATTTTCATTCTCTCTCACTTGTCTAATTCTATTCGCTGGGTCTATTATTATTTCCTCTCTGGCGTAAAAAACAAATCAGACATTGGAATACCCAGTCATAATTTAATTCCATCTACAATTGTGAAGCAACAAAAAGGCTTATTTGAATTATATCCTCATTTATATGAAGTTACAGTTATTCTATTCCACTTCAAACTGTCCATTGGGTAAAATGTATTGTACAAATCGTTTAGTTGTTCTCTTTGTGCGATCGTTTTCGGTTGTTAATTTCACAGCAGGACCTGAAATTTGTCTTACCTACTAAAGGTTTGCATTGAGTGCAAATTATTCTTCGGATAGTTGCTCCAAATAAATTTCTACCGTCCCGTTTCCTTTCTATGTGTTCCAGTGTGCAAAGATTCCGGCGTAGTGGTGAGGCGCAAATTCCGTAACCTCAATCGTTTTTCAAAATTGCTTTACTACGCAAAATATCTCCTGTTCTCGAAGGAATTCCCTCTGCAACTAATTGCCTTCCGGCACTCTCAATCAACATTGACATATAATTATTCACTAAATCAACGTAATCATTAGACAAATAGATATTGTCCTTCCATATTTCATGACATAAGCCATACACTTGTTGATTTTATAAACAAAATATGACGCTGTCATCCATATTAATTCGTCTTTTTTTAAAATCGTACCTAAATAATCGATAATTCAGAACAAGTGTTACGGAAGAAGTCTCTGTAGGTTGGAAGGTAAAGAATAATGGACCGAGAGAGTAAGAATTAGACGGTGGTTCAGGTGAGAGGGGAAAGAGTGATTGACTCAGAGAGTGTGAATTGGACGAAGTGATAAAGCTGCGAGAAAATCCCCCCACCCTCTACGTCTATCATTCTTTCCTCTCTTACTTGAATTACTTCGTCTACATTTTCACTCTCTCTTCCCCGGCCAGAATTTAACAACTTCTTATCCGAATCAGACATTGGAACACCTCTGCAAAACGCATTAAACTGCTGTACTTGAATGCATTGATTTCATTTATACACTGAGTGGATTTTTATGTCTGTGAATTTCTGAAAGCAGAAATTACATGATATTCAACTTTGTGTGCTACTCTTTACCAAATTTCTTGCATACTTATTCAAAATTAACGGTTCCCGCAAGTGTGAAATAAGAAAGCACGTACACTCCTTTCCAGAAAAGAAGAGGGAGACTTTACCACATTAATTATAATCTTGGTATAACACTGAACCCTAAATTTCAGTTATAGTGAAGAAAACTCGTATACTTGTGCTTTTCCCGTCTAGTCGTTATTTTTGAAGAAACTTTTTTGATTCCCGAAACTATATTCTACGAAAAAGATACAAATTGGGTGTGGCTGATAGAAACAACTAAAACTATTAAGATTGTGAAATGAGTCATTTAAACTTGAGATTTACTAAAATAGACTGTTCCAGCGGAAGAACGTGGCGCTTTTCGTAAATAATAACGCAGGAGTTTAGTTAAATTTTAGTTTATTACAGTGTTTGAGGATACACTATATTCATAGTTCCACCATTCTCTGCATAAACAAAAAGATTTTTGCTTGAACCAACCCTAGAACAACCAACAAACGGAGGTTTGTTGACTTTAATATATTATAATTTTTTTTAAGAACACGGGCAGCTTCGAGCCCTGAGGAACAAGTGCCCCAAATTTGGTCATCAAATTCGGACCAGTAATTTGGATGCCTATAGCTGTGACAAACTGACGGACACACTGACAATGGTTTTTGGTATTATAGATAAACCCCAGAAAACCAAACGAAAAATATACCATACATAAAAAAATACTTTAACTCACGAAAATGTATCACATCACGCTTAATTTATTAATCTGGATGTAAAAGGAAAAAATGAAAATGGACCCACAGTATAAAACTGGCATCAACCTGATTGACACTAAAAATAAAATGAAAATTAAAAAAGCATTTTTTCATCCGGTTAGGTCTTGTGGGATACTAAACTTGCGGCGTTCCTGACACGTCTCAGAAATATTTTAACTACAAAATCGAGTCATGCGAATAAACTTTATTTCCCTTTGTTACGAAAACGAGGTAGCATCCTCAAGATTAAACGTAATAGCATTAGTCGTTAAACAGGATGTACGGGGCCGTGGCTTCCCTCTATGACATAAATGTCGACGTGGTTAACACTGGTGTCAGGCGGGCTGCATTTAGAAAGGGAACTCACTCTTTGTGAACAGGACAACGTAAAATGTAACCGAGTACTGAAAAATTAAGCTATTAAGTATAAATATTATCCTGGAGTGGTTTTAGTGGGGGTAAACTAATTCTATAGAGCAATACATCGCACTAGCGTCGGAAACGTCTGCTAGAGTTAAGAACATCATATTATTATCCATATTTCATGCAGTACATAATACTGATTTCTTTATAAAATTGTAAAACAGTCATATTACAACCATAGAAGTGAAATTTGGTTTCTGCATTCAATTAACATTTAATGCTTATTCTCTGCCCATTTGGAAATAAAGTAGGTGGTCGCTGCAAAACGCTGTTACTGCTTCTGCGAGGTCATGAATATGGGAGGAGATATTGGCATTCCACTAGTATAAGATAACATGGAAGGACTTGGTAGGGTTTTAATGGATTTTAAATGAAGATGAGCCGCTGAGAAGATGCCGGTAATGCGTGAGGGAAATTTCAAGGTACATTCAATGCCGTTACTCAGTCTCAAAATCGCATTTCGATAATGAAGTAAAAAACATATATTCTGTAGATACATACTATATGAGGAAAATGATTACACTTTAAGCCACTTCAATCAGAAGTTGGGTACTCTGACATTTAAAAATAAGGTGATTAATATGAGTGGGTTTTGAAAGAGGTTTTGTGGTTTATAATAGACTGATATCAAATATACGCCTTTGTTCATAAAATCATGTTGATATATATTAAAGATTTTTGATAGTGCTAAATGGTAAAAAGCATTAGTTTTTAAAACTGAAACTTTGCTCTCTTTAATAAACGAAAAGAATAAAATCAGCATAATTTTCAAATACAAATTTACATGATACTTTACAACTTAATAATTTATTTGATGGTTTGTTAAATTGACTTAGTTTATTTTGGCTACGCTCTTTGTGTTATATCTTTAGTTGATTTAGTTTATTGAGAATGATCACAATGGATGGTCAAAACGTTTCTTTATGTTCAAAAATTATTGTATAAGTCTGTTAAACAGGTGGTTAATTCTTCATTTGTATTCCATTCACAGACGTTAATTGTTCCTATAAAGGAATTGGAGCACATCCGCAAGTTTGCAGCAACAATTATAGGAAACAAAATGCAATATTTCAATTATTTCGTACCTTGTTTAAAAATACTAGCTATGCCTGCTACTTCGTTCGTGTGGAAATAACTCTTTTTATTTTGCCCTAAAAACGTAACAACATGTACAGAATTTTGATAAAGTTGAAATCATTGAATATATAAAAAGTACGGTGTCCTTCATTTATGAGCGCAAACCTTATAACTCGCAGTTGTTTTTGAACAGGTCTCACTTTCACACGTTTGGAACTATGTATGGAGTGAGAATCATCGCCCTCCCCCTCTTCCCCTCATGTTGCCAAGTTTGCGCTTGTAATAACACAGTAAGTTACATAGGAACGCCCAATAGGCCTTTTAACTCACAGTTGGTTTTCTCGCCGCCTTTCGCGCGATAATTCTATGGGTTTATAAAGATTTACATTAGAATATTATGAACGCAGCAAAATATCTAAATGAAACATACACGAAAAAAATTTAAGTCAAAATTCCAGCTTCAATCTCTGAAATTTTCATTGACATCCGTTAAGCCGTTTCGGAGCATAGATTCAGAGCATAGGCAATCCGCATCCACTTTTTGGATTCTTCGATGCGCGTATACCAATAAACCTTCCCGTAGAATTAATTAATTACATTATATTAATATCATTATCGAAATGAATTATGCACGTATATTTAAGTTAAAATCACCTGTTTTTAAACCCTCAAATTTTCATTGAAATCCGTTGAGCTGTTTCGAAGCCTATTCGAGACAAACATACAGACAGACAATTCAATTTTATTTATTGGTATAAATTAAAATACAATTGTGACTTCAGAAGTCATGGTTCACCATGACTCCGTTCTCATTTTCCTATTTTTTCACGTTAATGTTCAATTCCTTTTCCAGGGCGACTTCAGATCTTGAATCCGACTGAATTGTTTATTTTCCGTATATCTTAAGTTTGAATATACGTATAAACGATTTGAATGGAAGTAGTCATAATAATAATTCTCAGTTTTTATAAACAAAGAACCTTGTGATGAATTAAGTTATTTTTAAAATTTGTTTATTTTTTTCAGATTAATCAGTCTTAAGTTTCAATTTGCACTAGGATTGGAAGAATAATATTAACAACAAAAACATTGTAAAGAATTTAGACCAACCAGCGATTCCACAAAAAGTGTTTTTTTATTTTCATTACAAATTGTTTCCTTTGCCGTTATTGACGATTTTCTTCCATCAGCCTCTTTTCATTTATATAGTTCTGATATCTCATATCACAAGCTACACTTATTCACAATGATTTTCAGTAATAGCAGACTGTATTTATGTTTTTTATCACTTGAATTAAATAAAACATAGAAAAATAATCAAACATGTTTTATTTGGTTACAGTCTAAATGAAATACATCAGATTATAAAATCCCAGATGTGACGGGTTCACAAGGTTATTTTTATTTCAATAATTGTTTGTCTCGGAACACCGAGCTCGACCACTGGAATATTATTCCCAGCAATATCAAATACCGCGAATAGCTTATTACAGATATTACTGTTGTCAGTCGGAATTTTTGTAGATTCTGTTCATATTATTTTCCAGTGGAAAAGATTTTAAATGAACGCAGAAGAAAGAGTTGTTTGAAAAAATTCAATTAAACGTTGTTTGAATCAGTTTTCAGCATATTGCTCAATTTTATTTTAACAAAAGTACAATTTTATTATGTTTATTAAAATTTTAATATTTCGTGTATACTAGTCATTTTTATACATTTTGACGTTTAAGGTACTGATAACGCTGTTTTAAAAAGTTTCAGTTTTCAAATAAAGGATAATCTCTCTTTTACGAAGAATATGAAAGTGTGAACACACTTGACTAAATAATAAATTATATTTCAAACTAAATATCATACGCTTTAAGTATGATGGATGTTTGTGACATGAGAAACTTTCTGTCATCATTTGTTGTCTTCTGCAGGATACAACTCTTTCAATTACTAATAATTCTTAATAGGAACTCAACATTTTCATGTACGTGAGTAATTTAAGGACTTAGGACATTCTAAATAATTTATTAATCACGATTGCCATAATTGAAAATATATGTTTTTTTTCATAGTTACATGAGCGATGAGTAAGATGAATGTGTGACATTGAGAACAATAAATATTTGGTGACATAATGATAATACTGTACTTAACCTACATAAAATACTGGACGCCCATTTCGCGGCTGAACTGGCCTCACATTATCATCTAAATTCATACTACGGAACACTTGCATCTGAAAATTAAGAACAAAAATTATTTGGGGTAACTAATAATGATGGCCTTACGTTAATTATAAATAAGTTTTAATAATTTAATATTAATTACTGTTAGAAAGTGGAAGGGAGTTATTGGCGAAGGGAGAAAAAGCGAGAAATAGGTTTTATTATCGGTGTATGGGCAACTACATGATGCCACAGCATACTGTCAATAAATGAAACAATTCAGGGAATAATAATACTTACATAAAGACACTGTTCTCCTACGTAAGACATAAAAACAAACAAAACAGTAACAGTAATAATTTTTTGACTGAGACGTAGGACTAGGTTCAAAAAAATTAATTCCAACGATTATAAATGTTTGACGATAGATTATTCGAGTTTTCCATTGTTCCATTTTAATGTCGTTTTATTAGTTTATTTATATTAACACAATAAATTATTTAATTCTTGGTCAGCGCCTGATTAAACCGGCATCAAGAGAGAATGACAGTTGTTTCTTCCCTCACAACATTTTTTCACGTCTCAACGATCATGCTTACCAAATTGCTCGTCGCTTTTAATATTGTACACAGAAGTTTTGTACCTCTCAGGGCTTCAATTTTTATATACGTAGAATTTTTAAAGTAGAAGTTATATCGAGCGACTCACATTACCTCGATTTCGATACCAATTTTAATAGTTTCATTGTTATTTTTATGTGAGCCCCAACCCTACACTCTTATGAATACTTTACTTCCACGGTGAAAGAGAATTGCAATTATACATAAATAACGTCGTGGGAAACACCATCAAAGTTATTGGTTCCGAAAAATATTTATTTGACGCCGTTTCGCAAATTTACAATTTCTGGCACTCCACCCCCGCCCTTAGTGGAGGTAGCTGTGTCTTATCACCACACTGCTCCACCCCTTGCACTAGACGTGGTAGTCGTTCCTCATCAGGTCATCACCACTTTGTTTGGTTTTGCGTCACGAGAAACATAAGGACTGTATTTCATCGAAGTTATCTATCCGTTTAATATAAAACGCAAAGTTTTGTGTTACTCCCTTCCATCCCCTACTAAGGTGAATTGCCACTTAAATCGCATAAAAATTGTCATAACGTAACTCAGCGGCTATAATTACACCGGCGTCGACACCAATCTCGATTGTTTCCTTGTTATTTCATTTTACGCCTCTCCACCACCCCTGTGAATTCTCTTCTCCCATTCCAAAAGTTGTACATAGTACTGTAGTGGGTAACACTATAAAATGAATTTACCCCAAGAAATATTTATTTGACTCAAATATCAGCCTTTATTGCATATTATAAAATTTCCGCCAATTCCATCCCCTTCCCCCTAGGGGCGGTATCCATGTCTTATCACGAAAGTGTTTGGTTTTGTGTTGCGAGGAACATGCAAACAAAATTTTATCATAATTGTGTGTTTTACCTTGTCCCATCCCTCTGTTAGGGGATGAACTGTAATTCAAATAGGATGCTAAATGTCAGAATCAACTCAAGAACTCACATAGCACCGATTTCGATACCAAACTTGTCTGTTTTCTTTATATTTCCATATGACGCCCCCAGACTTTCGATGGTGAATATGGTTGAAATTATACGAAAACAAATTCAGTGAAAACTCTATCGAATTAATTGACCCTTAAAAGTACATATTAGAAAGAAATAAGGGCTTTTACGGATATTTAAAATTTTTAGCCTCTTTTACCCCCGCCCCAACTGCCACGACTACCTGCAATAGGGGCGGGAGTGCCGGAAATTATAAATTTGCAAAACGGCCCAATTAGCGTCAAATAAATATTTTTCGGAGACAATAACTTTGATGGTGTTTCCCACTTCAGTATTTCTGTAAAACAGCGTTGACTTCCGAATCACCAAGAACAGGTGTTCGACATTTCTGGGCCGCAAAGAACACGTATACAAAATTTGGTTGAAACTGGTCCACTCGTTTAGATTTATATGCACACACAATTACACAGACGTGTACAGGTAATTTTATTATAGAGAAGATAACGCATGTGAATTATACAATTTTATTTTCTTCTCACGAAACGTCGTAATATTTTATTCTCTTGTTTATTCTGCCCTTTTTTCTAAATTTTACTGGACAATGGAAATTCAAAATAATCCTTCTTTAACACCGCTAAATAATTGCAGTAAGTTGTGTAATGAAAATTTTAAATGATAGATGCTATTAAATTTAATTAGAGTTTTAAAGGAACACTATATGCTATACTTGAATACAGTATAATTCAGCCTAAAAAATCCAAAAAAAAGTTCGCAGTTTTTATAAATAGAAATTTAATAGGCAAGCTTAATTTAGTAAATACTAAAATTAATTTTTTTACAGCTGCTCTCATGCTGTGTGCCGTATCTCTTTTAATTATGATGATGACAGTTTGTGGAATAAATTTTGTAAAATTTAACAGGAGAGTATTAATGGTTTTTAAAATTATTTTCGAGTAGAATTTTTTTTGGGCAGAAAGTCACAAGGCTTTGAGACTGAAAATTTGTAACTTGTAATACATTTAACATGATAATTAAATTCGACCCCCTAATGATAATTTCTGTGAATATCTATCAGTATGTTGGAGCAAAGAAATGTCACGACAAAGGAGCAAAGACATTACGAGTGTGACCATAGAAGTTCCGTGAATGTTATAATGAAAAATAAATGGCCGAGCGATGTGCACAAATGTATTGAATATGGCAAAAATTTGATTTTGTTAGCTACACGACTCGCATCCCCAGAAACAACCCGTAAGCATGTGTGATGGGAATAATCAGCTGTCGATTGTCTAACAATGATCAGCTAGCATGTTCCGAACTGTGACGCATGTGTATTGACCTGCGGATGAGAGATGAGTAGAGGCCGCGCGGCGACGATCCAGGTGACGTCCTCCGTGCACGGCGGCGTGGTCAGCGACCCCGAGTACACCACGTAGTCCTTGACGAAGGGCTCCAGCAACGCGTCCAGAGGGAAGGGGTCCAGGGACACTGTCGCCAGAGATCCCTGAACTCGGCGCATTGGCTGCACAAGCTCCTCCAGACCCGCGTTGTCCACTCCGCTCATCTGCGACAGAGCAAGCAGAAGCCGTAGGGACGCTCACTCTCGGATCCTCGCGCTTCCACCCGCCGCATCCTGCCTACCTTGAAGAAGAAAGCCACCACGGCGATCCCGTCTTCGTACTGCATAGCTTCCTCCAAACTACCGTACTCCCTTTTGTAGTGAACCACGTGCATTTCCATGGGGAAACTGAAAAAAATTGAACAGATTAGACAAATTGCATCTTCAAAAATGTGAATTTCAATGTCAGGATTCCAATGACACTCAATTTGTCCCGTTACTATGCCCAGCTCGCCTGGATAATTATATATATATCATCTCTGTACAGTGATTAACTTGAAAATAATGTATCGATCAACACGTGATTAAACTTGAGGGAATAATATTTTTAAACCTTAATCTTTTCACGCCCCCTTGCACATCTAAGCTCAAGGGGCTTGAATTTCAACGTAAATATTCGCAAGAAAACCCTTAAATTATTTTAATCTTTAATATATTTTGAAATTTCACCCCTGCCACCCATTCCCCATAAATGGAAGGGCTATTGTATTTCCCAAACATCTCTGGGTTGTAACTAACATGTGTACAAATTTTAGTAGAAATTCATACACCCGTTTACGTTTATATGCGGAACTTTGTTTTACCCCGCTTCGTTGGGGCTGCACTACGACTTAAACGGCAGGCTGAATATCAGAATTAAACTCAATTACTTCCAGAACCCCGAATTCGACACTCATTTCGGTTAATGTCAAAACGGCCTTTTCCCCGGGTTCGACTACTTCCTTATTATGAATGTCATAATGTTATTCAGCATCTTCATTAACCGCAGAATAGCCACCATTCTAATTTCTTCCCCTCATTTTCATGTAACGCCTGTCCATCTTACACACAAAAATTGTCGGGACAAACACTATCAACATTAATGACCGCAAAGTATATTTATTTCTCGCAAATATCTGCTTTATTGTGCATATTTTAATAATAAGAATAGGAGTTGTAGTTGTGTCTTAAACGTAATTCTCCTCCACCCCCACCCCTGTGGTTCTACATTTTTTCTATATCTCATTACTTACAAGTATAACGTAATTTATTACTTTCTTGTTATTTCTACTCAAATCCTCTTAGTAACAATTGTTTAATTGAAATGGCATCTCATTCAAATAAATATGATTGTGATTGCTTTTAGAAAGACAAGCTACGTGTGGGTCTTTCAGTTTGAAGTTTCTCCCCTGTAATACCATACGAAACGATGGCTACGCGTCCTAAAATGTCAAATATATCATATATTTTAATTTAACATAAACAGCAAGGAATATTTTTCACTTCCTTAAGGTTCCGGCAATGTTTTTATCTCCCGTCAAGTAATGGGACTTCTGTAATATACCATGTGAATTTTGGACTTCCTTTAAAGTATCAAGAGTATTTCAGCTCAGTTAAATTATTTAAGTAAATTAATTAAATTTATTTAATTAAATCATTTCCGACTGATTTTAGAGACAGTTTTTATTTATACTTAAACGACGTTTCGGCGCATATTCGCGCCTTATTCTGGTTTATAATCAAATTATTGTTAAAATCCGTCGTTTAAATAAAAATTAAAAACTGTCTATAAAAATTGGTCGGAAATTAGTTAATTTGTGATGTTAATAGCAGACGTTAATCGATTTAAATTTATTTAATTTAGCGTGAGAATTCTTGGCTCTGTTAAATTATTTAAGTAAATTTATGTAATTAAATCATTTCCGACCGATTTTTACAGACAGTTTTTATTTTTATTTAAACGACGTTTCAGTGCATATTCGCGCCTTTTTCAGGTTTATAATCAAATTATTGTTAAAATCCATCGTTTAAATAAAAATTTAAAACAGTCTGTAAAAATCGGTTGGAAATTAGTTAATTTGTGATTTTAATAGGAGACGTTAATCGATTTAAATTTATTTAATTTACCAGGAGAATTCTTGGTTCTGTTAAGGGATCGTAACGCGTCACCATCATGGTTAAGTTGAATGTATCCCCCAATCGGTGTAGGACGGTGTATGCCCATCAATGATTAATGACTGTTAAATTACGCGATGAGCAAGAGAATAGAGTTGAATTAATGCATTTTCCTGGCTATTATAAATAAATACCCGGGCAACTCCTGGGACTCCGATAGTTATATAATCACCTGACGTTGTGAACCGTGTGCTCGCTGCCGCCCCAGTGGAAATGCAGGTTATGGAAGACGTACTCGCCGCCCAGCGGTCCCCCGCTTAGTGCGGGCTCCTGAAGTTCTGGCCACGTCCCTTTCAGCTGCACTGCAACACGCGTGGGCACCGTTAGCCTGCCTGCGCTCTGCTCTGCAAGGCAGGGGCGTGGGCGTGGGCGTCGGCGGCCTACTTACCCGTGTGGCCGTCGTTGGTGAGCGTCATGTTGACCGGGGTGCTCCAGTAGCGCCACCAGCGGAGGCGTCGCGGCGCCAGCAGACGCAGCATGGAGGCCGCGTCCAGGTCGATGGGCGACTGCCGGAAACCCGCGCACTGCGGGAAGTCCAGCGCCCACTGCTCCGGACCTTCCACACAATTCACGATAACGTATTGTGCAATGAAATCTTATGACCTAACACATTGATATTCAAACCAAATGTGCCATTAGAATTGATCAATTACTGCCATACATACAACAAACAAGGTCGGTATATTCACTTCCGCAAATAAGTCACTCGTTATTTTGGGAAAGAAGAAGATGAAAAATTCTGGATACAAGAAGAATACAAATCTAGAGGATAATTGGGGGGGAAATGAGACGGCGATATATACCTGTAAGACCAGTAAACTGGTTGAAATAAGAAACGCCCCACCATTAAATAAAAAGGAAGGAAAATAAATACATAAAAGGTACAAAATTTATTTATAAAGAGCTGTTAATGAATGGAGCGTATTATTCACTAAAAAGTTGGAAGATAGGAAGGACTAAAACAGTTTACTGGTGTATCAAATTCTGTTATTATTTTAAAACTATAATCTACTAGATTTATTTTCTTTTTCATGTTAGACGAGAATACTCGCAAGATTGTTCTTTTCTCTTTTTTACCTGAAAGTTGTAAAATTTTATTTATTTCTTGGAAAATTATACTTGACGTATCCTATTTCCTCGAACGAGGACTAATGGATTTAATGATAAATCTAAATTGGAGATGGCACTGTTCCACAGATTTTATTTGGCTACTTCTTCCTCTCAAAGCTATGCTACATATAATATGTTTGTTAGGGAACATCGATTCCACGAAAACTCAAGTTCCACTTTTAACGAAAATATATAAAAGAGACTATTTCTGCCCTTAGATCTGCATATAACACATTCATTTCCCCTCCCACTCATTCGCGAAATAGAAACATGTGCAATTGAATTTTATATTTTGATATGCTGCTGTGCAGATGTAATTTGGTTCTGATGAAGAAAAATGGGTGGTCCGTTACAGAAACAATCCTGGCCTATTTATCTAACATTTCATACGCTACGTTGTCATTTCTCATCAACTAAATTTTAAAGTTAGTGAAGCGGAACATGAATCTGTTTCCAACCAATGGCGAATTTCACGAATACATAACGAGAAATCGCTCAGCTGTCTACTACAGGAGTATTCACTATTCAGGTATACTTAGTTGCTTTCATCCAGACGTAAAAAAAGTTAACGAGTCAGTATAAGAATATTTTACTGAAAAACTAGTTCTACTCAGTACAGGAGTTTCTTGATCATAAAATTAAAATTAAAATCTTTTGAGCTGCAAAAGTGTTGCTCTTCAAATTATTTTGCTCACTTTCTGTATAACTTTTCTGTTTTTTTCTTTGTGTTCTTCATGTACGACCTGGACTTTTTACGGAAGGACATATTCCGTGGAGTGAATTGTCCGTAGTTTGTGTTTGAGCTTCTCTCGTGTGCGTTGTTAATGATAATTAATAGTCTAAATTAGAAATTTACCTAGTGCTTGTTTAACTTGTATGTATACAGTAAATATTTCACCATTAACGTCAAACGATTTTTAATATTATTATAGTGTATTTATAGCTATGCCGGACACGCTTATTTGTGTCCCGATTACTAAATATATACACTTAAATTTAAAATTAATATTAATACTAGCATGTAATAATTATTATGTAATGACGCATCATATTTTCTCATTCGAGAACTTATGTCTAAAAACTTTTGTCAGTGAGTCAGGATGTATGTCCAAGATATAGGCGTCCAAACTACTTGTCCGAATTTGACCAAATTTGGCACACGTGTTCCTCAGGGCCAGCAGCTCCCCATGCTCTTTAATATTGTTTAAATATCCTGAGGTTATATAAGTAAAAAAAATTAAAAACATTTTACGTTAAAGGTTTCGTGTTCCATATACGCATAGAGTATGATCTAAAGTGAATGCGAGATGCCTAATTCTTGATCTATAATACTATATATTTTTAAATTATAAACATTTCGCGTCGTAATTAGCCCATCGTTGGCAGAGAGCTGACTTCGTGAGAAATAATAAATTTCTTTGGATCGTCGAAACGATGTACACGTAAATTGGTTTCATTTTTCACGTCAGATAATTTTTAATATATATTGATTGCTCGTTCTCAAAGCAAATATAATATTATGAATTTGATAGTAGCATTCATCACAGATAAAAGTATTCAATAAAATAAACTTTAATAATAACAATTCGGTATATATGTGAAAAAAGTGAAAATTTCAACAAACCTTCGTTTTTTTACGTTTTGAAGGCTATTATTCGGTGGTTTAACGCTTCTAGGTAGGTCCGTCCTTAAATTGAAGAAACGAGTAAGGGCTTATTCTCCTTGTCTTACCCGGACCTGTCAGTAGATATCTTTATTTCCCAGGTGGACTAACTCCTCTCCCTGAGCTACAACACAATTTAAAACTTAATTTTGGAACCCCTCCAACTTCAGACCCCTGTAGTTCGAACTGTGGATTCTAGAAAAATTCTGAGGACACGTGGTCAGTGGAAATTCGAATCTCTACAATTTTGGTCATATGACCGTTTCTGCTCAGACATACGGAGATGGGTGAAAATAACACCTCTCGTTGCCAAGCCGTTTTGTCACTTGACATTTTATCGGGAATTCCACCGTTAATGAGAAATGAAAGTTTCAGAGACAGGAAGAAGAGAGACTGGACCTCTGACGAGAGAGCAGAGAAAGACTAACTACTCTTTTCCACAGCCTCTGAAAATATCGGCATGCATGAAATCGCGTACCTTACATACGAATCTATCTATTCGATTATTTATTTCCATTTTCTTAAGAAAATCATGACATTCGTATGAATTTATTCGACGCCTTTGTCAACAACTTACAAAAAGATCGATTTTTTCTTCCTGATTTCCTTAAATTTACGTACTTGATTAACCTACTTTAATTTCTATCTATTCCATGGTTTTGGCATTTTAAAAGTCAGAACTCTTCGTGAGCTACGCGGTTGCTCTAGACTGTCGATCATATTTCCGATAATCTCCCCGACAATGGTAATCCTAAGCCCAGTATATATTGGCTGTCTCATTTTTGACAGACGTCAGCTATCCCCATCACACTTTAATAATACGAAAGGGCACTGCAAGATATTTTACATAATAAACTATAAAGTCACACGTTATTGAACGGTATAAAAGTATCACCAGCAATATTTAATCTACGAACTCCTTTTAATGAGATAAACTGTGTTCCCGATTCAATTCCTACGAATTTTAATAATCTCTACGTTTAATGGTCGGTTTCTTAGAATTCGTTGCAGGCAGCGGAAGGAAACACAACTGGGCCAAAATACTCTGTAAGTCCGACTGCAATCCACAAGGACGGTTCATCTCTTACGACTGACATTTAGGAGTTATGGATGACCACAAATCATGGAAAATTCTGTTCCAAATACGTAATACTATGCAACTCATTAAAACCAATAAACGTGAAAATAAAACTGAAACTATCTGAATAAACGAAACAATATTCGGAAATCGAATAATAATAATCACCATATGCTGGATTCCTGTCCACAACAAAATCTTAGTAAACGAGTTAGCTAACCATCGAGCTGAACTCTCTGTAAATTCCAACAACAAATCAATTTTCAATCATACATGCTCAGAAGATGACAAATGGAAGATACATAACACGTAATTTCTGGACCACTGTAATGTCAGCAGCAGATCAAGTAGTAACGGACCCTTCCACCTACACCTCAACAATCATCAAGATCAGCTGTTCCCTAAGGATCTCACATGGTGCTTTCCAGGTTAAGAGACAACCATCTCTCACATTTTTTTCAGAGAATCTCCACCCCAATGTAGCTCTTGCAAGAAACACCTAACCATTGTCCTCATCATTTTCCACTGCCCCAATTACAATTCCCAGAGAAGAAATATAATACGATATATGGACCAAAGGACTTCACGTCCTCGGGAGACTATTATAATTTCTAAAAGTCATAAACATGTATAACAAAATCGAACTTAAGAAAGTTGCAAACATTATTTGATTCATTAATCTAATTGTTATTTTATCTTTGTATATGTTAATGTAACCTCTGTGGTCGCCATTATATCACAGCTGACGCGACCTTAAATTAAAAACATCCCACTGCTCCAACAAAATTCGTAAATTGCGCCTCACAGTTTTACTAAAACTTAAACTGAATACGTGCTAATATTAAATTTCATTCCTCTCGAGTGTTTGACATTAAAGCCAAACATTTTCTCCCACTAACTCATTTTCACGGAAACTTCTCTCTTATCGTGGCTCCTGTTTGTCCATCGTTGTACCTTCACCATCATTTACTATTATCCAGCAAATTACCCTCAATAGAAGTTTCTCACCCTTAATTTCCAACGCACCCTCGAGGCAGTGTCCCAAAAGCATGTCTCATTAACCGGAAAATGTTCTCTCCCATCTGGTGCTTAATCACAATTTCAGCCCATTAAATTTTGCCGTTCAATCATTTTCACTGCAATAAATACCAAGCAGAAACATTTATAACAATATTTCTCTTAATTACTTAATAAAATACAAATACCAACTTTGTTACAAATTGTGAGTCAATAATAGAAATCTCAGTGGATTTCAATTATTCTAGTCATATTCATCAGAAAATTAGTATTGAATTTAATTTGTATAACTGGGATTTCTACCTTAAGAACTTAATTACACCTCCTACGTGTATGTTCTAAAACAAGATCTAGTCTAAGAATATTATCAATACTACATTTTCTAACATTATATAACACAAGTAACGTTGATACATAATTTTATACATCATTCCACGTGCAAAGTATGTTTTAATAGTTTTTACTCCATTTAGTCCTTCTGCAAAAGTGGTACCAACCACGCCAATATCGCTTCATGCTGTCCATTGAAAGGGATGAAAATTCTTTATTCGATTTTAATTATACATTTAGATTAATGTTAGTATGATGTTGGCGAATTTTTACATTTTTGAACATTTGTTCAATGTATTGAGCATCACAATCTACACATTTGACAATATGAATAACGTTTTTACATTCATTTACATCTATTTTATCCTTAATAAGCCCTATATATTAACCAAAATTATTGTCAGGTTTGTATTGTATGTAGAATTCATTTAAATAATATGCCAATAATATTTCATTTGATCCGTGAAGCATTTAACATAGGTCAAGCTTTGATAATCAATCACTACGCTACGATTACTCTTTTGTTATATTGTCAGAAGTATTTGCCGCTGTAGGTTTATTTTGGCAATACTGTTAGTTTCTTCATAGTATTACCAACACTAGCCGGGTACACGGCGATGCCCGGGATATTAAAGCTTGAATACAACAAACATTCTACTTAAGTTGTGATACTTTATGTTTCTCGCGAGAGTTGTCGTCGCCGCCCCCGCACTCATCCACGCTGGCATAATGTATCATGTTCTATATGTCATTAGGGTATGACGGATACAAATAGTGTCACGAGAAACACCGTCAAAATAATTGAACCCGAAAAGCATTTATTCGACGTAGATATCAATTGATTTTGCATATTAAAAAATTTCCGCCCCCTTTCCACGGCACTATGGGTTGTAGCCGTGTCTTACCCCGACAGTTCTGATTTCCGAGTAGCAAAGAGTATCTGTCCGAATTTGGTAGAAATTTCTCCAGGCGTTTAAATTTTTTTGCGGACATACATACACACGTACGTAATTTGAGCTCTTTTTACACATAAACAATTAATTTCCTTTATAAGAATAAGGTCGTTGATCCATCTGTTTGGTATATTTAGCGCGAAATAACTTTTAAATTTAATGAACGTTTTATTTAAGTAGCAATAAATTTATGTACTTAAAAAATATACAAAAATGTTTTATCCCTGGAGTGCGGCACACACTCTGCGCCATATAAAGACGACGCGTTTGGCCGCATATAGTCAATATTATTTTGTTTAAGATATTACAATTATATATAATATGAATATTTCTTAAAATTTAGGCAATATCATTATAAAATAGTAAGTGAACAGTTGAAACTCCAATTAAGTTTGCCCTTCTATTAATTAAAACTCATTGTGCTAAATGGGACAACTTGACTGTTTTACATAAGGAGCAACATAAATTGAAAAGAAATTGATTATAGGGTATGTACTTCTGTAAATATCTAAATTTCACGATAAACAAAATTACTGTGGCTCGTACCGCTTCTGCAGACATATTAAATGAGGTAAAAACTATTTAAGCATAATTTCTAGTGGAATAATGTATAAAATCATATACCTATAATTATTTAAGTTATATAATTTTATTAGAGATATTTTTATTGTATATACATATATATATATAATCTTAGAAAACGTAATGCACTTATACTTTGGTTTTCAGTATGAAGAAACATAATAGTGATAACGTTGGTTTCAGGTAGATATAGAAGTTATATAAATTAACGTGCGATAGTAACTTTTACGATTGTATCAGCTTAAATGTTATACGATAAATTGTTTCTAATTTTTAGAGGAATGTAACTACAATTGCTGAAGGGTTCGATCTTTTTTTTCTAAGAATTAAAAATTTTATTATGAAATATGGCTACCCAGCCAGGTCAACTTCACGAATACCTGGTTCACTTTACACTATTTCCATGGCCAGATTCACGCGCTTTCCATATATGACTAAACGTGTTAGAAGTTAACATAATTGAATCGTATTTAATTTTCGGGCGTGTAAGAAATTTGTAATCCGATTGTCGAGGTCCACTTGCGCGCTCTGTGCACGATACAGCCTCATAGTATACGTGTATTTCCTAAACAATCTGCAACAAGCAACGTTTTCTAAAAGTCTGTAGACAAGTCCGTCTAAATTTCAGATCGTTTACGCAGCTAAACGAATCTCTCATTAAAGTACAGCTACGTTTCTGAATTCAATTGTAACACACGAGTTGGATTCTTTCAAAATTTAAACAGATAAATTAAATGACCATTATAAAATTATTTTAAAATATTTTATTTTGCGATGTTTCTTTGTATAACCTGCCTATATTTATTCCCAATATATTACGAGTATCTGTGGAGGAAATCAGACTGCACTTTTCGAACGACTCGTTAAAAAATTCCCATAAGGATTTATGCTAAACTGGGACAATTAAGTATAATCCTACGAACATTTAAATTCTTAATTTGCTACTTAATATTACAGTTATTATTATGCTTATACCTAAGAAGACTGGGGCTGATGGATGCGAATAGCGCAGGACAATTGATCTCATGCATGAAAAATACTAACGAATAGGATGGAACGTCAAATAGAATACCAGTTAGGAGAAGGTCAGTTTTGTTTTAGGAAGAATGTAGGGACAAGAGAAGCAATATTGACTATTCGTCTAATTTTAGTGGACAAGATAAGAAAAAACAGGTCTACGTTCACGGCATTTGTAGATTTAGAAAAACCCATCGATTATGTGAACTGGAACACCCTATTAAGGATTTTGAAGAGGACAGGAATAAAATATCGAGAAAGAACCACTAGAGAAGGCAGTCAGCAGAAATTAGAAATAAAGGTCAAGAAAAGAAAGGAAAAATCAAGAAAGGAGTTAGACAAGGATGCAGTCTGTCGTCCATACTGTTTAGCTTATATATCGAGCAGGCGATGAATAAAGTTAAAACGGAATATGAAAAAGTAATCATATTGCAAGGAGACAAAACTCTACGATTGCCGATGATATTATAGTATTAGGGAACTTGGAAACCGTAATAAATGGGATGAACGTGGTCTTGGAGGAAGAGGATTATTAAAGGGAAAACCAAGGTAATGGAGTGCAGTATGGGAAACAATGGAAGAACAGAGACTGTTAGATTGGGAAGGAATATTTTGAAGGAAGTTAAGGAATTATCCAACTAGGGGGCATAATAATAAGATACGTTGGAAGTATAGTAGACTTAAAGAGTAGGATAGCGCAGGCAAAAAAGGGGAATTTACTTACGGGTAATATAAGTGTGAATATTAGGAAATTGTTATTAAAAATGTTCGAATGGAGTGTGGTGTAATATGGGTGTAAAACGTGGACGGTAGGAGTTGCAGAAACGAAAAGAAATGTGGTGCTATAGGACAATGCTGAAAATCAGATGGGTGGATAGAATCACTGACGGGGAAATTATAAGCAGAATAGGGGAACAGCGAACAATATGGAGGACGTTGACCAAGAGAAGGGATAGATTAATAGGCCACGTTTTGAGACACGAAGGCCTAGTAAAATTAGCATTAGAGGGAAGTGTGTGGGGTAAGAACAGAAGAGGGAGGAATGGGTTGGAATACGCTAAGGAGATTAGGGAGGATGAGGGATGTGGTGGTTATGCGGAAATGAAAAGGCTTGCGCAAGAAATTTTAGCATGGTGTGCTGCATCAGACCAACCTTATGACTGAGTACCACAATTTTCTGCTTACAGCTTCGTCAAACATTATTATTATTTAAATCACAATTGGCACAATAATTTACATCTATTCGATTTTTTATCATCCTTCACATACGCCTGTTCTTCTCTAGTATGTTTTTAACTGGAAACTTATTTTCAACTAACAATAGATGGATTATCAAATGTGCTGTATTTTACATGTCCTCGTTCGGAATTGGACAGGTATCGGTATGATTTTACCTGAATTTTATTTCGCTTCATGCCCTCATATTTCACGCGCGAGTGGTACTGCCGCTGACGTTCTGATAAACTTTTTCTTGTTTGTCCTTTACGTAAGGGGCATTTATTTGGAATCGTAGGTAGGCGTTTTTTCCTGTTGCAAGGTTTAACAGGACTTTACATTTCGAGCACCTGAGGTTCTACTGCAGAGGCAAATCCTTCTCTTAATTTTCGTTCACACAGGCAAAAGTTTTTTTTTGTAACAGTTAATACATACCCAGTAAATTAAACTGAATTTCATGTACATATTATCTGATTCGGGATATATTTTACGTTAATTCTTTGTGATGAAATTACCTCTGGCCCAAGCAAGAGCTTGGACTGGCTGCACAGTGCTATTGATCGCTTCGGGCCCCGGGAGTTAGAAACCTCGTGTAGCGCAACACATGATAATTGCTTTCGAAACGAGAAGTGCGTTTAGTGTTAAGCACCCTTCCCTTTATTTACACTCATATTTGCTGATTAACGTAACCCCGAACTGATTCCAAATATTGTGCGGTCCCTTTGAGGGGATCATTTATCAGCAGTCATTCGAGTATTCCGGTTACCAATAGTTATTATATATATATATACACACACACACACATATATAAATATAAATTCGTGTTTGTGAGGACTTGACTGGCATACCGACTCCAAGCCAATTATACTGATTTTTGGAACGTGAAATTAGAAAAATTGGCTTCTATTACTATATATTAAGTCAAAGGTTAAATAATTTTAACCTCGGAAAGGGTGAAATGGTGGCCACAGGGATGAAAGGACATTGCAAATATATGTATAGGAAGCTTCTTTAAAATTGTTTGATGCACTCATAATTTCTCGGAAAACTCCTACAGAGCTCCGGTAGTTTTTATGCCGAAAAATACACCGTTTCCGAGAAAATACTATCTGCAGCATAAGCCGCGTGGAGCGTCTTTTCCGCAACGGAAGAGTCACTTCAACCCGCCACGTCAATGTGCTATTTTTATCAAGACAACTTATATAAAAGTGAACTGTTCAGTGTTAAACAAACAAAACTTTCTATAAGAACGAGAATTTAAGAGCCGCATACTTTCTGTTCGATACTGGACATTTTGATGATGTTTACGGTCTTGTTTTGTGATTCGAAATTGTTACCTACGGTCGCGTTTGTGTACAATCAACGCGTAGTGGAACAGTGTTTTAACTTATCACAGTCTTAACTCATCTGTAATGAACAATATTATCACGTTAGTTGTCTAATCGTAGCGCATTTAGGAATTAGGCTATTGTGAATATACACGGAACGAGTCATGCTGACAAAGACGAGGAAAGGTCGCCAGGAAAGGAACGTCGGACGAAGTACGGATCTGGTATTGGAATAATGTGCAACAGCATTGGCAAGGAATATGGCGTGAAGAGGAGACTGATTGCCGAAAGAGAAAAAAGAGGTTATGAAGTGGTGCTCACGGGATCAATACCGACTAAGATGATGACCATGTGGAACAAATCCAGCGCCAACATGGTTAGAGAGGAATGAGTTGGCAGGATAAACCTTTACTTGAAGTTGTAACCATTTTAACACGCCCCTCCTATATATAGTTGTAATTCCGTAGATCGGATGAAGGAAGACGTTTTGGAAAAAGTGAGAGGCGTAGACGAGGCAACGGCGCGATCACCGACAAAGAGGATTATGACGAAGACCAAAGTGTTGAAAGCTATAGACCGGCAAACAGTTTCCCAAAAACTTGAAGAATGTCCGAATCATATGATGGAATGCAGCAATTAGAGACCTAGCGAAACAAAAATCTGTCGTGGCTTATGTAACATCCAGACTGCGACGTCGACTGCAATGAATGTCAAGCTGAACTTGGGGCGACTGTTATGAAAAGTGGTGGAATAAATAGGGGCGAAGTTTCCTAAACGCTGGAAAAAAGGTCAGTGGAAGGAAAGACAACGAAATTGGCAGTTGCAGTTAGAGAGTTGGGGTTGGAGTTGCAGGGAGAGGTTAGACTATAAAGAGAGTTACAGTGAGAGTTAAGGAAAGTCAGACAGACACGACGAGTGTCTCAGTTTACATGCAAGAATTTTTCCGTACGGAGTTGCCGAGCAGAGAATAAATGGCATGGTAAATATCGTTCGCGACGATTAATATTTAATTATTGGAACCCTTTAATGCAACCGATTCCGCAACGTTTACTTAATTTCAAATTCTTACTTTTTTTATTTAACATGCGTTACTTTGAGATTAGCAATTAATACCGAGCTAAGCAATTAGTAAAAAGAATCGTAATAAAACTGTCATTTATTGGATTTTTCTTATAATTATATGCATTATTTTGTTTGTTTATTACGCTAGTGATTTGCTTGAAAGTATGTGGTAATTTCAAAGTAAAAACAGTTAAACGTTACAGTGTTTGTAAGTCGACGCCCTGAAATGTGGAATGTATCTAATTGCATGTACCGTGTGAATCAATGGATTATTTCATATAATTACAGTTTCCATTATTCTTGACGGTACTATCCCTTCTTTTACAATGGAAAGTCCTGAGCGACCACCTTCCTTGTGTCATGGGAGCAGTGTATTACTTCATTGGATCGTTTGTCGTCCAACCTCCTTAACGAATCTCTACGTTCCACTACGCGTCACATTCTTTCTGCTTCGTATCCGCACCTTACTTTCACGGCCCGTCTTCGTGGTTTCTAACATCCTTCCATAAATCATTCTGTTACTTTAAACTGACGTTTCTTCGATGCAAGCATTTCTGTACCTTCCCCACATAAGCTAGTTAACGGAAATCAGTTTCGTTGCTAGATTCAGTGTCACACGAGGCCGACTTATAAAATTTCATTGTTGTAAATATTCAATCTGTGTATTTGTTCTATTATTCTTATAACGTATGATAAAATATGACAGACCTCATTACGTATATATCCGTGTTCAGTCAGTGGGGATGAATATCTTTTAATAGGATATAAAGTCAATCTGTAGTACAGCATGAAATATAGAGATATTTAATAATAAGGTATACTTAACGACCCATTATCAGATATTTTTATTAATTTAATTTATTTATATTTATCAACGCTAAATACCCTAATCAGTCTTACAGGAGTGCCAAGCAATAAATTTTAGGACAAAAATATTTTTTGAATAATAAGAAACGTATTTTAAAGGGTCGTTAAATATATTTTATTATTAAAAGAAACGTTAAAATAAAATATTTATTTTTTTAGATTCCTTGCCACTTTCATTCAAAGAAACTAAATAATTTAATATTACTTACAAATGATAGCAAACGAATATTCTTCAAACTTACGCTAATTTAATTTCATTCCTATTGATGTTATGGATATGACATAGACAAAACTCTAAACAAATGATACTAATATCTAAGTGGACAAAGTTAAAAAAAATAAGTCATTAAAATAAATAATGAAAAATTGCTGGGATTCATGGTTCGTGAACACAAGTATATTCTTCTAGATGATACATTAAGGTTTTATTTTTACAAAAACGATTTGATCCATACGTATTTAAAATTAGTTAATAGTCTGTCCTAGGTTATACTCTCCTGATTTGTACAGAGCATTCACTCCACCCATTCTCTTTCAGCTTATTTAACAACTGTCTTTTGCTGGAGACCGACGCGCACATTTTTTTTGTCTCCTCCCTTCACACCTCTTAATGCGTAAAACTCAGTATCTGCCAGCGTAGAGGGCAAGCACTTAGTCTAGTGTTGGAGTTAGTAGCAGGCGGAACTCGGGGTTCGATACCTAACCGTCTGATTAAGTATATCTTTTCCATTGCCTGTATTTTGGTCTGGTTCATTGGGGCCTCCATCTGCCTGTCACATTTACCGTTTCGGTCATTTAATTTCCGCGCACGTATTGAGGGTGGATCACGACAATGCATTAATCACTGTAAAAAGGGATTTAAAATAAAACAGCTTTTGTCAATGCGCTGCAAACGTTGCGATTGGTTCGACCACTGTTGCGCTGGCCCTTTCAACTGTACTAACTGTGATAAATATTATGCTCATTGCCCTACAAAATGTTTAAAGACTAGACTTTATCTTTGCTTATGGGAATAACAATCTATGTCTAAAAAATCATCAGAAGTGACTCAATACGAATATGTTTTATGGAATTTAGTTTTTATTGAGTCGCAGTCTTCGATCTCTACTGCTTAGCTAACAGATGAGGAGAATCATTCTTGCTACGTAATTTGCTCGTGATGCTTTGTAGCCACGCTCAAAGATTTACCCACCAAGAGAATATATTCAGATTCAAATTCTCAAAATTATGTTTATAAGCGTTCAACGCTCTGCGAAGAGTAGGATGGTTTTTAATTATAAATGTGCATGTTTCTTTGTAGCCAGTATCTATCTCATAAAATCAGAACATATCCTCGGCAAAGCCACCATTCTCACACACACAACAGACAAATTGAATTACTATAATTACCTCAAAGTATGTGAGTAGAAAACAATATTTAAAGTTTTAATCACCATAGCAGACTGTTCGAAATAAAGTGACTGTTGTGGGCTAAATTAGAGTGCGACTAGGACCACGCCGCTGCTATCGAAAAGGCAAAACAATTTGGCTAATGAAAATTAACTACTTAAATGATTGGATTCAGCGCCTTTGGTCTTGCAAACAAAAAAACCTTTTAGTGTTTTTATTCGGCAAAGGAGAGCAAGTGCATTAGTTACTATACCGCAAATGCTTTTTTTTATTTGGTTAACAGGCTACATGAGGGTGATCCTGAAACAGGCAACTCCCCTTTAATAGCATAGGAAGGGAATTGAAAAGGGGGGATGCGGAAGGTAGAGCAAGGTAGGCAATGCTTGGTAAGTGTATATTTTACGATTAAGTGTATATATTACACCTAGGAGACAAAATTAGCAAAAAAATAATTTATAAGTGTGGTCAATAATAAGATGTAATTAAGAATTAAGTATGATTGGTGAATAATTTGGTAATATAAGTGAGAACTCTGGTAACCGATTAAGAATCTTAAAATTTTCCAGCATAAAATGTTGAAAGTTTTTTCAATTAAATGGATATCAATATTTTCCAAAAAGTTTCAATTTCGTGAATAGTTTAAATGAAGAATGGTAAATTTATAGTTAAGAACGGATTCTGTGTGACAACGGATATTTTGCACGGTGAGTTGAATATAACCTGTATTTGTACACCGAAACGCAATAATCCACTGCATGAAAATATTCCATTTAACATTTTGCCACAAGTTAACTTTCAGTTTATATCTTCAATTTTAAGACAACAGCTACGAAAGACGTAAATATATAATACTGGAAATCAAGAAATGAGTACGATATTTTCTTTTAGTTTCATAATTAAAAAAAGATTATCAATCTAATTAAGATTCAATCAATACCTGAATTACCATCGACGCCACATTATTAATATTGCATTGTACCGATTCATCGCTATAGGAGTTTATATTTTCTATTTGGCAATCATCCTTATTTAAAACCTGATCTTTCTCAATATCAATCTTAGTTAGAAATCATTATATTTCATTTTAAGGTTAACGCTCTATTTATAAAAATTATAGTGATTATTACAAGCATTTAGTATTTTTGTCTCTAGTTTTAATTTAAATACTTCTGATTCTATGTAAGGTCTTTAATTTATCTCATATTTATATGTAAAAACAATTTTAAGATTCTATTCTATTTATTTGTTTTATTTATATCTTTTTAACGATTTGGTAATTCAATGTTGTGTCTAATTCATTCAAGAAAGTTCTTGATTACAGCAATTCTGTCAAATCTACAACGTGTTTGTCCGATGGAGTCGAATTTTATCTATAACCATAAGTCTTAGGTAAAAAGAATTTTTTACAATCGTGGTTTGCTCAGACAATTGTTATATAAGACGTATTTGTAAGGAAATGTATTTTTATTTTTTCCGACCCAACCCCTTACTACAGTTTCAACGTATAATTTACTTTGCCGTATTTAATTATTATGTTAATGTCGTATCATCATCCAAAGTTCTTTTCTCACAGAAGTATTAGGCAGATAATTCGTTTCAAATATATTTCAAATAGATTCTCGGGTTTCAACCCGGGTAAAATTTTGTACACACAACATTTCGACGGCAAGCTCCGCCATCGTCATCAGGTATACTGTCTACCTGATGACAATGGCGGAGCTTGCCGTCGAAACGTTGTGTGTACAAACTTTTACCCGGGTTGAAACCCGAGAATTATATTTGAATCAAATTCCTCGGGAAAGCCTTCGCTCCTTCAGATAATTCGTATTCACACGGTGTCTCACTGTCGTGTGTCTTACTCTGCATTGTGTGGCTCCGTCCTAGGCTGTCTAGCGACGTTCCGCGATGCAATTCTCAGATTCCGACCGACTACACCAACAGCCTATACTTCTCCATCATGTCCTTCATCAAGACTGAACTGCTCGGAGCGGTTTTAGAGAGGAAAATTTTACCTTTGATTGCTTACAGAGCAAAATTTATATTGTACTTCTTCACTCCCTTAAACAACATTTAGTTAATCTATACACGAAATTCATGCATGGACTTTGTCTAACGCTGAGACTTAATTCATAACTTTCAAATGCTAATATTAATTTTTTTCGATGCATCAATGACGCGATGCATAATACATAAAGTCCAGCAAAGTTCTCTTCATATTTCTGAGGGAATGCGTCTTTCGTGACGAAATATTGTCCCAATTACTGAATTATTTTTCGTTTATGTGTGTAAATAACTCGACTTCGAAGACCAAAGGGATGAATTAACCACTTATGTGCAAAACAAGTTCTTAGAGAGAATAATATCCTTACGCAAGAGTTGCTGCAGGGTAGTATCAATCACTTTACATAAATTTATCTTAATTCACATTAAACCATAGTAGAGGTGTTTATGGATTTAAGTAGTTACCATTTAGATACTTTTTTGACATTAAATGAACATGTTTACATAATCAATACCCATTTTTTGTTTTTATTCACGCCAACCTTTTCTCATCAATTTTATTTTTTAATACACTTTCCCAGTGAAAGAGAAAACAAGGGAGCGTGCTGATATCTGGAAGAACACAACGCTCGATCGTACATCTTGTTACGCCCGAAACCTTCGGCAGCAGCCATTCTTCTTTCACAGAAAGTTCCTACCATTTATGCGTCAGCACTTATTTCCCCTACAAGGGGAAAAAGCAACCTCATCTTTGTATTCCCGGACAAGATTTACCTGTATTGAACGATACCACTAATTGTTAATCCTGAAATATGAGTATTAATGGACAAATAAGACAGAAATATTTAATAAATTTTAATAAACAAATACAACGTTCCATAATTACATAATTCGTAATTAAAACATATCTGGGCAGCATCTTAACGAATATTAAACAAGATAATCTCATCTGTACTGAAACCTCAATATCAACCCTGATATATTAATTCATTGCAGATAAAGATACATTCACAGTTTCTCTTGTTAAAAGAGCAGATTTCAATTTTTCTGAATCTTCAATGGTATGCACCCCAAAGAAAGTCTAAAAAACCTGAGGATGCACTAATGTAAAGGCGAAACGTTGTGTTTTTCTCTAAATAAGTTGGAATTTCTTTATTAAGCATTTTATTCTGATAAATTTGGCTACATATATAATAAAATTATCATATATATATATGATAATTGTATTTATTTTAATTATAGCTATTAACAACTGTCATTATAAATTTGCTAAAAATTAGGATGAATTTTCTTCAAGCAAACTATACATTAATCGATTAAGAGTTTTAAGCGGTTTTGCTTTGAACAAATTTATCACGTTTCCAAAGTTAATATCAAATTACAATATGAAATATTTTACATAAAATTTATTTAAATAGTGTTTTATTTTTGCTTTCTTCATTCATATATTTCTATTAAATCAGAACGTAAAAGTTATCTAAAAATTTACAGTATTTTCCCTTCTGAGGGAAACTTCACGTGAATATTAAATAGAATTTGAAATAAATACTACCAATCTTGGAAATATATCCATACAGGAAAATGTTGCAAATACCTGTAATGAGAATGTTTGCAGGAAAATTAGTAGAAGGGCAATTTATTTTTTAAATAAATATTTTACAATCAGAATTATTAGAAAATTTCGACTGAAGACTGCACAAAATCTTTCAAAGCACCGATTATGTAAAATATCGATCTTGAATTTGGAAAAATGTTTAATTCATTTACAGAAAAATAGTTTGAAAATTTTTACGAATTAATATACAGAAATAATGTGTAATATCGTTTGAAAATTAATAACGAAACTAGCTGAAAGCTATAATTAAAATAAATAAACTTGTTTGGTGGATGTTGATATGTTTTAAATTATTAATAATTGAAATAAATGTAACAGCCTATTTCATTTAAATGGATAGGACTATCTTTCACTTCATCACCTGTAAAAGATTATTGCTTAAAAGCTTAATGAAACGAATATCTCACTTACGCGAAACTAATATGCCTATTAATTTTGTCGTTTAAACAAGTCGTCCCTTCAGGGATTATTTGAGGAATTAAAGCAAAAAGCTCTCAGATTGGCGAAATCTATTGTTACGAGAAGCTGGCTGCAATGCGGATGCTATCAGGAACTCTCGCGAGTTCTGAATACAAATTACGTCTTCAACGATGAAATATATTCAATTCCCAAACACTGGCACGTCGGCGGTTTGCTAGTTTACGTATCGACTAATTGACTCACGTTGCAGTAAGAAGATTCCCGTTCTATAATCAAGTTTCAAGTTTGACCGTAAGCGTTAAATCACAACGTGCACCCAGGCCTATTAGCCGCTGGCACGTGTCACCGATATTTTAATGACGCACGTTTCAATTATAAATTACTTGTCTCTGGTGACACTGGGAAAACGGGACTGATCTGGTTATATTGGTGGCGACGTTATCTAATACACAGCAGATCATTAAGGAAAAATAAGGAAAGGGTGTAACACGGAATATGGCGAAACATGCTGCGGGCAATTTTATGGTGAATAAGCAGAATATATGCTAATTTATGATATAGGGAATGAAACATGGTTATGAGACTTCCATTCAATACGACTGTAGTGGATTAAATGAGCTCGATGGAAAAATTTCGGCCGTCAGCTTTACCGATAGACGCTGTTGAGGCACGGTAGAGATTGCGAAACGTCAACTCGAGGCAATCACGGACAGGGTAAAGTTAAATTATTATAATTCCATTCTAAAATTTTAGGGTCCTGTTTAAAGCGCCGAGTTTCAACGCATTGTATCACGCGCTATATTTCGTAAATCATATGACTACACTAATAATCTCTGCATGAATTGTTTACGATACTTTTTTTCGCACGTCTGACCACACACGTACCGCAAGTGATTTAAACGACTGTCATACAGCTGCTGTACGGAATTGCAATATCACACGGCGCATGTTTACAACTGTGCCAACATACTAGAAATAAAATATCGTTTTGAATAGTGGTGCCATTAAAGAGCGAGGCCGAGAATCTTTCAGGGCCTTAATACTTGTAAGTACTTATAAATCTCCTGAAACTGTTTTCTTTAAATCTGGAGCTTCATTTTGCTTTATTCAGTCGTGAATACGTTTCCTTAATTTTTTTAATTCTCCATTTAATTTTTGTACTTTTCATTAGATTTTATCTTGCATTAATTCTCAAATTCTCAATTTTTTGCATTTTTTAAGTGACAGAATAAACGAGGGTAGAGCAGAAACTGGAAACTACCATTAATAGCATAGAAATGGAATTAATCCCCGGGCAATACTTTATGGAACCTACCCGTTATTCGCTTGAAAGAGATGCACGACAAAACCTATAAAAATTGCATCAGGTAGACCGCGCAATTAGTACTTCTTTTGGGAAAATACTACATGAGGATGACCCTGAAACAAACAAATCTCCTTTAACAGCATAAAAAGGAATTGAAAAGGTGGTTGTGGAAGGTAGAACAAGGTAGCCAAAGGTTGACTAGGGTCCCCGGGCTATAGTTTAAGGACCACAGCTGGTATTCACCTGACAGAGCTGCAGGAAAAACACTAGAAAAACTGCATCAAGTAGGTTGGGTTATTGGTTAGTTGTCTCAAGCCTTCCCAAATGACTTTGAGGAGTTAGCTGCGTCAATGCACCATTATTTTTAATAAGTTACATAAATTATTGCCACATGATAATGAAATTTATGAAAATAGAGAATTTTTATCTACTCTCAGTCTGATCTGATAGTTTTTAGCTTTTGTGTTTGATCGTAGGTTCTTTGTTACGCGTTCCCTTTGAGGCGGCCGCAGGCGCAGAGAAGGAATTCTCTTGACTTTGAGGAGATAAAAAGTGTAGGTTCTGTCAGAATTCCATTGCTATATTTTAATCCATTTGAGAGAGTGCTTCGTTTTCCGAGATCACTTTCATGCGTACGCCAAGTTGTTTGGGAGGAATTTACAGCCACATGTTATATACCTCATAATATTTTCGTGAGCGGTGCATTATATGATTAAACTTTCTGCTGTAGAGTTGAGTGAAAACCGATTCTCTTCAAACTTTTTCAGTCCTTTAAACTGGTTACTTGATATGTAAATTTCAAAACTGACTCCCAGTAAGATAATTATCATATTTTTTAATATTTCGCTCATAGAAATTATTGTTTTACCTACTAATATTTCCACTGTCTATTTAATAAAATATTATTATGTTTACGTTCCGGTATGATCAAAGGAAAATCCGATTACGTCCGACAGAAGTAATAATTAATTAATGAAATGTTGACGATTATTAGACACGAATATTTCCACGGCGATTCGTAAGCATTTCTTCACATAGAAGACGAACATTTCAATTAATAGTTTTTTTCTGTTCACTTCACTCTTTGAGGTGATTTGCATACTCGCAAAAGTTTGCCTTTGCGGATAAAATCAATCGTGACGAGGAGAATCGCTTGGAGCCATTCATTTAGCTCTCACAATCGCTCCCATATTTTGCTCTTTAACGTCCGATTTGAAATCCGCCTCTACTTTATACACAGTACGATATAAACAAAAGACATGTGGTGGTATTAAACAGCATCGTAATTTATTCAATTGTGATTAATAATGGACATATTCCGGAGATTCTGCAGATATTAATGAATTAAATTTACGGTGTCTAATTGCACAGCCTGAAATATTATGCGTAATATTAATTATATATCTACGTATTTTATATTGATAGAAAAGTTTTTGAATTACTATACTGTAATAAAACCTAAAATAATAGTTGTGTTTATTTGTTTATCGAGGTCCAATAATCGTTTGGCAGGTGATAAATAATTTATAAGTATTAAACTCTGTTGAATTATTATCGAGCTGTCAGAAAATAAATATTACAATGCCTCTGGAAACCGGCGATATTTTCCAATCCGGAAAAGTATAATTATTAATTAAATTGAGATTTTAAATTAAACTGCGCGTGGACGTGTAATTTCCCGTCAAAATATTTATACTTTCTTCAGAACAACAAAGATTCATTTGCTGTCGTCGTAACCAAAACTCCTGCTGTTTGCGTATGCGTTCATTTCTATTTTCTTTTATTTAACGAAATATTCCGCTTTTTAATGCTAGTTTAGGTCGAAATAATAAAACAATCACTGGAAGCGTATTGAGAGTTTGTGTTTTAAATTACTCAGGCATATTTATTTTCATGTGGATGAAGTACAATACTTACTCTATTGTGAGTTTTCTCTATAAAATCGAAAAACCAATTTCTTATTGCTTTATGACGTCATATGCAATAGTTTTAAAACTTTTCTATGATTAGAAACTTAAAAGTATGGGATGGAATGTAAAATTGTATTTTGTAAAATTGTTTAAGCCTTTTTATAAAAAAAGAAAATTTAACTGATGGCTTAGCAGTTAATTTTGAAAAATTCTCCAAAATACGGTCTCAATTTCTTTGTCATAAAGATTATATTTTAGAAAATCGTAAGATATTTTACGTAATGAGGTTCTATGATAGATTTATGGAGTGCCGCAAATCTACCACAAGTCGCTTGTCTTTTAGCTTTCGATGTCACCCACTTTGATAGTATCATTCTACAAGATGTCAGTGCTTAACTTTAACCCCTAATGCTATGAAAGGGGTAAGGGTTGGTTGACGTAACGTAGAAATAATAGAAAACTGAATCGAGAATGATTTAAATTCCGGAGTTGTTAAAGGTATTGCGTTTAATTCTGACATTCAAAATGCCGTTATGTTGTTGTTCAGTCCTAAGAATGGGGGCAAAACGGAAGGGGGATGAAACTATGTTCCGAGAATAATCGAAGGAATTTTTACCAAACATGTTAAATGTGTTACGATCCAGGACGAACACTTGGTGGGTTGAACACCCTCAAAGTTGGGAGTTGCGAGTATTTTTTACTGTATTAGGGTAATGGGGCTATTTTTCCTACCCTTAATATCTTAAAAAACCGGAATACGTTTGACATTCGTAAGGTTACTGAGCGTATTCTTCAACCTCTTAAAGCACGGGAATTATTTTCGATTCTTTCAATCTACCTGTTGCATTCTTGACTTTCTTAAAGTACCGGGATTTGTTTTTAATCTCTGGATGTACCAGGAATATGATTTTTATTTTGTTAGGATATCAGGAGTATTTTTGATTCGCTTAAGGTTCTGGCAGTATTTTTGGCTAAATTACGGAATCAGTATTGTGTCCCTCGATGTACTCTTATAGTATCGGAGAAATAAATTATTTAACGTACCAGTAGAGTACATGACTATTAAGGTACTGTGACTCATCACGCCGGTTATGATGAAATTAACTTTCCGTGAGATTAGATAGGGGGCGTGAAAATGTAAATGTTCGAAAGTGTTGACCAAAAGATTATTAAATACTGTAGCGGACTAATATAAATAAATACCCAGGCAACGCCGGGCACACAGCTAGTTTTATTAATGATTATTAGTTATTGAACAAGAACAAACTCAAGTATATAATTATTAGGACGAATCTGTCTAATCACTATTTTTTGTTCTTTTAATATCATCTCCTCCATTGAACACAGAAAATGTAAATTGGACATAATATTTCCCGATATAAATTATTGAAGACCTGTCTTACCGTTGAATCCTGAGTAGCTGAAGGAGTCTGCCGGAGGCCTCGTCGGTTCAGCGTACCAAGTACCAAACCAGCTGCTGCCTGGAACCTCGTGGAAGAAACCTGCCTCCGAAATACACCAGTGAAAGCGAGAATCTAAGAAAATAATCTCCAGATCCGAATGCACGACTCACCTGAAGAAGTGACTTGCGCCGTCATCAGACAAGCCACCAGCAAAGCTGCACTCAAGGCCATCCTGCCAAATAAAGAAAATTAAATTTAAAGTACATTACGTATAGTTATTTATTCCTCGTGTGTGATAGGTCGCTGATTGATCGACTGCATGAGAGCAAGATTTACAGGCCGTGAGGAACGAGTACGAAACTAGGGCAGGACAATAAAGGCCAAAAACACATAAGAATCTTGAAAGAAATATCCTAAGGAGGAGCAATATCTTTCAATGATATATTTTCAAGTTTTCAAATACATCCATCTCCTTTTTATTTAATAATTAGACAAGTATTCATGATATTTTCTGGGAGTTATTAAACCCTTACTTTTGAGAATAAAAACGTTTACAGGAATCAAAGTCGAACTGGACGACTTTCACCAGACATCTGTTCCCGTCGTTTATTTAATTGGGTTAATAAGATTAAACATTGTGGGATATCCACAAGTGACTTCCACTGCAACTGACTCAGATATCATCGACAAATTCCACGACACAGTGTTGAGTTAACGACCAGTCAAATTGTGGAAACTTGTTGAAGGCACAGACTTGTTTCATGGCTCAGAAATTTCAATTTTGCGTGAAAAAGTATCCCGAATATATTTGAAAGATAGGTTTGGCGCTTGCTCAGTGGAGAATAAACGCAATCGCGCGGCCGATTTCGTGGCTGGTTTGGCGGTTTCCACCGTAATCCTGACGAGTTTCTACGTCAATACACAATTGTTGGTGAAAAACGGTTCCTCTTCTACAGTGTAGAGATAGAAGAACTAGCAAAAGGGTGGATTTCAACAGGTTAACTGGCTCCGAAGGAGGCGAAGGCGCTCAAATCATGCGGGAAGACGATTGTCACGAAATTTGGATGTACGTGTCGCTGGAGCCAATAAATAAATAAAAACCTTAATCAAATAACGTATACTTTCCCGGTCTGATGACGCTGACTTCCCCTAGTTTTGTTATATTTCAAGTTTAAAGTCGCTTCGACAGCTAGGACAATGGCGACTACATATAACTATCACCTAGTTGATCAATCGAGAACCTTTTATTAAATACGTTTATATTTCGCCACGATTAAAGTATTCTTCCATCATGACAACCGTGCAATTAAGATGCCAAAAATTGTCGAATTGTTTGCTAATGTTGCCAGCCTATTCACTAGAGTTTACTTGCCTGGGACACAATAAAATTGACAGTGAAAAAAAATAGGTTTAAAATGACATCGTTTCTACTTTCTTCAGGTTGCGACTTGACTGAAGAGATATGTATTAAAATTAGCTTCAAGTTAAATGAGTTACACAACCTAATTAGTCATAAATATATATAAATTTAAGTAGAACAATGGACAGTAGCATGAAGTGTTTCCCTTCATTGGAACCTCTTTATATGTAATAGAAAATTATTAAAATCAATAAAGACGAAAATAATTTGAAATTTAGCGTTCAAAATTATTCAGTCGCGTCCAAACATATTTATACAAATAATCATAGATTTGATTGGCAAACTTTAAATGTGTAATGTAATTATGAGTTAAATTTTACATTCGGGATCCAATAAT
Organism: Eucriotettix oculatus; assembly: GCA_034510155.1. Taxonomy (NCBI): domain Eukaryota; kingdom Metazoa; phylum Arthropoda; class Insecta; order Orthoptera; family Tetrigidae; genus Eucriotettix; species Eucriotettix oculatus. The sequence continues at coordinate 47,139,025 of CM067380.1, forward strand.
TCGGCCATTAATGTGAAGAATGCTACCAAATTAAATAAAATTTATGTTCCCTTAGTATTATGAACATAGTTATGGCATTATTAAATTTTTGAATACCGACAATACGCTTAACAGCTGTATGTTTATAAGTCATTTCGATGCGTTGTGCATATTCAAAAAGTTATCCTTTTACTAAATTAACTGTACGTAATGATTAATAAATTTTGATTGCATGCCATATTTGCAAACATAATTTTATTTTGTATCTTTAGAGTTATATTAATTTATAATCACAATTGAAGAGGTTCTAATGAAAGGAACTACACATTTTATTTTAACTACTATGTAAAAATTTTTCTCAATGAAATTAATATTTTTCTGACTAATTAGTGTGTTGAACTCACTTATTTTAAATAAGTGTGATTAATATAACAATGGATTAATGTGTAATTGTAAACATTCACTCAGTATGGTTGTGAAAAAATCTTGTAAGGTCATATGGGACATGAAACTTATTGATATTTGTGTTTTAACTCACTAAATTAAATAAATTTCATTTTACATTACAAATTGAATTAAGAAAAATTGCAGAAATATATTTATATATAATTTTATAAATACCCCAATTTATTTCTCTTTTACAGACACATAAATTTAACATTTTATGCTTAGTATTAATCAATTTAATAAATCCATTTCATACTATGACTGACCTAATATTTGTTATGTGTTAGGAAATGATTTTATCCTATAAAATACAGTTATTTTAAGTATAGGATTAAAAATGTTTATATATTTGTTTAATGTTTAATATGCAGACAGTTATGAAGTGCCTGTAACTACATGTTACTTCATATCACTTGAAAAAAAAAAGGTTACGTGTCAGATTTTTGCAGATTTTTCTTATTAACGTAAATGGCATATAATGGGGTTTTAAAATTAAAAGAGGATGCCAGATTACAACTTCAATAATTCAGGAAACTTCACCCTCCGACGGAGCGAAGAGTTTTCAGCCGTGGATCCAAAATCAAGCAATAAATCTAGATTCTTCACCGTCCGAGTGGGTGGTTAATCCACTTTCTCCAGCAATGTGTTCATAATCTAGATCGAGGTATCGCTATAGGAACGTAAGCACAGATATTTTCTGTCGACCGTTGGACACTTTATTTTGTTATTTACACAGATACACATATGTTTAATGGTGCGAACGGTGATGATGGCACATCGCCAACTGAAATTTGCATTATAAACGTGTATGGATCATATGCTAAATGGAAATTTGAAAATTAACTTATAAAAAGTAAATGAAGGAATGGATTGGATAGTTCAACGATCCAATTAATTATTAATTCTGCTACTCTAAAACAATTCTTCTACAAATGTAATGTGTAACTGTTTGCTTTGTATTTTTTTTAATATTCTGGAATCTGAGATTCCGTGATTAAGGTGCTTGTCTTATAAATGACGCATATGTTTAAATAACTGGCTGTTTAGAAAATGCGTAATAGGAAATAGGTCAAGAGGTGATTAACAACAACGACGTTTCTATTAACCAGGAATATTTATTTCTTTTGGAAGTGTAAGGAGAAAGAGACTTTCTGGGGTCTGCGACGCGAAATGTTGACTGTCAGCTGCGTACTGAATTGTTAGGGTGATCTAGCTGAAATTATTACAGTTTCAGCATTGTAGGACTTAGGATATGAAGTAACGAGAATTTAGAGAAGTTAAATTGTTTAATTCAGTTGTTAACGCGGTTGTAAGGAACTGATAATAATATCCAGCAATACGAGACATTGAGTTCTTAAGGATGAACCAGGAAAGTTACATGACTCGGTGAGGAAATAACTTGAGACTTTATTTTGAGAATAAATAACTGCCTAATTGCGAAACATCCATTAAAATCAAGGAGAGAATTTATTTGAGAAATTATTAATGAACAGCATTCTCAGAAAGTGGAACGTAGTCAGCATCATGTACGAAGTAACAAATTACCTTTTTAAAAAATATAATCCATAAAAATCTGAAATGTGTGCCAAGAAGACACCTAGAGAGAATCATAACGTTCTAAAAAGAACAAATTATAATTTTAAAAATCTTTCAATAAACTTTGTAACATTAAATTGTTAATAAATTAACGAGACTGATGAAAACGCGAAGAGATTTGACTCCATATGTTTGACTTGATGACTGCGGTAGGCTTTGTAGAACTGTATGACGGATTCCGTGTATCATTTTAATTTCCTTCCAAGCGTTAGACATTACATACTTAAGCTTTGTGTAACACGTAAAAGCCTAGCCATTTGTCTCCTTCCCGAGAGTGTCTCGCAATAAAGTTGTGCTTCACACAAGTGTTTCAGCGCAGCAACACAGCCCTTACGTCCATTTTTATATAGGATCTAAGACCTGAACTCGATCCATTCTGTAAGGATCGGACACAACTCCCGTCGTCGATATTAAATCGAAGGATCGTTAATAGATCAGATTTTATTAGTAAAATACAGTGGTACTTTTTTCTTTACCTAACTCCTTATTAATATATTAATAAATGGTATTTTAAATGTCACATCTAAATGTTTCCAAATTACTGATACTGTCACAACGTCAGTTTTCAGAATACTACATTTGCTTGGCTATTTTGTTATCCATTTACGGTATTTTCTAAACAGACCACACGTGGTTGACTGCAATAGAAGTAATGGAGAGGAACTGGGTTCGAGATCCTTTACAGTGATCCACATTTCGGTTTCTGCAAGTCAGTCAGACAAGAAACAGAAGAATCGGTCTGCTTACTCCTCTATTTTTCAAGAGATGGCGAATAAATCCGAGAGAATATATACACTGGTCAATCACGAATATGTCAAGTAATCTGAAAGTATCTTCATTTCAAAAGGACCTCCATTCATTGTATATAACGCAAAAATATAATATTTGCATTATAGTAGTTGGCTCTCTGCCAACGATAGGTTAATTACGACGGGAAATTATAGCTCTATAATGTAGGCAACCCGCATGCACTTAGGAAATCTCAATGCGCGTATGGAACACGAAAACCTCGACGAAAATATTTTTCTCGTATATAACTTCAGTATATTTAAAAAATTTTAAGATCATGGGAACCCTTGGGAACCCGTGTGGTAAATTTGGTCAAATTCGGACCAATAGTTTTGACGCATATACTTGTGACATATGTACTGACGTACTGACAAAGGGTTTTAGATATATAATTAACCAAAACATCAAGAAAGTTAAAAGAGCGATCTTTTTCAGTTTATAATGTAAAGTTTAGTTTAAGATGGTTATTATTCTCCCGATATGTACAGCTACTGAAGGCTACCTTCAAATTAGGACTCCATTGTGCCGACACATTTGTGCTTACGTTCCTTCCAAAGCTGAAAACAAGTCTTTATAGGCGTATGGCTTTCCTTTCCACGAAGTCACCATTACCGCTTTTGCCTTTTACATTCATAAAGCTTGGTTGTGGGGTATAAAACAACATTTTCCGCCATAATCCCCAAAGAACTTCTTTAATTTTAAGAGAAAATTTGAGGCATTGATGTGTAAGAAACGACTTACATATCTTCCTATAAATGGGTAATGAAATAGGCACGTTTCTTGATTGCAATTTCAGATAATTAGGTATCGTGAGTTATGTTCGAGAAACACACTATGCGAAACAGACTCTATTATACAAATGCAGGAAACAGTGTTTCCTGGAACAGATCTCTCAAGCGTTAAGAAATAACTGCGAAACAAATACCACAAGCATGGTTCTTTTTTTTAAAAAAAAACAAAAACAAAAATTAATTTAGTGTACATACGACATGTTTGGCAAATCCCTAATTTTCCTGTCCCAACCGATGAAGCTTTATCTTATTAAATGAAATAAAATTCTATAATTGAAATGACAGCATATAGACTCTCGTGTTGATTAAAAAACGGAATAAAACTGTTGCCTGCTTACTTCGCAGTAACCTTGAGGCCAAGCCTCTCAACTCCGTATCAGAACGAGATTTATAGAGCTTTAAATAGTGTCTTATGCTGTTTGCTGTTTTGTGTTACAAATAAAGGCGCACGTGATTGATTTATGGGCATCACCAAATTTGCTGTTAATCACATCCTGTAATCAAGAAGTAATCTCCACAGCGATTTATGTTTGGCGGGTTGATATCGGACAATTAATTACACATTTATGTCATTAAAGATTTTCTCGCTTGATTTGGGGCAATCGTGTTGGAGTGACGTGTGCTTCAGTCTGGTATTAGTTGTAATAGACAACTATTCTACTACATATTATTTTTAGAACTATCCCCTACAATCTACTGTTTCTATAGCTCATAGCATACAGAAGCGTCTCGTAACGTTAGTGTAAAATTCACCAGATTTCATAAATGTTTGGTGCTTTTTGTTACAAGGTGTCAACATGTTGAAATATATATATATATATTTATATATATATATATATATATTTATATATATATATGTTGGTCTTCTGCTAGAAGGATAACGTTAAATTTTTTTATTCACAATCATTAATTGAGCAGATTAGGAATAAAAATTATTCTTAGATCTCTAGTTCTTGTACTGTGTGGTACTCGTGACCTGAGATGGAAAAAGAGCTGTCGTTTGGAGCCGACCTGTTAAGGAAACCTGAGAACTGAGATAAATTAATCTATGGAATTATTTGAAAATATCTCCAAAAGGGTGAGTGTAAGTAGTCGGGAACAAGTAATAATTGTTAGTCGTAGAATCACACACATCGAAGTCTGTTATTTAGACTAGAAGCTTTCTGGAAAAATCCAAAGTTTTATTTTTAGAAAGGCGTTGGATATTGACACCAACATAAAAATAGGTACAGTCAACAGTACAAGTATTCTCGTACGGTGTTGATGTGAAAGCATTCAGTTCTGTGACGAATTCATCCACGTGTCCGCCTGGACTACGAATTGGCTTAACGTGAGGTCTGAAAGTTTGCCATTGTTGTATATAGACCTTGTTACTTACTTCAGAAAGTTTATTGTTGCAAAATAGATCTGAGTCAGTAATACAGATAAGTGCCCTGATATTAAATGTTCAAGTTTCTCTTTCTGTCTGCTGATCCCATTGGATCAGTCGGCCAAATTCCTCCTAAGGCTTGTGCAGACAGGGAGAAGGGAATGCTGCGACCCCACGGCAAACTCGTCTCCCGTCATTCGGAAGGGCGTGAGAATAGTACCCAATGCCCGACGTACCTGATGCAGGTTTTCTAGGGTTTTCCTTGCATGTCTTTTGGTCAAACACCGGGCAGGAACCTTAAACTTTAGCCCTGGGGCCCTAGTCATCCTTTGGCTACCTTGCTCTACCTTCCGCATCCCCCCTTTTCAATTACCTTCCTATGCTATTAAAGGAGAATTGCCTGTTTCAGGATCACCGTCATGTAGCCTGTTAAAAAAGAATCTGGCTGTTTTGAAATTATCATGTAAATAATAATGGCAAAATAATTTATTTAAAGAAGTTACGAAATCTTCATGGACAAACACAACGTTTTGTTCTTACACGAGGGCTTCATCAAAGAATCAAAGTAAAATTAACTGTGAGCTTTTTTTCTCTATTCTCACGCCCTTCCCAATGACGGGAGATGAGTTTGCTGTGGGGTCGCAGCATTCCCTTCTCCGTGTCAGACTAAATATTTGGATGAACTACCTTATTCTTACACATAAAGTTCCTTGTATATCTGTAAAGAAGCTCAAATTTCGTGTGTTTCTATGCTTGTTCCGTATACAAATACAAACGTGTGGAGCACTTTCAACCAAATTTGGAAGACAAGTTCGTTGCAACTTGGAAATCAGCACAGTTGGGGTAAGACACAGCTACCACCCATAAAAGCGGAGGTGGAAATTTTTAAATATGCAAAAGCGGCCGATATTTCCGTCAAATAAACACTTTTCGGGGTCACTTACTTTGTCAGTGTTTCCCTGGATACTATTTGTATATAATCTCAACCCCTTTCACCGTGATAGGATAGAGGTGCGGGTGGCTAGGTGTTACTTTAAAACAACAAGAAATTTATTGAATTTGATGTCGAAATCGCTGTAATTTGAGTCGCAGAACCTGATTGTGGCATTTAGCAAGCCTATTAACTTGAAACGCAACCTATAATGAGAGGTGGAGTGGAGAGTGAGAAAATCTATAACCGTGATTAACGATATAGGTGTTTAATTTGTTGTTATGGAAGTCACTATAAATTACGGCAATAGCACGAATTTATCCCAGATTTCTGATTATTGCATTACAAGCCCGGGCAGCGCTAAAAAAATTGTCAATAACACTAATGCAGACAAAGGAGCTCTAGATAGAAAAATACTGTATTCGCATGCAGGCTGACGGTGTCCGAGTAAATTTATTGCAAAGTAATAAAATTTATTCAATAACCAGTTTATGTATAACTTGAAATATAAATTTTTAACAGTACATTTTTATTAAACTGAATGTTAGTGTTAGCTTAAAATTGGTAAAGATCTGTGGGAAACTTTTTCATCTTGTAGCTTGTCGGTTACAGTTGCAGTTTTAAGTTTTCATAATCTTAGGAATATGCGAAATTAGATTTCCGCTTTCATATGAAGAACCCTGAGACGAACCTTTGCAAGTGAAGTTTTGATGATGATGCATTGTTTCAATTCATACATGTTTCTTTGGCAGCGAATTTCTCTTGCCTACCGAACCGCGCCAAAGGCTCATTACACGACGAAAAATTCTGTAAAATGTTCTCCTTTTAGACCTCCACGCTTTTCAGTTGTATGAATACCCACTTCACTAGTCTAGAGTTAAATCCCATTGACACAGTAGTGTCGTGTTTTATATTTACATTTACAAGTCTCAACTATTTTTCTCTATACACACTACACACGAGGATGTACGGTGGTATGATGAAGCTGTTAGCAGATTACTTACTTAAATATAACAAAAACGAGGAGTTATTAATAATAAAATTTAATACGACATTTTCATCGTTTATCCGTGTAATTCGTCCGTTTCTACTTCATCGTATATTTTTTTCGTTTGAATTACGCGTTGTCCTAATATTTCACATCAACTGTACTTTGTCCAGGAGGATTTCCAATATACCTGTGAGATTTCCTACTTCACCTGATAAGAACTTCACGGAGCTCTCCAAAATAATATTTCGGCTAACCGTAGCAGATTCACCTTTCGAAAATTGTCTCTTTTTCTTATTTCAACAACTAGTAATTTATAAAGACTGATATTTATAATATTATCATTAATTAAATTTCCCCCAACTTCACAGTTGTAGTTACAGAACTCAATACTTCTATATCTGTATGAAATAAAAATACTTGTACTGTTCGCTGCAACTATTTTAATTTTTCCTTTCAAGTTGCTGATTTCAAACTCTGCGCCCTGTAAATTTACCTCTCTGGCTGTTTTCACTAAGCGTTTAGTCTGTGACTTTACGACTGTAAGGAAACTATAAGGAAACATAAAGTTATATTTTCAAGTGTTTATATTGTCGAAGGAGTTTTCAACAACTGCCATCACCAACTTCATTTTTCTAGAACGCTTTCTATAGAAATTCATTACAGTCAATTTGATCAATTGCAATCATTTTCGTATATGATAAATTTAAATAAATTTGTCATCTCCTCAGTGTATAAATATACATCTTCCGGATATCCTGAAACAGGTAATAAATGTATTTTGAAATTTTCCAAAACTCTTATTAGTAACGATTAACCCAAAATTTTAGTCTCCATATTTTATTTCTTTATTTTCCTTCCAAGCTTACGTTCTTCTCGACCTCAATAACCTTAAAATATGTTGCATATTTTAAAAATAAATTTTAACTTGCCGCCATGTGAATGTTTAATAATATTTTAAAAGCCGTTATATCAATTATTAATCTACACAAGTAAATAAAATTGAAGTGTCTGTCTGTCTGTTCGTATGTTTCTCTCGAATAGGTTCGAAAACGGCTCAACAGATTTAAATTAAAATGTGAGGATTTAAAAACAGATTCATGCATATTTAATTTCGATACTGATATTATATATATAGTTATACGGGAAGGCTTCTTCGTATACGTGCGTTCGAATCTCCAAAAAGTGAATACGGGCTGCCTGTACCCTTGATCTGTTTATACTCCGAAAGAGCTCTACGGATTTCAATGAAACTTTCAGGGATTGAAACAGGAATTTTAACTTAAATTTTCGTGTATGTTTCATTTCGACATCTTGCAGAATTCAGAAGATTTTAATGTAAATATTTATAAATCCATTGATTTGCCGCGCGAAGGGCTGATGGAAACTAACCGCGACTTAAAAGTCCTATTATGCGTTCCTATACGATTCATCCCACTTACTGTGTTATCCTAAGCGTAATTTTGGGAGCCTGAGTAAGAAAGGTAGGGAGGGCGAGCATTCTCACTCCATCTAATGTTGCAAATGTGTGAAGGTTGGACGTGTTAAAAACCAACTGCGAGTTATATGGTTTTCCGTGAAGCGATCATAAATAAATGATACCGTACTCTTCTTTTCACGGCACAAAAAATGAGTTATTTCCGCCAACTCGCGGGCATATCTTAATATTTATGAACATGATCCAGTGTTATAATTTTTTAGAAAAGAAAATGAAGTAAAATCGAACCTCCACGAGTGAAGAGACAAGAATTTAAACGTCTAAACTTTATTTAAAATTTTAAGACTCTTCAAAAATTGAATTTTCTGGTCAAGTATTACTGAGTTTGGACAACGTAGGGTCGCTCAGGGACGAGGTTTCCTTGACGTAAAATTGTTGGCACACAAGTCTCGCGGTGAAAATTAACGCAGTTGGGGAACAGGGAAATGTTTAATTATGTGTGGCAATTTCTTAAATAGTAAATATTGATGATTATCCGTTGGTAGCGAACAAGAAGTTGAGTTTAACATTCAATGTTGTCTCCGGAGCTCCTTGGAGAGCGTAAATGCAGCTGGGGGGCATTTTTAAAAGTAGTTCGTGACCGGACATAGTGAAAGTGCTTTTTAATAAGAGAAGAATGTAGTGACGTTTATGAGTGAATATTTTATTATTCACCAGTGTTATGCGTTGAGAAATTTTCAACACACGGAGAAAAGAGATGGTGAACGGAAGATCCTGAAACGATAGACAACACGTTAGATCTAAATGCACAAACTCACACCTACATTAATGTGATCACATTCCACAAAATTTTAATTCCGCCAACATATCTCAAGATAATTTAGTTTTAGAAAAATTTTATTTTATTGAAAAATTGTACTAGTCAATTTGTGTTTAATTGTTAACTATACTAATTACACATAATAACTTTGATTATCGAAATAAACTCGCTTCCCCAATAAACAAGTCTCTGCATACGTTTAAGTAGACTATGTTCCAAACAAATTATTAATTATATGTGAGAGCAGTGTTGCTCATGCCAACGTTCGAAATTTCATGTAATCATCAACCGAGGATTAATGGGAAAAAAATCTGAATGTAAGCTCTCAATAATTTATCATACAAAATTTATTATCGGAACATACGGGTATGAGTTCCGACCTTGTATATTTTGAATGTAGTTGACCTCGTACAATCAGAATATTCGCGAAAAATTAGTAATAACTCGCATTTTTTCAAAGATTTATTTTTTATCACGACTTTATTCGTGGTACAAATTTATTATTTTAAAAGTATAGAGGTCAAATGAAGCGTGAGGAATAAAATTTTTAATTCTTTAATTTTATTTTCAAAATTTTCCAGCTTGATGTCTCGTGAGACAAACAAATGTATTGGATTTCGCTCTTAAAGAGACTGTTAAAGGGCACGGGAAGCGAAATATTATGACTTTAAATGCTTAGAAATAATGGTAATTAATATACAAGGGAATAACTCTTGCTGAAGTTAATTTATTATTTACGTCTTGTGGAAGGCGAGAAAAAAATTTGATCCTCGCACAAGTGCTTTCGCAGACTAAATTAAATATTCTCGAGAGCACAGTGGTTTTAAACACGTCCAGGCAGCATCCGCCAACAGGTAAATAGCTCAGGACGGCAATGAATTACTTCGCGTAATGTCGGAAAATATACATCTAACCGATATATTATTATTAAAATGTTTAGTAATAGTTTTCGTGACTATATTCATTTGCAACGTTTTATTTTTATACGGCATCAACTGGCACACAACCAACTCTTAATCGCTGCAATAAAGACTACAATTCTCACGAAATACTGATTCAAACTCGATTTGTAAAATACGGCTGATTAATGAGAAAGGCTAATATTTTATGTTGGATTAAAGTTATGATTATGATATATAAATCCCAGTAATGATAAATATAAAACTACCGATTTATTATTACAGTAAATGTTTCGAGTTCCGCTTCCGACACTTCTCAACATTGTTCTACATTACTCAGTTTTATACGAATAAAAATGTATAATGCTCCCAGAAGACTGAATAATTTTTTTATATAGTTTTACGTAATGAAGCTTCAGCACCCATCGAAATTTATCGATTGTAACAAATATTTCTGTTATATTAAAATAAATAAAGAACAACTCTGGATGTGTGAAGTTAATGCTCTGGATCAGATAAATGGGCTAGGAAAAATGTCCATTTGCCTTCCACGGATTGTACGTTTATTATGTACACGTTCTGAGTAAATCACCGTATAACAAACCACAAAAGTCTAGCAGTATCGTAAATTATTCGAAGTAATGACACTCGCTAGATACTATTCCTCCGTTGCGTTTCATTTGGAAAATAACATCATTGAACGTGTGCAATTACCACTTTTACGGATTTTTTCTCATAGATACTTAGAGGTTAATTACTAGCTGAAGTACCATGCGTTTCTGGGGTTACGTAAATAATAAAACAGGAAGATAATTTTCTTAGAGTACTTGAGGGTAAACTATATTCCTAATTCTACTCCACTTTGCGCTAGACGGGCATGTAAACACTCGTTTTATATGTTTTCCAAAAATCTTTTTTCTGCTATCAAATCAAGCCTATTTTCAATCCTAAGTGGTGTAAATGATGAAAAATCGACAAAATGGTAGTTTTTTACGGATAGGTGTCATTTCCACCCATTTCTTTTGGTCTGAGAAGAAAATTAATTGGACCAAAGTAGTATGGAATCATATTTATAATCGATTTTGTATCCTCAGAATTTTTCTATAATCCTCAGTTTCAGTACAGGGACCTAACGTCGGAGGGGTTCCAACATTGAATTTTTATTTCGTTGTAGCTCAAAGGGAGGGGGGAAGGAGCTGGTCCAACTTGGAAATATATATAGGTCTTTGTTGACAAGTTGAGTACGGGTTTTGCTAGATATGGAAAACCACCGAAATAAGTGGAAAAAACTGAGGTTTCTTGACATTTTCACACGTTTAAAATATATCCAATATCGCTATGGCCTAAGTTTATTTAATTTAATACTTTCACCTGTGATTAATGTCACTATCAAATCCATAATATTTTATTTGCTTTTAACACTGAGCAATTTATAAATATTAAAATTTACTCCAAAAATGTTTATTATTTCTCAGGGAGTTAGCGCTCTGAAAACGATTGGTTAATTACGACGCGAAATGTATATTATTAAAAAAGTATACAGTATTACAGATCGTGAATATAGGCAACCCGCATTCACTTTCTTAGATCTCGATACGTGTATGGGACACGATAACTTTTATGTAATATTTTTTCCCCACTTTTCACATATATAACTTAACTGTTTTTTTAAAAAAGTTAAGATCTTGGACAGCTGCGGAACACGTGTTACAAAATTTGGTCAAATTCGGGCAAAGTAGTTTTTACCCCTATACCTGGGAAATAAATATTGACGCACTGACAAAGGTTTTTTGGAATATATATTTACTAAACAGATTCTCCCAGAAAGCAAACAACACAGTATAATTCTGAAAGAGTAATATAGTCTTATTATATTTAATTGGACGAGAACGTATTTAATATACTAATTGAATGTTGGGTTGTCTGAAGTAGAAACTTACTCTATTTCGTATTAAATAATTATTATATATCAATATTGGTATTCACGTTTATATATATTTAAAAAATTAAAGATCACTTGCAGCTGCGGAGCACGTGTGCCAAATTTGGTCAAAATCGAACCAGCAGTTCATCATCATTACAGTGGTCAGGTAGACTGCCGCTCTGAGACATTTCCACTTTATTTATAGGGGTCAGTGGCATTGGCGGTCAGCAATCAGGGGCCGAAGTGCAGCCGAGGTCTGCGTTTCCATGTTCTGATTGGCTGCGTCGGTTAACACAATATCATTTATTAAATCGGTGCACCGGGAAAAAACTACCTACACTAATTTATACGATCTTTTTTCACACAAATTAAAAAATTCAGAAATGTCGATTGGGGTGACTCAAGTGGAATAGCACAAAACATACACAATCTTCATTATATATCAGTATACTTTACCACTTTAAGGTGAGGTAACGCAAAAAATTATTAGTGGAGGAATTGAATATCTATTACTATACCCTAGATTGTATAAATTTGGGTGCCTGAACCATCGTTGTATTTCAGATTTAACTTCAACATTTCGTGATGAGATAACTTGTTGACTATCACAACAAATGCCTCGAAGTCGATCCTGGGAATCAGCGGCGCATTACCTTTCGTAAATACAGTGAGCGCTTGAGCTTCTATCACGCTGTTTATCAGCTGTGTAACTATTAATCTTGTCCTACTCCACACGCTGTGAGTACAAAATAACTATTTATTATAAACGTTCAAGTATGGATTTCACACTAGCCCGAACTTAACAGACCACCATCAATAAAGTACAAGTATATTTAAATAGATCTGACATTTATAAAATTAATAAATATCATAACAGGCAATAAATTATAGAACCACTACATTCTTCAACACATTGGATTCCTTACAAAGTTTCGTCCACAAATTTGGAACTTCTTGAGGCAAAAGGGACATAATAAAATTTCGGTTATAACCGTCATTGAACGCAGTCCAGCCTGAAAATTTCCACTTTTGAACCTGTGGTTTTTTAATTTAAATTCATCGATTAAAAAACTTTAAGATTATGTATCCTTTGACCTGAATAAGTCCTAAAAGTGTGGACAAAATGTTGTTACGTATCTAATGTGTTGAATAATATGGTGAGTTTCTGTGTACAAACTAACGCAATCCGCGTATTGCAATTTTCTTAAAATCTAGGCCAAAATTGATTTCTACCTAACCACTTATTGTCTTTAAAAAATTATAATATTAAATGGCCGAAATGAAAATTAAAACATACAGCTATAAACGTTTTGTCAGAAATCAGATAACAGTATGTGGAACAAGAAGTTTATAACAAAAGAGAATCGTAAATTTTGTTCATTTTTAACACTGATAGCCGAATTATTTGATCTCACTCATCAGTCTAGAAAAGAAATTTCATTCTGCATATTAATTTTTACATTTTGTCAACCAATCTGATGGCTCTTTAAATAAATATATATTCTGTGATATAACTGAATAACTTTGTAAATTATAGTTTAATTATATTTACTCTCATTAATGAGCGTTTGGTTTGACCAATATAACAAGAGTTGCAATATAAACAATTAATTTGGTGCACAACATTGCTTATCAAAATTATTAATTTTATCCTTAACATTTTTAACAAAATTTAAATTATTGCATTTTTTAAGTCAATAAATATGTATTGAAGTTTTTCAGAAAAGAGAAGAATTATATAAGTAAGTTTGTTGTCTGGTAATTTGACAGTAAATTATTAATCATAGTAAACCTAATTTTAATATATTTGTGAATAAATTTCAATAAATAAGAATTAAGAATATGAATATTTACAATTTTTCCCAGATTAAATTTATGATTATGAAATACTTTGACCACTTTATCTACTAGATTATAAACATAGCTTCTTTATGGGGCAATGGATGATTTGACGTGTTGAAATAACAGATGAGGTCCCGAACTAAGAGACGAAACGTGGTGTCAATAAATTTAATATCGTTCCTGACTTAAAGACCTTTCTCCATTTATTATTTTACAACCAGTCAGATTACTTAATTATAATAGTGTCGAATTTTTTCATTCTGGTCAATCCACAGGTTCTTTCTAACAGTAACTGTGTCAGGTTATTTCGTAAGTTAATGAACACTTCTCCTTAACTGATCTATACTCTGTGGAAATCAACTCCATATAGTAATTAGGCTTTAATAAATTTTTCGAAAACTTAATAAACGTAATCACTTTCCTTCCGATGCATTCAATGTGCTAACGCGTGAGTGTTTCTTTTTTTTTGCTTATGGGAAGACCACTTTCCACGTCAAGCCGCTGCTTTCACTTGATACGTACATTAGAATTAGCTGAATGCCCGGCGAAGTTCCAAGGGCGCAGCGTTTTATAACTGCTTACGTTGGCCAAGGTCGAGTTCGCACTATTTGAGAATGAGCCTCGAGCAAGGTTGCCCAAATCGGATAGGCTGCTTACAAAAACAATCGCTCTCAACCCGCCGCTATATACATAAGCGTCCGATTACGAAATCGGGGAATTCACGGTATGTGAAACGTCCTGGATGTAAAGCACACTTTTACACTTCGCAGAACGAGGAGGAAATAACTAAATTCTGTTTTTCAATTTGTTTGAGGAACTACGTGCAGCGTTCCAGAATGTAAGCGGACAAACAAAACTAAATTGGATAAGTTTGAATTTTTCCTCACAACAAATAGTTAGTTTGTATGAAAAATTGTATGAAATTAATCCGTAGTCTTTTAATTAATTTCATAACACTAAGCGTTTTCTCAGAAATGTAAGATTGTGAATTCCGCAACTTCTACCGTTGCTTATATGATACAAACCGTTCATAGACTACTCAAAAGCAAAATGGCAGAATGATATCTAAATTTCATAAAGAAACAGACGCAATTCATTTAATATATATTTTTTAGTAAATTACCAGCGTTACTTTAAAAAATATTAAATAAGTTTGAGAAAACTATAAATTATCGATATATGGCTTTTTAGTACAGCAGGGTATTTCGCCAAACAAACACTCAATTTATTAACTATATATATATTTATAATTTCTTAAAATATGAAAATTAGTAATCACTCTGTAATATTAGTAACTAAGCGTTGATGAATTATAATTTGTTGAACGTTAGGGTTTCGCTGTATGGGATCGTCCATGCCCTAGCCAGGATTCGAACCCGGGACCTCTGTGGTGCGTTACAGGGTCGCTGACCACTAAACCACTAGAGGTCGGCACCAACATAAATTTAGTTGAAGAAACGTTATTTTAAAGTCCAATTGCACATATACGTACTTGAAATATTAACTTTGGTACTAATTGATGTTCTTGTTTCACTTAATTAATGTAATTATTAAAATTATTACTATTTAACGATAATATGTTTTTAGAATTTACAAGATACATCACATCTCCATTCATGCTTTTCCGTGTTTTTTTATGTTGGCTTTTTCCGATTCGCAGTATTTATATATGTTTTAGTGTGTGCGTGTTTATGAGCGCGTGAATTGCTATTTTGTTTTCAAAATTCGGCCTGGTCTTTTAAGCTGTTGGACGACGTTCGGACTCTGCAAATTTTCTAGTCATGCCCGAAGATGTATTCTTTTTTCGTCATTTATTTATCAAGGTTATGATCAGAATGCACGGAGCATCCGAGTTTATAGTCTGTCCGTAGTACGGTAATTTCTTGATAACGAAAAGTAATTCTGGAAATTCGTAGTGAAGAGGTGATCAACCTCTTGGGTTTTTAGGAGTCTCAATAATATCCTAAGCTCCACTAATAAATACTTATTTATTAATTTTGTTAAAAATTTCAGGAAGAAAGTTTCGGCCAATAATGATGCTACAATCATCTCTATAAATAATTATATATTTTTTTAGAAAAAAACTTTTATTTACAAAAAACCTACATTAAATTGCTACATTACAAATTTTTTAAAATAAAATTAAAATTGCTTTCATATTAATGGATGTTTGAGTATTGAGCCTGATTAAAAAGCATGGGGACCTAATAAATGAGTATAAAAATAATCAGCCAAATTAAGCTTAAAAATATTTTATGATATTGAAGGATTTTCATAAAATGTTTTGGTGGGAGATAATATTTTCTGCAAGACCCATTCACGTTGAGTGAATTTCCTTAAGGGATAGTATAAGTGAAATAGTTATCCGTTGGCGGCAAGTAATGATTTGACTGACATATCAGCCACGTTTAACAAAGTAGTGTTAAGGTGAGAAAATTGACAGCCGAAAAATTTTTAAGTATTTTGTCTCCAAAGAAATGCAGGTAAGGAGAGAACGAATTTAAGGGAATAATAGTAGCACTGCAATTATTACCTTCGGTTAATGAAAGTATAATGACTTAAATACGACTCAAATACTATTAAAATCCGTTCCAATTTTTTCTTTATTGTAAAAAGGCAGCAGAAAAGTGTGTTGCTGAAGAGTATATTTTTTGAAACGTGCGGACTCTTATCCTGAAACTCTGCGCACTCGCCGTGGCACAATGGTCGAGAAAGAGAAATTGAAATTTCCACCAGGCTTTTCCCAGCACAATATTGTGTAGGGGTGTGTTGGGGTCCGCGTCACGCCACGCCACGCAGCGTGCGTCATCCCTTTCATCGAAACTCGCAATGCAAGACAGTTCTGCAGGCGTCCTTTCATTCGTGCGTAGGCTTACTCTCGACAACAAGCTGTGTTTGTTAAGAGACATTCGTCACTCGTGGGAACACGTGTACAGGCCACGAGGAACCTGTGTGGTCTCTGGTGCTGATAGTAATACTGTAAAGCGCTTACGCGGTACTCAGGGCCACAATTCATGCGACAACCATTCTCTCTCCCCCCCCTTCTCCTCTCTCTCTCTCTCTCTCTCTCTCTCGCCGGAATTCAGTAAAGAAGCTTAGCTACATAATTGTATTTTTTTTCGGAACTATCCTATTTCAATTTGTTTAAATTAACGACAATTCAAATCCACGATATTAGCGCAGGATAGATTAGAATGGTATCGCAACTGTATCAAACCAGTCTCTGGACTGACTAACAGAGCCATGTTTAATGAAGAAATCTCTGACATCAAGCTAAGAAAATCAGGAATACCTCAAGGAAGAATCCTGGGCCAGTTTCTTTATTCTCACTCTTTCTTTCTCACCTGAATCACCGCCGTCTAATTATTACTCTCTGGGTCCATTATTCCACTGTCAGCTCAGACGTTGGGACATCCAGTCATAATTTAATTTCAAATTAAATAATTTCCGTCCAATTTTTACAGGTTTTAATTTAAACGACGTTTCGGCGCATATTCGCGCCTTCTTCAGATTTATAATCAAAATATAGTTAAAATACAATGATCAAAAACTACAAAATTGTTGCAATCGTTAATTTGTTTCACTTAATTAAAGTAATATTAAAATTATTACTATTTAACGATAATATGTTTTGAGAATTTACAAGATACATCACAACTCCATTCATGATTTTCCGTGTTGGCTTTTTCCGATTCGCAGTATATATGTTTTTGTGTGTGGGTGTTTATGAGCGAGTGAATTGCTATTTTGTTTTCAAAATTTGGGCTGGTCTTTTGAACTGTTGGACGACGTTCGAATTTTCTAGCAATGATCGAAGATGTATTCTTTTTTCGTCATATTACTTATCAAGGTTATGATCAGAATGCACGGAGCTAGCGTCAACAGTTTGCACAAGATTGATAACTGGGTTTTAACAATAATTTGATTATAAACCCGAAGTAGGCGCGGATATGCACCGAAACGTCGTTTAACTGAAAAATAAAAACTGTCTGTAAAATTTGGTCGGAAATTGTTTAATTTGTTATTTAATAGCAGACGTTAATCGATTTAATATAATTTAATTACTTCATCAATAGGAAAGCAGGGGAAGTCTGAGCGGATCAAGATAGCGGGGCAGAACAGGATACTCTATTTTCATTACTGGATAGTGCTGTAAATAGGGCTGAAACATTGTAACTGGTCAAGGAAGAAGTCCTGGCAAGTTCTGACTGTACCTTGTGAATGAACTATTGTTCTTACATCTGTGACTTTACAGCTTTTGCAGCATTTCGACAGCACGTCAGCGACAAAACACCTCGATTCTAACACTTTAATGGTATATATTAGTAAACAAGTTGCCTTCATTTTCATATAACTTACGTATAAGGTTTAAATATGCTTGTATTAAGACTTGGTGAAAAAAATTAAATAGAATCTATCGTGAGGGTCTGAACGGGATACTACTATATAAGGTAAAATGTAATGTGTTTCTCAAGAAAAAAAGGAAAAAAAGACAGATTCATCTTATGAGTTATAGGATGCTGTACCCAAAAATAATTTATTAAGAAATAAAAGGAACGGAAAAAAGGGAAAAGTGTTAGAAAAGATTGTGCAGTTGCAAAAGCAAACTCTTTGCGAAAGGAAAATTTGATAAAGCGATCAACTGTACGCTTAATAAATATAAGAGAAAGCAAAGAGAAGGTGGCAAGATATTTTAAAATTTTTAAATTAATTTCATTGCATTGATTGTACCAAACTTCCCATCCCGTTCTGCCCCGAGGTGTGGGTCTGAACGGGAAATTTGTAAGTTTCTTTTTAAAAATTCATCAATAATCTAAATTCGTTGTTTAAGTTATATTGATATTATATTAAGTAATAGAATAAACTAATGTTTTATGGTTTTTCGTTTTTCCGTAGTTTTACAAAAATTGTTAAAAAATAAGTGTCCCGTTCCGCAATGACTTCCCCTATATCCGAATTAAATCCTCATTTATATAAAATTTAAATCTAAATGGTTTATCACCTTATCTAAATTAATTTTTTTTATTTTCCCATTCCGCAACATATTCTCCAGTAGGTAAATGGAATTGGTTAATTCACAAATATTTCAGTTGTTCTCATTGTACGATCCTTTTCGGTTTCTAATTTTACTGTATGACCTGGGATTTGTCTTACCTACTCAAGGATTGTATTGAGCGTAAATTCTTCTTCGGAGAGTGGTCTCCGATACATTTCTGCCATCCTGTGGCCTTTCTATCGGTCTGAACGTGTTCCAAGATTCCAACTTAGTGATGAACGCTGGACAACACGATTCCTGCCTCACGAGTACCAATAGTTGTACTTGCAGTTATTTCTCTGTCGTGTTTTAAAATATGCGTAGGGAATATCTCTAAGCAACTCAGATTTTTTAAATTCAAATTTGAAAAATATACTCTTTCTTTTCCACAAAAAAACCCTTTTTGTCTCAGAGTTATTTCGCCTGAATTCAAATATGACATCGGTTTTTCACCATCACGCAAGATTTCCGAGATACTGGCATTTATAATTACAAACTCTGTAATATTTTCTACATTCTGAAGTATAGAACCTACTGTCGCAGTAAGGAGGAAATATACTTCGCCTGTGGACTGTCTTGATTGTTCAACAATAATCGACCAGGATATTAGGATCCGAAACAGTAACACACAGTTTTTTGGGAACCAAAAATGCGGGAAAATACCGTGATATTGTCAATGGTCTGATAACATCTTTTAATTTTTTTGGTAGAAATATGTCCTTAAAAGTCAATTACTTCATTTCTTCCCGGGCAACCTTGGCCCTGTGAGCGACGATCACAGTGATTTCAGCTATGGTAAAAGAACTATCAAGGAAAATTTAATCCTTAATGCAAGCCGATTATTGTTGAACGATCAAGACGGATGTTCCAGAGGCCAAATATAGCACAAAGTCCTTAATAATATTTGAAATAAGGAGAAAATGTAGTGTCAGAATTATACACATTTTTTTCTGAGACAGTAAAAATTCATTTTTGTTCCACTGTGGATTCATTATTACATTATTAGATAGAATAATTCGTTTCCTAGAATAAATCCCTCCGCATCAAATTTCCTTGCGGCACTCTCATTCAACAATTCATCAAGGTCCTTTGAATACTAAAAAAGAATTGCTCTTCCATATTTCTTAATATAAGCCAGGCAATGACACGATTTCTGGCAGAAAAAATACTGTCTCCTATCTTATTTACTACCTTTTAAGTCGTAGCTAAATTCTAAAAGAGATAATGAAAAAGTCTCTGATACTCAACTAAAAATATCAGGAGTGCCTCATGGAAGAGTTGTGGGTCCGATTCTTTGAATATTATACACGCAAAATTTACCCACAAGAACTAATTCTTTTATTAGTAATCATGCACACGACACAGTGATTCTAGATAGCCACGATCAGCCGCAGCACATCGACTAAATCACATAAAATCTCTGGACTGTTAAATGTTGAATAAAATTTAATGTAACTAAATCAACAATTACAACATTTACACTTTAAAAAAAGCCAAAGCCGCCAATATAACTCACTAACATAATTATAGAAGTTACATTAATATTTTTTGGGAAAACATCAACTTGGTGAAAAAAAAAGATTGATCTGAAATTTAAATAGTTAAACTGGCCACTTGGTAAAATATATTAACTTTTATTAATTTGTGGAATATAAAACTGTTAGTGGTCCGATTTGGGGATACGGTATGGAACGTGGTATTGTAAGAACGAGTTGAGCATATAAGAGGCCAGTCCAAAATTCTTCGATCAATGACAGATGTGCCCTGGCTTTTCTTGAATGGGAAATTTATAATTACCTCTACGTACCGTTCATCAAAGATCTAATAGAGAACGAAGCAAGAAAGAGTTTGAATAACTTGAACAACAAGCAAACAGAAGACAGTAGTCCTAAAATAGGTTCTATGTGTTTCCTCGACGGAGGAGTCCTCATCCTACCACCAGTGGACTTTTAGTCCTACGTTAGCAGTTAAGCTTACAGAATTAAAATTCTTATTGTTAAATTAAAGAAATTAAAAACGACATTTTTAATCCAGATTGAAACGGAGTCTTATAAAAATTCATAAAAGTCGTGTTTTTGGCTATAAAATGGTAACTTTAGTAAAAGAATATTTGTTGTGACTCGACTAAGTCTTGTGGGAAAAGAAAATGCCTGCAGTTATAACTTTTTAATTTTTTTCCCCGCTCCCGTGTACGCTGCAATATTTTATTCATTTCGCGAAACGAACGGAAATGTAATCCTCAATTAAGAAACTGCGCAAAGTTTTACGAGCTGCACAAGCGTAGTTTACAGTTTCATGTAATAAGAAAATTCCGTGTGGTGCGTGACTCTGTGTCATTACGTCAACAACTGATTATTTTCGAAACGTTCAGCTGTAATAACTTGGTGGTTCGTAAAGTAAAACTGACGGATATTCTAGTGGTTTGCGTCATGACGAAAACTGATCTCCCCGCATTTATCATGATGTGTCACGACTCGTATTGCACGTTAAACTTCCCAAATAGCCAGGCTACCGGTTGTGCCGGTCGAAGACCTCCTTACACTCGGCTCGATTCGAAGTTGCCAAAATTATCTGACACACAAAAAAAACGAGTAATAATTAAGATACAGATGAATCGCCCTTCGGTCTGCATTTAACGTTAAAAAACATTTTTTACAGTTTGTTTTCGACGGCGCCCGTTGGCCTGTGTTGATAAGAAAAGTCCTTATTTCATACGTTGCTTGCGAGTTCGTGCCTCCCACCGAAACGAGTGAGGAACCCCTGTTGTAGTTGGTACCTGTGTTGTGCGGTCCACGTCGGTGTAGTGACTGCGAACTTCGGTCGCACGAAAGTTTAAAATTGCAGCGAGCTCAACCCCCTCTACTTCGCACTTTCGCCACGGAGCTCCTCGGGCTTCAGAAAGAAAGGTGTTTCCTCTCAAACGGGTGCTCCACCTGCTTCAATACGCTTTCCGCTACATCCATTCAAGTAAAAAAATCTTTGCAGCAATCCACAGAGCCTTAACCTCCTGCTAAACGCTCTTTGGGGTTCTGCATTCATTCGTACTTCTAAAATGCCGCAAAAGGAATTATGTTATATCGTGGGAAAAGCTACAATTTTTATTTTTTACGTACAAAATTATTTCTATAAAGGACAGTTTCATGGGTCGCTTGACGGTAAAGAATAAATTTTATAGACATGAAAATTGTATTAAATTACCAAAAAATGTGTTGCCTAACTTTGAACTTCATCAGATGACATACCAAAAAGGTTCTTATATATACAAGAAAAACATATCCCGGCGTCGCCCGCTGCAGTTTTAATTCGACAGTAATTCCTTTGTCAAAACGTGACTAAACCATCAGATAGGTCGTCACATCTTTGAAAATTTACCGTTTTCAATCCTGAATCGCACAAATGAACACTGAAAACACAACTTTTTATTTGTTTGATAGAAAGTGGCCGAAATCGTAAAACTAACAATGAACCTTTCACATTTGCACAAAATATTATTTCTTATACCCTTCATTTGATCAATGTCGAATTAATCAATAAATAATTCACTCAGTATACACGAAATTACAACACACGAAGTGTATCAGAACTCAGGAATCTGAAATCAAAATGCCGAAACAATGCCAAGCTACGGCGCAATGAACTTGGGTATTCCACAGATTATTCTGATGGTCAGGCTGAAAATTTGGGAATATCTACTTTTTATGTGATAAATACAAAAAAAAAGTACATAAGGAAAGTTTGTCGGAAAATTAAAAAAATATCTGGATCACGACAACAGTGTTATGATTTGTACACACGTTCATTTCGTGGCTTTTCATCTAATTAAATAAAATATTTTATATTAAGCGCTCATTTATGTGATTTCGTTGATTGGGGACGTGAAACGATAACTTTTCAGAAATTGTTTAATCACGTGTAGACAAAGAGATCGCTGTGGAATTAAATAAATTTCTTTACAGTGGAGAAAAGCTTTAATTAAAACTGACGTCTGTCAAAATATAATATTTTCATATTAATAAAAAACTACCTCAAGTTATATTTTGACGGAATCTAATTGATATTTATAATAATAGCGTAGATTTCTAATTTCTAATTTTTAAAGATTGATTACCACTTTCGTATATATACGCATATTCATCATTATTTTTGTTATTGCTAAACCTAACACGTGGTTTTTGTCGTGTTTTTTATTACAAAGAACTCGTGTAATTTAAAATAATTGAATTATAAGCTTTCGGATACTGCCATTTGCAACCGGAAAGCGGCAAACTCGATAAACGTCTGTCTGGAATAAACTGAAATGTGCTAATGTGGTGTGAAACATATTTGTTACTTTCCTCTTGAAAATGACAGCAGTCAAAACTTCTTTATGCAATCTTTATTAAAACATGAGCTTATTTATAATAAAACACAGAGTGAGGATGATGTCGTATTTCGATTTCGAGTAGAATAAATATACTTTTACTAAATTTAAAACATTTGATTATTATTATTATTTTTTATACATTACAATAGATGATTGTTGAAACAGAGTTGAAACTTCTCGCGGTTTGCGAAAGAAGGTTTCAAAGTTAAAAACCAGTAAGCTTTTACTGTTTTTATAATTAATTGATAACAGTTTATAATATTATAGTTATAAATTTAGTATTGTAATTTCCTTGTAATATTTAAAAAATAAATGCTTCTATATTTTTAAAAATATCTTTGTTAAAGTCTAATGGTAAAACACTTCATGAAGTTTCGAAATAACGACACGTGTTGATTAATTAAATTATAAGTTTTAATGTCTATTAAATTCATAGCCGTTTTGTTTTTAATTAGTTCAATTTCTACAGACTGAAATATTTTCAGAGTATAGACTTTAGGTCGTTATAAAACACGCATAGCGTAAAGCATTGAGATGCATTAATGATAATGAATGAAACCAATTTCATGAAGTCGACGTCTTCACGAGGGTACTCGAACAAAATTGAAGCGAGCTTTCGTTCTAAAAAGGGCCCATTGATGATTGAAATAGGTCAACTGCAACTGTGTTCTGCAACGGCCAATTACTGGAGAGGTGATTTAGAGACAATGTAAGCGGCTAAGTGGTAATTTTCTATTCATTCCGTGTTCATTGTGAAGTGAAGAACAACGGATGTAAACGTGAGCCTTTTTGGAGCAAGTGTAAGACATACAGAACAACATATAATTAGTTGATTGAGAGGGTAACTATCTTCGTTCTGAGAACTTATTAATTCATAATGGAATTGGTCCTCTCAGGAGCGACGTCCACAGATTTGAAAACGCCTCACGCTTCGTAAAATTCGTTAAAAATTGGCGCAGGTCTAACTTCCGCTTGCTACGAAGCACATTTACGAGTGTTACTACTGTGCAGTCCGTGACCGTGACATAAAATTTCAATATTTGCTGCAGTCGTCCGGATCAGGACGAATGAGTTTGACATAATTAACGGTGCGTTTCCACTGAGGCCGCGTGTCAACGAAGCGGAACAAAATTCTCCTGTCTCGAACGTTTTAAAAAATGGAAATAATTCTAACGGTTCCGCTGAAGCAACGGCCACACATTTCTCTAGTTTAAAACGTATTTGTCAACTTTGTTTGCTCAGTTTAACTAATTGGAAGGAGTTTTTTACGACGGTTGGTCAACACGCGTTGTCACAAAGAGTTTGGAGATCGATTACCTAAGAAAAGCTGAAACTCCGGAGGAAATGGAGTAAGAGATGTTATGTATAAAATGACAAGCCTTCATTTTAGTATCATGTGGCATCATTTAACAGAGAAAATATTAAAAACGGTTGGGGAACACATTTTTATTTTATCTTTTCGGGATACATTTGGAAGCATCACATAAGGCCGAAGTAAGGTTTTCTTCCAATTGTGAGCAACCAGAGTAACAAACACCAGTAAATGTGGCATCTATGGATAGATATTTTTCCATTGAACCTGCATAGAGTATACCATTTCACTATCCATCTTCCTAACTAATAATAGAACTTGGTTGACTTTAAGAAATTACCAGGCTACATACATCAATTTCGGACACATTTGGAAAGCATCGGTCATCTCCGGCAGCCTTGTCCGGCTGTTGGGGTCACGTATTGGCATGTCCGTCAGATTTTCGCACGTGTACACCGTGCATTTTCATAATTAGTTTAATACTTAATACGACGTAAAGATACCATTTGCGGCAAGCGTAGAATACGCACAGAATCCGCAAGACAAAAGAAAAAGCAATCCAGTAGTTCGTTTGACGAAACCGAATAGTGATAATAAAGTATCAATACATACATACACACACACACACACACACACATATATATATATATATATATATATATATATATATATATTAGAGTAAATTACAAATTTCCCAAATTTACGCCGGAAATTTATTTTTAACATTAACGAGGGATGTTAAAAGTTATAGGTAATTTTAAATTTCTTAAAAATACGCTGTAAATTTATTTTTAAGGGATACCGAAGGATATAAGGAGTATAGATAATTATAAATAAACCTTGTTATTATTTTTTTAAAAAAAGGAAAATAATTATATTTTAAGTAACGAAGGGCGTTTACATATGTATATAATTTCAAGTTCATATATTTGAATTAAATTTCTAGAGAAACTTTGCGACTTTTAGAAATTTAATTCAGTTAAAAAGTAGTTAACTTTATTAAATTTATAAATTAAATCTATTAAAATGTAACAACGAATATAAAGATTACATATAGTGTTTAAAATAAATTTCCTGGTAAACGTAAATAAATTTAGAAAATAAATACGTTTAAAAAGTAACGAAGGGCATTAAGTTTATATATGTGGCTATATAACTTATACTTTATTTATATACAGTTTATTACGATTCTTAGAAATTTAATTTATTTAAAAGTAAATGAGAGAATTTAATTTATATGCATGTGAATTAAATTTCAAGCGGAACATTATACGAAATTTGGTAATTAAATTTATTTAATAAGTAATGTGGTAGATAAAGATATATCATTACCTATATATATATATATGCTCTTTAAAATCCTCTGGTATTTTTAAAATTAATTGGAATCGAATCTTGACGAAAATCCCAAAATGATACAAGCTTTACAAGTCCACGTTAGGTTTTTAAGTGTGTTTCCAGCATAACTTACCTAAATTAAAAAATTACCCTTCTGTATTAGGTAGCTTATGTTTGGTTAGGCAATAAGTATTAATAATTGACTTATATATTAATATATATGTAATATATGGAATCATTTATAAAAAATTAGTAATAATGAAGGAATCTGATATTTTAAATTTTACAGGATACAGTGAATATTGTTAAATGAATATATGTAAATAAAATAAAGTACAGCTAAGACGAACAAATGATTTCGATCGCCAGCAAAATCTCTTTCGTAAGGTCCAACTGGCCGTGGCCGTGACTGCAGCCTTGTTACATTCTCTAAAGCACGTTTTGGTTTCTTTATTTTATAATCTCTGGGAGGTGTTGGGTATTATTCTCAAGCCCTTCCAAATGACGGGAGACGAGTCTGCTGTGGGGTCGCAGCATTCCCTTCTCCCTGTCTCCACAAGATTTAGGAGGCAGTTGGCCAACTGATCCAATGGGATCAGCGAATAACTCTTACTGTATGCCTCCTAAAATAGCTGAAGGTGCCTCGGCATGTGAGAAATTAAAATAAACACAGAGAGTATGAGGCATTCCCGACGGAGTTAGGTGAGCCCCGCAGTAAATCTGGGGAAGAAATGCCTGCGAGAGAAAACGCCCACAGGCAATCCCTCCCATCTGGCTTTTTTTAACTGGTTCAATCACTTCTCCAATCTGTTGCATAAGCCAATTCGTAATATGATTTTCTTAAAAACCCATTTGTAAGCTTTTTGATTATTACTTTGTACTATTATTAAAGTTTTTGATAATATAACAATTTCGTGGCAGGCAACGCGTTATTAAAGTATTTGTACCTTAATACTTACAATTAAAAAACTAGTCATTTAAAAAAATTAATAGCCTATTGTGTATATCTAAAACGAATAAAATTAAATCTGTAATTATACAGATAAAAAGATTATGGTCTGTTAAATAAAAATGTCAGAAAGTATTAGTTAACATTACAACAGTATAATATTCAAAATGGGACCATTATCACCTGTCGCCAATTCCTCTGTTCGGGGATTTATTTTTTTACTTTTTGTACCACAATTATGTGACTAAATTTAATTTTGTCATCATTATATTAATTGTATGCTTCATAAAGAACTTATTTTTTACAACTTAATATTTTACTTCTTCTCAGAAAAAATGTAATTCATTCTAAATCGTAACGTCCAACTGGCCGTGGCCGTGACTGAAGTTTTTGGTTTCTTTCTTTTATAATCTCTGAGAGGTGTTAATTTATTTTTTGGTAACAGACTACATGAGGGTGGTTCTGAAACAGGCAACTCCACTTTAATAACAATTTTTTCTGTAACACGGCACATGAGGGTGATCGAGAAACAGGCAACTCCCCTTTACTAGCATAGGAAGGGAATTGAAAAGGGAGGAAGTGGAAGATAGAGCAACACGTAAAGCCGAGTTTTTACGCACCTCGAAAAAGATTTGTACCAACCTCAGAGGTATCAATGGAAAAAAAATTATAATTCATGATTTAATACGTACTCACCTAAAAATGCCAATAAGCATTACACCCTTTCATTATCAACTTTTTCTGTAATTTTTCAGGTAAGTAAATTTACGATATATATTATGCATCAAAATACTGATAGCGTGCCGAAGTTAAACAAATGGCGAGGCAGGTGCAAACGCAACTCAGTAACATTAGCGTTTTATGTATTTCCGTAGCAAAGCATAGGCATTCGGTCAATGTTAAATATGACAAATAAATTGTTATGTTTCATGATAGATAGTTCACTTCTTAAGGGACACGCCGACTGAAATGAATTTCTGCTGAGCTGAAATTTTAACTGTGTGTTAACAACTCATATGTGTAGCAATGTACAAAATTTTGTTTTGTAAACTTGTTTCTTTTTCTGAAAATGTTTGAAAATTATTTTCAAAATTTGGCATTTTTGAAAATGTTCCTTATATTATGTACTTGACAATATTTGAGCTATTTTTACATCTATATGTAGGGCTGAGCATTGTTATTATTTCAGAAATTGAACTAAACTGTGGCGAGAAAATAATTTTGTTTATTAAGAGCTTCTTCATACGGTTATTTAAATATTGGCACTTCGAAATTTTTTTCACTCTAAATACTTGAAAAATTAAGAAACTGATACTTCTATTTGAAGGTATTAGCATGTGGATTATGTACAAAAAGAATGAAGACAATATCTTAATATTTGTGACGTATAGAAGGTTTTTGGTACCAGAAATCATGAAGCTGAAAAAAACACATTTTTCTGAAAAACGGTAATAATTTATTAAATTAGATACAAAGATAATAATTAAAATTGTCCTGCAGCGTATGCTACATCATCATCCTTTTGTTTGACAGCTCCTTTTTTCACTTTACCTAATTTATAGGCTATTAATATAAAAAGTTAGAAAATAGATATGTTTTTCATATATTGGTCAAAATTTCAGTATAACTTCAGTTTCATATTTACCTATAACATTATTGACGAACGAACACGTAATACATTATTTGGTGTATTTCATTTCAAATCTATTGTTGTCTGCATCCGGTAAAATGATTCCTCACGTTGAATCGCTTCTAGGTCAAGTTCTAAAAAAAAAGAATGCTGTACCGCGTTTCACTACGGCAAGGTTGTTGACGTAGTCTAAAAAAAAACCAGAAGGACAAAGAATGTGAGAAAGGTTCCGATTGTTCCGGTCAAACACTTTCGGAATTTACATACACTGAAATTGATTTTCCTTAAATCCAAGAAACGTCACGAAGATTTATCGGCAATTTCTTTAGGTATCCGGGGCAGTTAAGATTCTTGAAATTAAAAGTATAATTCACAGGGACAGGCAATATGTTACAACAGTTCACGATTTATTTGAAAATTGAAGGTCCATCTAGAAATATCTTCGAGGATCTTATGAGAGTGACTAACAACGACTATGTCATCTTAGGTTTACTTTTATTAACGCCTCGTACAAGTTGAATACTTTTAGTAAATATTTAATTGCATTTCAAATACGAAATTGGATACTTTCTAAATGACTTAATGTTTCTAAAACTGCAAAATATTTGTAACGTTCTTAACGATAGAAATAATTAATCTACACTTATATTCAGGGAATATTGTAATACTAAATAAACAAAATTTAATTGACACGTTGCATTTTTTGCAACAAAACTAATTTTGAAGAAAATCTAATTAAAATAAAATGTTTATATATATATATATATATATATATATATATACGAAGAAATCAGTGTTACAGTCCCAATAAAATAATTTATCATATATTTTGTTAAGCTTTCAGATTAATTATCCAGTATCACGTGAATAAATAAAAACAACTAAAACATAAAATATCTGATGACAGTTAAAAATATTCCCAGTACCGTAGAAAGTCAAAATAGCTCCCGGTAACTTAAGAGAGTAAAAAGACCAAAAATAGTCGATTATTTTTAAGGCTTATATTTAAACGAATTAATAACAAAACGGACAAGAAGAATTCATCAGTATTATTAATTTACAAGAAATAATATAGTAGAAAATTCACGACAACTTGTATTAATTTAATAAGACCTCCAATTTTACAAATTCCGTAATAATTCATTTTGATTAATTTCCTTAAAGTTTTAAACGGAAGCTTTCTCCCAAACTGTGCCATGTTCTTTTAAACACAGTGAAAAGTTTTTTTAAAAAATTTACTAGATATCCTTTGGTCAAAAAAAGTATATATAATACATTCAATGTTTTCAAATGAATAAAATCAAAATGACCTCAGAATATAGTTTCAAAACTTCAACTTTTATCACAAATATTGCAACGTAGATACGTTATTAAATTCGACAGTGAATTTTTAAATATAAATTCTGATGAAAAAGAAATATATCTATATATATATATACACATAGTTAATTTTGATACATACATATAATTATTAACTATGCGGAAATGTATTATTGACATAGAAAAGAGGTCAACAAAGAGGTTGGGCAAATTGATTTTATTTTGAAATATTTCACCGCATGCGGTCCTTTCGTATTGCGTTCAATTTCACGGCAAAAAACAAACACGAATTTTTTCGTCAAAACAGCCACCGACAATTGTGATCTTCAATTAACTGAAACATCAAACCCTCCTAGATGCCATCAATTGGAATTTAGTTTCCTGCAGTATCACTTTTATAACTATAGTAAAATACCTGCCAAATAAATACATACACATTTTTCGACCAATCTCTAATTAAACAATACCTAAATATGCAATCTCAATATAGACTTAATTACCTATAGATAGTTATTTTGTACCTTGATAATAAAAATAAGTGAAACATTCCGAGCATTGCTTCTCAAAAACATTATTATTTAAAGCTTGGATATGTCTGTCACGAATAAAGTTCTTTGTTTATATTGAAGTCTTAGCAGCAAAAACCTTTTTAAGAACTTCATATATTGAGAATTAATCATACATTTTATGAAAAAAAGAAACATTGTTCTTGTAGAGCAGCAGGAACGGTTTGAAATTAGATCCTTGTCAACCTAGAAACTAAGAAATAATAACAGATGAGCGAATTTAGGTAAAACATTTTTTTTATTCACTAATTACACTAATAGCCTGTTTTCTTGAGTATCTATAACAGGCCTTATTTTCATTTCTTACAATGTTTGTGTTACAGATTTATTCTATTTTATTTTATAAATACTTAGAAACAATTTAATTTAAAATACGTAAGAGGCATTTGAAAATGTTAATTACTTTGATACTTAATGAATAAACTTTTTTGTTGGCCTAATAATATAAATAATAATTTCTATATAGATCATTATAATTTAATGACGCATGTCTACAGAACTTTAACGGTTAATAGTTTAATTAATGACGAATTTAAGCCAACTTCTTCTTCTACTTCCTTCGCTCTATGGACTATTCAGGGTCTTGGCCTACCGGGAATTGAAGTCAACGATTGTTCATAAATATTTCAAAATAGCTATGCCTGCGTCTTAGTTCGCGCGGAAATAGCTCTTATTATTTTGCCCTAAAACGAAACAAAAAGAAGAGAATTTTGATAAATTTAAATTCATTGAATATATAAAAAGTACGGTATCGTTTATTTATGATCGCTTCAGGGCAAATCTTATAACTCGCAGTCGGTTTTGAACAGGTTCCGCTTTCACGTGTTTTGGAACCAATTACAAACTTCCAGACAGACAAAACTTCTATGACAATTATTGGGATTAATTATATTTATTTTATTTGTTTTAAAAAATGATCAATTACTAAATATTAAAATTTACCTGACGTGACAAATAAAACCAATTTACGTATACATGGTATCAATAATTCAAAGAAGTTTATTTCTCAGGTAGTTAGCTTTCTGCCAAAAATACGTTAATTATGGCGCGAATCCTGTTGCAAAATAGATGAAGTGAAGTTTATAACTCGCAGTTGTTTTTCGGGTCACCTTTCAAGCGGAAATGCACTATTATAACTATTTCAATTAATATCTTCTGAAATCTGCAAGATATGGAAATGAAACATACACGAAAATTTAAGTTAAAATTCCTGTTTCAGTCCCAGAAAGTTTCACTGACATCCGTTAAGCCATTTCGGATTATAAACATATCAAGGGTGTAGACAACCCGCATATACTTTGGAGATTATAACGCACGTATGCCAAGAAACCGTCCCGCAGATTTAATATTTATATTATATTAATATCTTCTGCAATCTATCTAAATGAAATATTCATGAATATTTGAGTTAAGTATCCTCTTTTTAAACCCTCAAATTTTCATTAAAATCCGTTGAACCGTTCCGGAGCCTATTCGAGACAAACATACAGACCGACAGTCAGTCAGACAAACAGAAACTTCAATTTCATTTATTGCTGTAGATATTAATTTTCTGTTCAGCTAACGAAATCTCAAGTATTCTTCTCTTAATTTTGGCTGTTAATGGTTTAAAGTGTACACAAAAAAAGTCCAGTTAATTTACATGAAAGAAAACCAGCTGTCGATGTTGCTAAATTGGATTTTAGAATGGATTACTTAATTTCTTATGTTAAGGGATTTGAATGGAATTGAATAATACAGCTCATTCACTACACGGAATACTGTTTTGTAATGTTTCATCATCCCTGACAAATACTTATTCATATCTATCGTATACTTAAAGAAGGCAATTTAGAACGTATCCCCCCAAAAAATATTTTTCTACTCGAACAGTAAAATATTAAGCATGTAAATCAATTCAGACGTTTGTAATATAATCGCCTAAGTAATTTTTTGGATTCCATGTATTTATCAGTGTGTAATTTTGCGTCGTAAATTTAAAATTTAAGTGATGAAGTCCACAAATATCGAAGAAACGTCGTAGATGAACTAAGTAAATATAAAATTGTTTGTTGACAAATTGGCTGTATTGTTTATTTGTCATATTATTTATTACTTGAATAATCGCCTAATAATATACTCATGGATGAGTAAAATAATTTTTTTTAAATATTGTAGAAATTAAATCAACAATCCAGGTATAATTATAAATCTGAATTTAACGCCTAAAATTGAGTAGCTGAAATTATTAAATTATACACTTTCTAATATCGTACTTAATTTATAAATTGTATTAGAACAACCTACGAGTTCAGTCCGAAATTCTAAAATGTATATTGTCACATCGGAAAATTATATTTATGAGGCTTTCCACTCTTTTCTACGTCATATTTCTTTCAATGATTTAATTTGCTAATGTCAGATTATAAAACTGGGAGTTTCATAAATTCTCATATAACAAGCATATATTCACAAGTTGATATAATGCCATTGGTGAGAAGTACTAAATTTCAAGTTCTATTGTTACTCACGGAGACAGGAAAAATTCTGTCTTATTATTTTGTAGCAACACAGTCCCTCATGTTTCGTGTTTATGAAAGAAGTAGCAGTAGCGATGGCGAAAGTAATGTGTCGTCATTTTGTCGTGTTAACAACACCATATTCCACGATGCCTTTCGCATTGCGATATATTTTTACTGTTTCCCTTTTAATATTCGTACCTCGTGCTATATTATACAGTTATAGCGTGGCATGAAAACTTTTATTGTTGTAATCAATGTAGCAAACTTTACTAATGAACTATCTGCACGGGGGAAGCTAAACGATTGTCAATTTGACTAATTAACGAAGTGATTTAAAGGGGATAGTTCTACGTCCTTCCTTTAAGAGAAGCAGGAGATATGAATTATTATACATCTGAGGAGAATTATAGAATTACTTTTACAGATGTTGTACATCGACAGTATAGAATTATTTCCAAACAATATTCTAATGCAAATACTTCTCTTTTTTATTTAATATGTTTGACTTTAAGCATTTCTTCTAAAGACAGGAAACGAGAGGGTTGTCCGCTTTGCTCACTCTCCCGTATAATAGTATAAGAAGGAATGTAAACGGGGGATTATTAAGGAGGATCAAGATAGCTAAGCGCCTCTGGGCTGTAATTTAAGGATCCCGCCCGGTGATTCACCTAAAAGTGATACAGGGGAAAACCCCAGATCAAGTAGGTCGGGCATTTGGTACTTTACCCACGCCTTTCCGATAACGGGAGACAGCGTTTGTTGTGGGGACGCACCAAACCCGACTCCATGGATCGGCCAGATTTAGAGGATCATCTCTTCATTGAGAAACGTCCGCTCTAGTTCAACGATACTTTACCAAATAGATTTACGGTCAATCTCGTTAACCCGTAAAAACTTTTTTGTGCCATGGATACATAAATAACATCCATTGTTTATGTCATCTGCACAGCCAACAAAATACCATAAAGTAAATAAAGAGTACAACCGCTGATACGTTGGAAAAAATAATATAAACTTATATTGAACAGCAATTAGTATCCGACGTTTCGTTCCTAAATTTGGAATCTCACCTTGTGTGATTAAAACTCTATATTTACTAAAGAAATTTAATATATATATATATATATATGTAGTAAAATATTTTATAATAATTTAATATATATTATACAATTTTTCTTTTGAATAGGCTGTTGTACTATTTATTTCCAAACAGTATTGCAATTAACTTAAAGTTGTTAAAATTTTATTAATTAATTCTTATGTATTTATTATTAATTGTTATTTAAGAGTAGATCTGATTTGGTTAATATTCGCTACGAAATTAATAATTATCCCGTTGAAAAGCATAGCAATAAATTATTTTCGTAACTGTAATTTTTTGCCTAATATTCAACAATAAGTCGATCTATGGCGTTATAATCATTTTATGTCATCTGAAAATCAAAATTTAAATGTAAGATTAATAATTTAGGAATAAACATTGTTGTTTGCAAAAGATGTTATAGGTCAAACGAATAGATCGTTACAAAACTGCTTTCGTGAAAATAAAAATGATTTTTAAATTAAATAGTCAAAATTGCTCACAATTTTGATTAGAAAAATGTATTTTCCCACAATGATGAATGAAGTGTTTTACATCAACTCCACTCCAACAGATTCAAGTTGGAAATCTGATACTAATAATTTAAATAACATTTATGATACTCTGTTAACATACTAATATAGACATCTTTTGTAATATACCACAGTAATAGAATTTAAGACGTTATTGCAACAACAGGTTGCTTGGCGGCCACACTTCACTGTTTCTTGACAGTTTAATTTATTCACGTCAAAATTATTTAGGGAAGAAAGGATTGCATCAAAAATTGTAAGCACGGTAGACGTAGAAATACACAGGTCGGCGACTAGACATTTTTCTGTGTAATGAAGGGTGTTTCTTTTGTATTTTTGGATGGTAAATAGGGAAAAATTGTAAAAAAAAATTCACCACGTATAATTTTGCCTAAAAATCCGGATAGCCTATATTAAGGTACACGACAATATAATCTTTTTTTCCCATTCCAATTGATTCCTAAGTCAGGTTTTATGCTAAGAACTATAAAGTAATATAAAAATTAAGAAAATTACTAAACGTGCGACTGATGGAAGGCGAGGAGAACATGAAATGATGAAGCACTTTCGTCAAGCAAGTTTCCCGAGCTGTCCGAAGCAAAGCTGAAGGAGGGTGTTTCGGTCGACCCTGATATTCGAAAGCTTATGAAGGACAAAAACTTTGGAAACGTAAAGGAAGTCGTTGAGAAAACAGCATGGAATTCCTTATACGTAGTTGTAACAAAGCATTTTCGTAACTAGACAGATCTTAACTTTGAAAGAATCGTGGACAAGATGCAGAGAAGTTTCCAAGCCCTGGGATGCTCAATGAGTTTAAAACTGCACTTCTTGGAGTCACATCTGGACTATTTTCCGGAAAATCTTGGTGCAGTAATTGAAGTGCAAGAAGAGAGGTTTCACTAGGACGTAAAGGAAATGGAGTGGAGATACCAAAGACGGTTGAATATAAATATGATGGCCGACTACTGTTGGATGCTGCACAGAGATGCGGCGCACAGGCGGTAAAGCTGGAAACGAAGCTTCGAAAGGGGAGAGGGGAATGTAGATAGTATAAAGATTTTAAAAACTGTTAATCAATTTTATTATTATAACATTAAAATAAGACAATATAACGTGTTATATAGTTTTATTTAAATATATACTATATATTACTGTTTTGCATAGATTTTCTTTCCACTTTGAGGAAAAAGGTTACGAGATGGGGGAATTCAGGGCATCAAAAACCATAGGTAACACCCAAAACGGCATGAAAATAAAGAAGTGTCAATTTGCAGGACTGAGTTATCCGAGTCGCGGTTAACCGAGACAGTTTGAAATGCAGGGAGAAAAAAACTTAGAGATCCCTCGCTTTAGCGCCTCATTTATTTGGGATTGTCATTGTACCCTCAGTTTTACATAAATATATCTTTGGCTACGGAAGCCATGTTTATCCATTCCAATTATCAGCACAGTCATTCACGATGTTCCCCAACTAAATTTTGAGGAGGACGATACAACGAAATAGTCAAGAAAATATCTCACCCTGATGGCTTAAAAGTCATTCAATCAGCTGCTCCTTACATTGAGAAACAAGAGGAGAACTTTCCGTGTCATTTTCTCTATCTACATCGTTGGCGCAGTAGTGCAACGGTAAAGAGAAGCAAGAAATTAACCTAGAATAGCGCGAGACACAATTTCGGGAAATGGTTTTGTTCTACTAAAGTAAAGTATGTTAATTATTGTTAAGGGACACGGGGACTGAAATTTCGGCCAAAAACTGAAAAAAAGATTATCTATTTTTTTCATATTAATATGCCTGACAAAAGAAGGAAGGTGAAAATAATGCTGCAGGACAATTTTAATGAATACTTTTGATTCTAAATTAATAAATTATTACTTCTTCTTTTTCAGGAAAATGTGTTTCTCAGCTTCATGATTTATGGTACGAAAAACCTTATATGCGTCACAAATATTGTATACTGGCTTTATTCTTTTTGTACATAATCTACATGCTGATACCTTCAAATATAAGTATTAATTTTCTATTTGTTCAAGTAGTTTAGGTGAAAAAAATTTCAAAGTGCTGAAAAGTGCCAATTTTTAACTATCTTAGTAAAAAATTATTTTCTCCCCACAGTTTTATTCAATTTCAGAAATAATACTGACAATAAAATGGTCAGCCTTACATATTAATGTGTGTTGTTAAGACACAGTTAAAATTTCAGCTCAGTAGAAATGCATTTACAAAAATTTTAAATTTCAGTCCGCGTGCCCCTTAAAGTACTTATTTTTAAACGACTTTAATTATATGTTTGTATTGTATTTATTAAATCTACAAATGGGCAGATGCCCGGTGGCAGATACATAGGAATTAAACAATAATTAATAAACTGGTCGTAAGGACCATATTTAACCTATAGTTGAATGTATAATTATATTCAATATAAATAAATAAGTGTGGAATCATATAATTAGAAATGAATTATTAAAAAAAATAGAATTTTTTCCCTGAAAAAAAAACTGGAAATATAAATCACTTTAGTATATTTTTAGAGATTTCGCAACACTGATCACTTCACTAACTGCACTACACTAAACTTAGATTGGGTCGAAATTTTCTTCCTGTTAGAGGAAGTTCCCCATACACTCCTGCAGGCAGATTGTTCCAGTCATTAATTGTCCTATTTAGGAATGAGTATTTTCCAACATCTGTTTTTTGGTTCCTTGCTTGTAATTTAAACAGGTGATCACTCCTCCCGTTCCGAGTCGATTCTTTCATTCTATCTCGGATTCCCTGCCAAGGTTTTTGACCTGCAAAAGCTCTGTAGAAAATGTGTAGCTTAGCTCTTTCTCTTCTTGTCTGTAGCGTGTCCCACCCTAGTCGCTTTACCTTTTCGTTCCCATGCCCAGGTCCTATTTGTACGAATTTTGTCGCCCTTCTTTGCACCCTTTCTAAGGATTCTATTTGACCTATCCTGTACGGATCCCAGCATGCTGCACCATATTCCATAAGTGGGCGTACTAATGCCAAATATGCCATCTCTTTAGATTTCGCATTCCCCTTGTTGAGTGTTCTCATGACAAAGTGCAAGGTGTTCCACGCTTTCCTTGTAGCATAGTTTACCTGCCCCAGCTTACTGTTAAAATATATGCCTAGGTATTTACAGTTTGTCTCCTGGATCAAGGCATATTGAACGCGCATTTTAGTAAAACTAATCGCCTTACTTTTACTATTGTTGATTTTGATTTTATTCCGCTTAGCCCATGTAATTAGAGTATCTAAGTCAGTTTGGAGAGCAGCTGCGTCTTGTTCCCCATTTATTTCTCTGTAAATTACACAGTCATTTGCAAAAAGTCGGACCTTAGAGTTTATATTATTAGGCAAATCATTAATAAAAATGAGAAACAATAATGGGGCAATAACTGATCCCTTGGTGTGTTGTAACGAAGCTGTCTTTGTCATTCGTTATTTATTCTGACCTCTCGGGTTGCCTCGTGGTAGGCAGGGGTAACCGAAAACCAAAATCTCTAAAATTAACACAGATTTATTCACGTGAATAAAACAAAGAAAATAACCATTTAAAAATTTATGGAAACTAATACAAAACTGGTACAGAATTCCAGACTCGCACCGCCGTTAGCTTCCGACGAAAAGTCTCCATAAGGCGGATATTTTTTTATAGGTTCCTTACTATATGCCATTTATTTATTTAAAATAAGATTTGATTATAGGAAATAAGGAAAGACCCAGCGTTTCCGTTCCGGTCTACTATCTGTTAGCGACTCTCACGATTTTTTCAGCACTTCATAAAATTCTAACTTGAACGGTAAAAAGTTAAATCGTAATCGTATTTTTATGTCGACTTGCAGACCGACGTCTGACGCAAAATGTAAGGAAATCCCACCGTTGATTTTGCTGAGATGCGGCAAATATTTGTAGCGACAGACCTTCCGGTGGATTCTGCTTACTTCCTGTCTCCTTTCACGTGCATCATCTCGGGAAAAATACAATAATTTTACATTCATTTGCTACTAAACTAGTTCTGGTGAAACACATTACAACCTGCTAATTCAGATTGAAATTAATGGAAATAGTAATCATACTATCGGCCGTTAATTTATTGCCGTTACATTTTCAACCTTGAAGTAATTCACACGAATTATAAGAAAATATTTTCATATGGATTTTGCAAAGAATTTTTTGTCTAGTGATTGTGTAACATATATGGTGACGGGACCGACGGAGGTCTAAATTTTTTGGCTTTATGACGGAATGTATCCCAATCCTTCGGCAACGCCAGGAAAATTCAAATTAGGACGGGCGCACGGAATTGCGGTGGATTGTTGCTTATAGAATTGATTACGTTATTCAGCGAGACGAATGGCCAATCGCGAATGTGGTTTGGACTCTATTTATGTATGGCGGGTACATTGCGTTATTTGTTATGTAAGACTATCGCGCACGATCAGTTCCTTTCCCTGTGCTATTGCAAGAGCCTTCGTCCACTCGCAGCCAACAATATCTTTCTCCGCATCTATGTTTTTTTTCTCTTTCTCAGAATAAATTAACTTATTTGAGCGAATAAAACGAAGCATTTCTTCACTAACTGCAATGAGATCTGTAAAAAATTTGTACAAGTTATCACTTTTCGTCGAAATATCGATCGCATTCTAAAGACTTTATAGGATTAGAACAAAAAATTATAAAATTAAATTATATTTCGAAGTGAAATATTCAATATAAAATAAAATAAATGACAGACTTACATTATTCAACGTTTGAGAAATTTGGTGTCGCGGACATCTCTCGAAATAATGTGGTAACAATGAGTGCTTTACGCTGTCAAATTTTTACAAATGGAATAAGAATTTAACAAAGATTGAACTACTATAGCAAAATAGATTCGCATATCTTGTGCAAATTACTCGTATCATTTTTCACATTAAGAAGTAATTATTTTCTTCATCTAAAATTTCCACATTTTACCAATCTTAATTATGATTCTTCATATGCATGTGTTTGGGCATAAATTTTGAATATCTAATTTAATGTTCTTTTTATGTTCATAATGCTGTTTTAATTTGTCTAATATACATAGCATTACAATCAAAACAATTAATTTTGTGATAACATTGTCTTTCCAGAAAGTTAATTTTTCTTTAATAATTTTAACGAAGTTTAAATTATTCATAGATTTAAAAACAACACTTATACCGTAATCACGAAACATTCAATTAGTTTATATTGTATGTTACTTTTATAAGGCTAAATTATGTAATTCATTTTTCTGCTTTTAATCTTTTTTAACAGATCAATTATTATAAATATGCCTTATTTTATTCAGCCTAATTTTGTCACGTTTGTTGATGAAATTAATTGGGTGAGATTTTAATAATAGAATATTAGTGACTGTATTTAAATTTTCACTGTAATATTTATTATGTGACATGACAGCCTTATCTAACAGATTATAAACCATAGCTTTCTTTTGGAAAATCTGGTGATAATAACTACTCCAGAATTTGCATATTTTTGATACAAATTGGTAATAATTTTGTTATTATCAGAACATCCAGAAAATTAATAAAGTGATTGTGTTCTATTTTATAGGTAAAATTAAATCTCTACGTGTGTGTTACTGTATCTCACGATCCTACAGCAACGTGACAATATTTACTAATTTGGATAATTTCTCCAACAGGAGCTTTCGGCCATATTCAATTTTTTTCAACAACATTTTTCCATTTCTATTTTACGAGATATTTTTCAATTCTAATGAGAAACCATTCGACTACCAAAAATTGAAGAAGTTCCGACATGGGATTATTCTAAATGGCTATCCTGTGACAAGCGGTTGTGATTTTGATTACACGCGCAAGTAACTGCATTAGCAAAAATTTCCAGAAAAAAAATTGAAAATTGTCACTGTCTAGCCTAAAGCTCTTTAGGGAAATTAAGGAAATTTATTAATACTATTAATAGATGAATTTTTCAATTTTGAGACATATTTAAAACGCAAGGGGATCGGATTAAGATAATACTACTTTTAATATCTTATAAATGTCTTAACGAAGTTTTCTTTCATTGTTTTAATAGACTGTGTGACAGAGACCTGTTCTGTCAGAGTTTGTTCTTGTCAAACTTTTAAACGAAGAAAATGTAACGATTCACAACTTAACAAAATCTAATTTGTTCAATTTGGACCAAAACAACATCTCTTTCACAGGAACTATGTACGTCGTCAGATAAAGCAAATGAATTTAATCAAATGTCACTCCAAAGAAACGAAGTAACATTCTACTGACTGACGGAGTCATTTATATATTTTAGTGAACAAATTGTCGTAAGAAAAGATCGAAACAGGTTTTTAATTGGAGAGTCCATTAAGTATTTTTATTTGTTTCAGTTAGAACATTATTTTGGCTACCTTTTTGCACTCATTTCATGAAGCGTGGAGAAACAATTGTCGTTTGTAGCTCGACATTACAAATAATCGTATTACAGAATTTTAGGCTAATTTTCAGATATTCACACTGGACCCTTATCAGCTTAAGTTTTGTGGTTTTTTAGGTCATTTCTCCCCTCCACCGCAGTCCACGTTGTGATCAAACGAATTCGATTCATGATCCTCATATGGGCAGACGTTTTCTTCTTGTAAATTAGACGTGATATCTTTTACTTCTGCATACACTGGAATTTATATTTTTGTTTTTCCCAAAATGCCCAAGAGGTACAAACTGTGTTTCTGCAAACCGGCTTAAAATTATAAAAAAATTAATCATGTAAAGGGGACAAAAGCAAATAGCTTTTTTATTTTTATAATACTGTATATATATAAATGAATTTTTCTTTCTCTCTGATGTATAACGCGTAATTGATATTAAAAACGCGCTTGCACATTTAACTAATCAATTTAATTAAACGCCCAGTTACGTTTAAAGCTGCTTAATTTTCGAAATGTATTCTTTTTTCGTCACGATGAATCAAATTTATTATCTGGCTCAGGTTACTGTAGAACATGGAGGAAAACATTATAGAATATAACTCGATCTTGGTGTTGACGCTGAGTGACAGACTGACATCAATAACGAGACACGCGACACTTGCTGTCGTATTGTATCAAATCAGTTTCTCGTCATCCCCTCGTCAAATCCGGGCAAGTGACAACCTTTCGGCACCTTGCGATCGCTCAGGTATTCAAAGTAGTCTTACTCCTCGCAAAATATCATCTGTTGTATGCGATGTTTATTATATTACGAATAATGTGATTATTATTATATGTGATTTTAATTAAACGAGAACAATAAAAATATTATGATGAGAATGTTTTATTTTTCTAAAGCGGGGAACAGCGGTTTCTGAGCAACTTCACAATCATTTATTTGCATTCTCTTTCATACACAATATTTAGGAGACGAACAGAATTATAATGAACGTATGTGTTAGAAGTAAGCGTCACAATTATCGATATTAAAGCATGGTGGAAATCTTTCCTTCTTTGTCTGGAGAAAAATATTATATTTCTTATACCAATAGTACAATAGTATCATTATTCTTATGATGGCCTTGATTGATTAAATATTTTCCCTTTGTTCTATCAATCGCCAATAATATATACATTTATATTTTTTTAATTCTGTATTTATAGTCACATTAATATTAGAGGTCACTGAAAACACGACAGAAAACACTTACGCCCATGCCAGGAATCGAACTTCTGACCTCTGTGATACGAGGCCACAATAACACAGAGCTGGTCTTTTTTATACCAATATTTGATATGGAACTTGGATTGAAACGTAGTATTCTGATTTAAGTTTACAATAAATAAAAAGACGTCTTATAAGTCCGTATATAATTTTATTCCTATTTAATTAATATAAATCCCAAAAAATTGTAGTGTAGAACTCATATTTAATCTATTGTAATGATATATTTGTAGTATGCCTGATGAAGTCTCAAAAGGGAGAAGAAACGTCGTTATTTCTATTAATTAAATAGTAATAGAATTGTATGCTGACTTATTGGCCGTTTTTTAATTTAATGGAATTTGGATATTGGTCACCCTTCAAAAATAAATTTATAAAGAAAATGAATTCTGTACAACATATATGTTTTAGATACATATCTTATAGAATGAATCTTCGAACCTCGTTTACGAACCATGATTATAGATTAACTGCTACAGAATTTAAAATCCTACCTCTCATAACTGAACGTTGCTCCAAAGACAATTTTTTTAATTGGAAAATATCTCGTAAAAATGATCCAAATTAGTAAATATTGTCACGTTTCTGTAGGATCGTGAGATACAGTAACACACACACGTAGAGGTTTAATTTTACCTACGAAATAGAACACAATCACTTTATTAATTTTCTTGATTTTCTGATAACAAAAT
Organism: Eucriotettix oculatus; assembly: GCA_034510155.1. NCBI lineage: Eukaryota > Metazoa > Arthropoda > Insecta > Orthoptera > Tetrigidae > Eucriotettix > Eucriotettix oculatus. Next base: position 47,181,847 of record CM067380.1, read on the forward strand.
TATTACCAATTTGTATCAAAAATCTGCAAATTCAGGAACAGTTATTAATTATATGTCTAATCACCATATTTTCCAAAAGAAAGCTGTCAAGGTGTCACATAATAAATACTACAGTGAAAATTTAAATACAGTCACTAACATTATTTTATTAAAATCTTACCCAATTAATATCATCAACAAACGTGACAAAATTAGGCTGAAAAAATCAGGTATATTTACAACAATTTAACTGTTAAAAAAGATTAAAAGTAGAAAAATGAATTACGTTGCTTCAAAGACAATTTTTTTTAAAAAAAATCGTTAATAGCGACATTAAATCAGCGTTTATTTGATTAATCAAATAAATTTTGACTTCCTTCTAGAATCTGTAGATTGAAAAATGTATTTGCAGTAAAGCATTGTAGATGAAATTATAGTTTAAACATTAAATTTGGCTAATCTTTTGGATATTGACTTGAAATTTTATTAATTATTTATCTGGTTTAAGAATAATTTACGAGTGATTATATATATTTATGTATGTATTATAAATGTAATTTGTTATTAATGTGTATTATTGTGTGTCACTGTGTAATTAATAAGTGAGGGTGGATCAAAAATAAATGACGCCTGTGTCAGAAAATGTAACAACGGAATAGGTTAAGATCATAGTCTGAACTGTCATTTACACATCACTACCGTTCAACAAAGCTACCATCCATTTGTACACATTTAAGCTATCAAAACCAGTTTGGAAAAATTAACGCTTTTGCTTCTTGACCCTATATAGTTTTACATCCCAACTGAGAAAATTATTCGTTGGGGAGAGCCACACGATACGTTCAATGAAGCAGCAAGAGCGTGAACTGTAACTCGTCTGTCTCCTCGAATCACTTCATCAGCACGTTCTCTATTGCCATCTGTGACAAATGTTGGCCGGCCGCTGGTCGGTTTATCTCAAATCGGTGTTTCTCACGTGCCCAAGAAATAATTTCTGGCATGAGGTCGAGAAGCAGAACCCTGATTTTTTCCAAACTGGTTTTGATGCCTGGGTTCAACGATGACGCAAATGGGTACAAATGAATGGCATAAGAACTGGTACGTAAAGTCGTTATTAATATGAGAAAAGTGTACATAGATGATTGTTTTCAAAGTATGTCCGTGATGTAAATTACAGAACAAGAATTTTATTCACGAATATGATCAAAAAAATTTAAAGCTTCAGAAGAAATTAGACTGAATAAATATTTGGGACTGTAAATTGTTTCTTCACTGTAAAATTATATTAATTAAAGTTTATGAGAGGGAATTCCTACGCATTTTCCTCCTGTTCGTTCACGAGAAATTTTTCATGAAAACTAAACATAAGAAAAAGAATTTGTGTTAAGGAGCCGCATTAACACTCTAAAAAGGAGCGTTCCTCTTTAAGACAGGCCGGCGAAGCAAATATCAAGAGACGAGAAACAAAGTGAACCTTCTCGGTTTATTATAAAATTTTCTAAAAGCTTTTCTACGATGCGAATAGTACTTCATTATTGTTTTACGTCTTCTGTGAAGGATGGCCGTGTTTCTTCACCCGCATTCTTTTCCGCTAACTCCGTCTCACATCGGCACGCAGCGCGCAACTCTGAATCAGACAATTATTAAATCACTAATTACAATCTTACATTGTTCACATTGCAAGGTATCTAGCATTCTTAATCGGACCACTCTGTAATTCAGCTTAATTTGTGTTCTAGGAATTTCAAAATGTAACATTTTACTGGTTTAAACCTACATCATAAAGTTCCTTCTAAAAATGTTTACTCAATTAATGACATTTTATTTTGATATAAATATTTCTAACCTTTTCGGTCGCTTTAAATTTTTTCAGAATCCTCAATTATTTTTAGAGCCGCACACTAATGAACTAATGTGCCTATACTGATTTCAAATTGAATAACTCATCCATAAACTAAAAGAAATAATGTTGAATAAAAAATCATATTTACTGATATGCTTCAGAGTTTCACTACTTATAATATAACCGTCTGCTGTTCCTTCTACCCACAACATTTTCTTGTTCTGAATCCCACGATGTATGCTCGCCTAAATTATCTCTTCTTTTGTTTCATATTTCTCTAGAGGCTCTTTCTCTCACCTATTCTACTGAAAACCTCCTCATTTCGTAGTCTGTCAGTCCACTTAATGCTCAACATTCTTCTGCATCACTGCATTTCAAATGTCCGTGCTCTTCCTTTACGCTCCCAACCGTGGACGGGTGAACATCAGCAGTATCCACGTATTATTCTAAACAAAAGTTCATCACAATTGAAATCACAGCTTCAACTCGTTGAGGAATCACACAAAAAAAAAATCTGGAATCATTCGAGTCCTTTTTCACTCTGTTTTATATAAAGAATATTGTTAAACTATGTCCAGAAAGGCAATTCAATGAAACGCAACTGATTTAGAATCTCTATAATAAAAAATATGTTGTTTTTGTATCCCTGTTTATTTATACATTAATTATACAAATTTAAACGCCTCGAAAAATAGCAACGGAACTTGCACATATATTCTTAAAAAGCCGGAGGGGAACACTGTAGGAGAGAAATTCTAATGTGTCAGCATGTGTCAAGTCTGTGACGTAACAAAGATGGAATACAGGGACTTCAGCCATATTTAATTGCCCCTTAATACGGTTTCCTATTTGCTTCAATTCTGCTATTATAACCTTTGTTCAATTACATCCTTCATACATTAACCAGGAATACATGGAAAGATAATATAAAAAAGGCGAAAGATTCTTTTAATTACCTGAAACCGTATTATTCAGGAGCGCCTTTTAACATGACATATTTCATGTAAACACGGCAGACGATTATTCTTGAAAACTTTACATTTTACCATTATACCCTGTAACACGAACTTCAGGGAATATCAAAGACAATACGTAATTTTTTTGGGGGGTTAAAATACCACATGAGAGATTTTTTAATCATTATATTTGACTTGTTGTCAGTAACATAAGTGAGAATTTTCGATAAACTTTGTTAACTGTGTATTTTGAATTTTCTGGATTTTTCCAATCCGAAATCAGAAAATATTTTCAAGTGAGAGTTTCAAAGAATTAATAATTCCAATTATTAATAATTTTTACTGGAATAAAGAGGTTTAGTGGCAGGCCAATATTATTACAAAAAACTTTTAAACCATCCGATAAAATTGCCAAGTTTATAAAACAAAATGTTGAGATTCGAAGCTATTGATTTAATTACGTACGTTTTTACGCTGGTAATAATTCAGTGTATTAAGGCTGAGAGAACATCTTGTAATGGGCGATTGTAGCGGGATGGTGACGTCACAGTGACAACTTTGTTTGCAGATATCTCCGTAATTACGAGTAGGATTAAAAAATTTTTTTTCGCCTTTCATCAAGAGTATCTATAGATAGCAAAAATGAAATTAATTTTGACGGCCCGATATGACTGACGTCACAGATTTAATTGTATATATGTCAGTTAATGAGAGTAGACATTGAAAAAGACTTTCTATAAGCGTCTTTAGAACCATGGGGTAAGTAGGCGTGTGTTGTCCGAAATCGATGCGATCTGTGCCGGTTAAATCACATTAAATCGGAACAGTGCCGACCTCCTGTTGTGTCGTCAGCGTTGCTGCTTCGCGTCACAGAAGTCCTGGTCTCGAATCCTAGCGTTTGCATAAATTTTGTGTGTGTTTGTTTTCACACTGTGAAACTAGAGATAACGAGTTCCCCTACCATAGCCACTAATAACCATAGTAGTTTATGCGACTTTAAATAAGCTAAAAGAAAATTAGATTAGCCTCAAATTATATACTGAGCCGGGATAGTACAAATAAGTATTCGAACTATGAGGCTCTTAATCACAAATTCGAAATATTGATAAATTTTGATTCTATAATTGTAAATTTAACATGTCTGAAACATGATTTTGGAGATTTTTAATGTCCTCGGCAGCAATAAAAAAAATAAAATACTTTTTAATAAATATTTAATTTTAAACGTCAATTATTGCCAATTATTAAGTTGCATTATTACAATATTTTATTTGGATACAAAGAAAAGTTAATGAGTAATCCTAAAATTAAATTAAATTTTCAATGCACACTTGAGACATGAATTACAAATTTTACACGATTCAAATACATTCGGTTCATTATATTATTATATATTATATATAATATTCCTGACTTTCCGCAGCCTCAAAATCAGTCTAATTCATATATAAATTATTTTTACGACTACACGAATGTGTGTAAAAGCTTTCAATATTACTTTTATGAATCATGTAACTAACGGATTTTCCATAAGTCGCAATAAAATAATTAAATGCTCATTAATATATATATTTTAAAAATTTTAATTTATCATATTTATTAATGCTAGAAAACTGGTGGGATTGTAGTTGTTTTAAAAAATTATATTAATTTTCTATGTAATATGGCAATAATTGACGTTTAAATTAAATATTTATTAAAAAGTATTATATTTTTTATTGCTGCCGATATAATACTATAATATATTATATATAATAAGTAAAGAATGTGATTATAAAATCATATAACTGCCCATAATTAATAATTTAATATCCACTTTAGAATATTTTTTAAAATCAATGTTTGTATGAGCCAACTATCACCGGAGCTCCACTTTTCCGATGCACCGAAGCTTTTTTTTTCATTTGAATAAGAATATCGCCATAAATTCACGGCCCATTACACCCGTGTCTAGGTTTACGGTACCGGACACACATAATAGCTGCTTTAAAGTTCAGGAACAAAGCTGACAGTTATCAGGATTCGGTCCAAGGTCGCCTTTTCAGGAACCGGCGAGCTGCATTTCTCAATTGCTGATTCCGATCAGCAGCATGTGTAAATTGAAGCCAGTTCAACCGGACAGACTCTTATGTATGGCAATGATTAACAGAAATTAGTCGAAATGTTCGAAATTAGTAATAATTTTCATTAGACGCAAAATAAGATGGATTTTAAGAGCGGATACTCAGCAGGTGCAAATCGTATGTTAATAACTTCCTGTCCAACTGAATGCGACCGGTTTTTCTTGTCATTTGCTTAAAATTTCTTTTCGGGTGTTTGATTTGCCTTCGACGTAAGAAAGTTAATGAAAATATATACCAAGATTTATTCATTTACTTGCAATACTTTATGGTTTTATCACCAATACATGTTGACATAAATTCCTGACTTGCCGCAGCCTCAAAATCAGTATAATTTGTATATAAATTATTTTTACGACTACACGAATGTGTGTAAAAGCTTTCAATATTACTTCTATGAATTATTTACCTAACGGATTTTCCATAAGTCGCAATAAAATAATTAAATGCTCATTAATATAAATTTTTCAATTTTAATTTATCATATTTATTAATGTTGGAAAAAATTATATATATATAATATATATATATATATAAGATTCTGGTGGGATTGTAGATGTTTTAAAAAATTATATAATTTTTCTATGTAATATGGCAATAATTGACAGAAAAATTCGCGTTTAAAATAAAATATTTATTAAAAAGTATTTTATTATTTTATTGCTGCCGAGGACACTATTGCATTTGAAGACATTAAAAATCCCCAAAATAATATATCGGACATGTTAAATTTACAAATCTAGAATAAAAATTTATCAATATTTCGAATTTGTGATTAATGTCAGACATGTAATTATAGATTTTATAAAACTTTGGCTTTTAAAAATAGTAAAATGGTTCGCCAGTGGGATGATCCATTTCCTAATATTTGACTGTGTATATTTTATCAAATTATGAAAAGCCACTTAAAACAGTCTCACAAAATTATTTTATTTAAACACGTTGAAAGCTTTCGACATTTGTCATAATGATTCTGTAAAATTCAATGAAACAACTTACATAGCGACTACATGGAATATTCTCATGTCATTAATTAAGTTTAGTATAAAATTATGGTACACACCTTATTTAAAAGACTGAATAATGGTAGTGTCGGGCAGCAGTCAGATGGTAAAAACACTGAATTAAAATTTATCTTGCCTAACCAAAATAGCGATCGTCGTTTGCTCCCGCCAACTGACCGTTAGTGTTTTCTTAAACACGTTACAGAAGTCAATCGATAAGTCAAAAATGATTGATAATATATTATCGTCATAATAAACCACATACCCATGTTTTAAAATAATATTGCCTTAGCTTATCTATATTACGTGGCTGGAAAGTACAGTGTTATTTTTGGATTTAGTTTAAGGGTTAATTTATGGTGGTTAAGCCTGGTCTTTAGGCAGGTCGTAGTATATCCTATATAAAATTTTATTTCTTTATTTAACAGAACTTATAAATGATTATTCTCCGAAAGAGGAAAGCTTTTAATATGTGTAAAGTTTCAGCTGAAACATGGATATTAATTTAGATCTATTTTTTTGTGGTAAAGTGGATATGTAACCCATATAAAGCAATGTTGTGTGTTTTAATTAAATTTTAATTTTAACTGACTTTCACCTAAGTTTTAATGTAATAAATGTAAAAGCTCAAAAGTAAAAAAGCTAAAAAGTTCATTAATAAATTGTGAATAGAAAATTTAATAAACTTACTAAGGTGCTTATTCTAATTTTCTGACTTGTTGGCTATTATATTATTTCATTTTAAATATTTAATTTGCTGTAAATAACATTTCATTCTAGTCATGTAGACTATTCTTAATGTCATGTCTAAGTACAATGAGGTTAAAATTTAAATATTCCTATATGGAGTAGAAGTGGCTAATCAGAAATATGTGAAGCTGATATTTAAATAATTTTAGTATTTTATTTAGTTAAATTAGTGACCGGGAGCTTGCTAATTCTTTTACTCCTCCTCTATGTTCCATTACTTGTGTGTAACTGATATTGTCTTCAAATTTATATGTACAATAATTTTATTTCTTTGTATTTAATGAATGCTCGTCAGAATAGAATTCATAAAATTTGTTTGAATAGGTCTCCCCGCGATGGACGGATTCAGCTTCCCTTCCATTTTGAGAGAAAAAATTCCTATTTAGATAGTAAAAGAATTATATATATTATGCTTCAAAAGGAAATTAAAAATTATTTTTGTTGGAGCTACGGACAGTAGAAATTGGTATCTTTACATCACTACACGGAGAGAGTTTTTATGCGCTGTAGCACGGAAGAGCTTCCTAATTAATCTGATGAGATGTTTTCACACTAAAACCGCCTCGTCTTGCCTTGTAACACTACCGGAACAAAATAATAATCTCATAAAACATTACTGGATGAAGATTTGACGCATATTTTGTTGTTTTTATATGATTATGACTGCACAAACTATAGATGTTGATCATGTGTTGTAATAAAATAAATTTTGTTAAGATTTAATTTTTTATTTAAAAAAATTTTCAAAGGTATTTCAAATTAAATGTTCTATTATTTCAAACGCCCAGATTCACTGTTACATATAAATTTGTATGTTAATACCGGTATCTGTTGGTTTTTAACCTATTTCGATGTAAATCGATACATCGAAACACTCCTCTTGCTTCCGGTCTTGTTGTGTAAGTCTGTAGAATGAGTTTACGAAAGTATTAGAAAATAAGAATAAAATCAAGATTTTAACACATGAGACCTTATTAATACGAATACTTATTTAACAAACTGCTAAATTATGTAAATAGGATATGGCTCGAAACGTGTACGATAATTGGGCGCCAGCTGGATTCCTTCAGCACATGATAAATTTTCAATCTCTTCCTCTGGCGTTTCACATGATTATTATTATTATTCAATCTATTAGTCCTCGGTTGAGGAAATAGGATACGTCAAATATAATATTACAAGAAACATACCAAATTTTACAACTAAGAATTGACAAGAAAGGAAAGATAAAATTCAATCTTCAATTTTCAGTCGACGGAGAAGGCAGCAGAAGATCGTGTCTATGTTCTCAGGGTTATATGGGCATGTTTGCGTTGACCATTCGTATAAACGAGGCTACCTGAATTACAGCGAGCGAATTTCAGGAAGAGAGACGATATTTTACGCAGAATAATAGTGTCGCGGTTTCAGTTTCCTAGGAAGGCGTGTTCTAGGATGAGCCACCTTTGTCAGTGGGCGAATTCTGCGGAGACTAGAGCCTCGGGTCTCCAGATAAGGTGTCGTGATAATTACGAATGCTGCCCAACCATCTGCTTTGTAGGCTGAGGTGATGATCCTGGATCCGTCCATGCAAGATCCTACGTGTTCCGGTCACTTCCCTTTATTCTTGGGAAAATATCTAACATAGCTCTCTGATGCGCTCAGTTTTATACAATATGCACTTTTCAGCTAGCTTTAAGCTTTACTGGACTCCATAATTTAACAAACAACTTTTGTTTTAATCTTCATCAATTTCACAGAAATCAGGACTCATGACCCTACTTGTTCCCGCTACAAACACTGACAAACTTTGGTCCCGAGGACTGGATCTCACTTCATCCCAGCCTATGATTTCTTTCGTATTAGCACATTACCGAAGTTCCCAGTCAAGAAGAATTTTTCTAGTTGTATGATACGTTTGTCTAATTAATTACAAACAGTTTAACCCTGGCGATCAACTGGAAGAATGAACAGCACCTCTAAAAAAATAACTGAATACTTTTAAGAATTTTGTCCGCTTAAATCTTATCAACATCAGAATGTTTTATCGCTCACACTTTTCGGTTTGACTAAGGCGGTTGATTCATCATCTAAATGAATCTCACTGAGGATGGTCGTTGAAATCTAACTTACCATCAAATTTCTTCAAATTGAAGTCCTAAGAACATTTTTCCTGTCTATTTCAATTTTTATGTATTGATCGGATGACTGGTGGACCTTTAAAATGTTGACAGAAGTCATTTCAGAGAGAATCTTCTACAGATCTTCTGGTTTAACTTCTTTGTTTTAAAATGCCGCATCACAATATATATTATAAATTTCCAGATTCCCGGCAATACCGTATTCCTATTTGTACAAGAAAAAATTTTTTAACCAAGAATTAATTACAATTTATCGTATGAAAATATAAAATAAACAGAAGTATGAAATTAGTTATGTTTAATTATTCTTGTAAAATTGTTTAAAATAATGCAAATAAAAATTATGAAGAATTAATTAAATGTGCAAGACTGACATTTACTCTTTTTTTTTGGTTAACAGGCTACATGAGGGTGATCCTGAAACAGACAACTCCCCTTTAATAGCATAGGAAGGGAATTGAAAAGGGGGGATGCGGAAGGTAGAGCAAGGTAGCCAAGGGTTAACTAGGGCCCCCGGGCTATGGTTTAAGGATCCTATCCGGTGTTTCACCTAAAGAGATGCAGGGAAAACCCTAGAAAACATGCATCAGGTAGGTCGGGCATTGGGTACTATTCTCACGCCCTTCCGAATGACGGGAGACGAGTTTTCTGTGGGGTCGCAGCATTCCCTTCTCCGTGTCTCCACAAGTTTCAGGAGGCAGTTGGCCGACTGATCCAATGGGATTAGCGGACAACTCTTGCCATATGCCCAAGGTCTTTGCCCCCAGTACATATACCTCCTAAAATAGGTGAAGGTGTCTCGGCATATGAGAAATTTGATAAAAAGTACCCAGGGAGAGTGCGAGGCATATGAGAACTTTGATAAAAAGTACCCAGAGAGATTGCGAGGCATTCCCGACATTATCAGGTGAGCCCCGCAGTCACTCTGGGCTGAAGCGCCTGCGAGAAAACTCCCGCAGCGCCCTTCTGACATTTACTCTTTAATTACATTTTTTATTATATATTCAGTGTATTGTATGCCAAAAGCGAGAGAAATTTTGTACATTCCACTTTCAATAATACATTTTATATAGCCATAGGCCGAAAATAGTGTGTGATTTTCTGCCATTAAATGTTGGACCTTTAAAAAAGAAAAAAATAACTGAATGCTCTTCCTTTTAAGAATTTTATCTGCCATTCTAGTTCTATAACACAATTCTAGTATGGTTTTTTACAGGATTTTCAAAATTATATCCTCTGCAAAATATTCAGCTTTATAGGCAGAACTCGTTAAATTTTTCAACTAGTTATTGAACTACTCCTTTATTACTACTTCTGTCAAATTTACAGGAATGTAGGGATGATATATTGTTTATTTATTTAACGTGCTGATTATAAGTTTATCTTTTCAGTACCAGTTCCATGATGCTTGATGAAGCCCAGATGATAAGGTAGTGTTTTGTAATTATTGTGCGTTTCATTCCTTCCACAGAAGAATTGATTCGTGTATCTTGAGTAAATTTTATTTATTAATTTGTGTACACGACAGAAATATTCTTCTGTATTAAATATACGTTATCTCAATAACTTTCTGATATGTGTTCGATATTGCCAATTCTCTCTCCAGTATAATGGTTTCCTGTTCGTAGAATATTATAATTACATACCATACGGGAAATGTAAAATAATCTAGTCCCTAATAACAGTCTAACGTTGCTTAATATTCAAATTGCTTTAGAGTTTGTCTGCAAACATTTATGAGTAGCTAACAGAAGGATGAACTGAGTCTTTTGATCTAATTAGAATTTTGTTTGTTTGATAAACAGACGAGCTGTGAATGTTGGATACATGTCAATAATGGCCGTGATGTTTTTAGATATTAAACACGCTCATGGTAACGCTATACGAGAAAGCCACGAGGCGCGTTGTTGCGTTCACTCTTGGCAAATAGGAAGTTTCAGTAATTCCCTGTCATTCTGCGTTTCGAAACGACCTTCACTCATACAAAACACAAGGATTTCGTAGGAAACGGCGTTACGATGCCAGGACACGTAATTAATAATTATTATAAATGTAAAGCCACTTTAAAGAGCGGCGGCGGTAGGCGTTGCGGGAGCGCGCGCTATTCGCTATTCGCCAGAACAACTTTATGCAAATGGCGGGAATATTCGCAAGTCTTAGCAGCGGTAACACCATTACGGCTCTTTCTATTAGAATTTAACACAAACCGGTGTGAATCTGTGCCATTACAAGGCTGATGAATAGAATTTTGGCCTTATCTCCCCTTACTTGCCATGATTCAATTTGATATAAATTCGGTGGAAGTGGAAATACTATAAAAATGTTAATTTTTTCTTTTATTATTAACTCTTAACACACAGGAGACAAGCGCTAGTGTAAAATAAATATTTCTGGTAATAACTCAATTTTCAATTAGTAACCAACATCGATTACTTTTTTTTAATGACGATAATTTTCCCTTGTTTTTATCAGTCACGTAATAAAAACTATTTATTTTTTGATTTACAAATTTTATTGGGAGCTTTCGGCAATTGCCATAATCATCTATAAAATACAAAATTTGAAACATTACAATATTTTATATATAAAATACATAAATATGAAACATTGTTTAGTTGCGTTAATTGTACATACCTTCCTATAATTTGAAGCAAAATTTTATATAAAAAAATTAAAAATTGTAATGTTTCAAATTTTATAGATGATTATGGCAATTGCCGAAAGCTCCCAATAAAATTTGGAAATGAATACTGAAATAGTTTTTATTACGTCACTGTTAAAACAAGGAAAAATTATCATCATTATTAATTTAACTATCAGTCTTTAAACAAATAATTTGCTATTTTTTTGGCGATGTCAATATATTTACATTAGAATAGGCTTCAGCAATTCGTCCAGTTTTTTGGAAGACGGAAACATAAATCAATTCAAGTTATTTAATGAAAGAAAACAAATTTTATCAATATCCGATTGAAACGAATTCAAAATGAACGTACTATCAGAACAACGATAAAAACATGGTCAAAACGAAATTGAGTTTTATAGGGTCATCAGCGAATTTAACTGACCATTTTTAAATGATTGCTAATTTTTTTTATTTTAAAAGCTGCATAATAACGGGTATTATGTCAACAATACATTAAGAATGAACGAAGAATATTAAAGATATTTATGTGTATGTTTTTTATATGCATTATTAAGGTATTTATGATAACTTAAATAGAAAATTTTGATTTAAAAATGATTCAAACTTAACCAATACAAACCAATAAACTGTCTAAGATAGAAACAATTGTTTATTTGTTCTTTGTCATAGCACTAAAAACATTAGCTTTCGAACAACATGTCCATATTCATCTTTAAAACACAATACTGTATCTTAAATTTAAGTTGACGTATATGAAGTAACTGTAAAAACCGAAAATTATATTGCTTACGAGATATGTTATCGTGTTTTAAAGATGAATATGGACATGTTGTTCGATAGCTTCTGTTTTTAGTGCAATGCCAAAGAAAAAATAAATCTTGGACTTTTTATTGGTTTATATTGGTTAAGTACTAAATTTGACGAATACAGTCTTGTGTGTTAGTGACAATTTTTAATGAATAAAACGCAAATAATTTTGTATTTTCCTTCCTAACCTGTATGTGGAATGTCAAAAATGAAGTTCTATAACACCATATTCGACACCAATCTCGGTTATCTTTACGTAACGACCCTACACCCTCACTCTTAAGAGCGCTTCAATCCCACGCCAATTGAGGTTGAAAAACCTCGGGAAAACCACTATCAATGTCATTGACTCAGAAAACAAATTTTTCGATGTATCGGCCATTTTTCCGTGTTTGAAAACTTCTATCACCGTCCCTAAGAATGGTTGTCGTGTCTCCCAGTGTTTGTTTGCGGGTCGTTATAACGTGTTCAACAATGAGTCAAGCGTTTATATTTGTTTGCGGAACTTATTCACACCCCCACACTCCTGCACACACATATAAACAATAAATTTCACTTTTAAGACGATTAGTACTGCTCAACTACTCACGGAAAAAGTTTCAATAAGCCGGCACGATGGAGCTCAAACAGAGCCAGGAAGAGGTTTATATGTTTTTTAATTTGGCATATTTTAATGATGGAAGTTTTACGAAGCAAGGTCAGTGTGAGGAGAGCTTACAGAGTATATGCTAAATGTGTCTATTATCTTAGATATCATCCTTGTTTTCAATCCTATGATTTCAGAAAGCTACTGGTAATGAATAAATAATGACGGTGTCTGGAAATAATTGTTCATGGATGTTCTTGTTCGAGGATCGTCCATAAACGGGCATCTGAATAATAAAAATAATTACTAAGAAATCTAGCAGTTGTTCTCTGTAATTAATTAGAGGTTCATGAAAGCAAGATGAATATATGTTTCAGGAAGTTTAAAATAAGAAGAGCTATGTTGACTACTTCGGTCGAGGCTTGAGACTTCGAATCAACTAATCACAGATCTTGAAATAACGTTGCTGGCTAAGCAGCGTTGCCGAAAATCTTCAAATTGGGAGCAGTATAACATTGCTTTGCTAGGTGGCAGCAAAGTCTCCCTCGCCTCGGACAGTTATAATTTAAAACGGACTTTATAGAGGCCATGAAATTTGTTGCCCAAATCAATTTAAAATAGTTGTTAGACCACGTGTAACTAAATATGAGATATTGCAACTTTAATAGAGGCATGAGAATGGAACTTACTTTGAGGGTAAATGACAATTAAACGAGATAGAATTTAACTATTATGAACTGAATATCATGTGACAGGTTAATTTTATTTTTCAGGTTGGAAATTTTTAATAAAATAAATTAAATTTTATCTTTAATATCGGAACAAAGAAAATGGTATTCGGTAACATTTATATTTGTATTTGCCTATTTTGTATTAAAAATTGACGAACACGGATCAATGTAATGTCTTTTGAATTTTCAAAGTCAATGAAAGATTTTATTCAGCTAACAACTAATTACATTTTTGCCAAGCACCTGCTACAAATTGACGAAGAATTCATAGAAGTTAATTAGGTATTAAGATAAATGTAAGAAGGTGCAATATTTTTGCAGTATATATAAAGAATTCAAATTAATAAAAGGTAATAATAAGAATCAAATTACTCTTGATGCTGACTGTGTATCATTGAAAAAATTCTTGACTCAGGAACTCAACGTAAAAGATAACTCGCATTCAAAATTGCCTTACTCTCTGTAATTGGCGTGGATTTGGAGAATTTATTACATTAATTACACAAATCAAAGACAGCTTGCAAGTTGGCGGAGCTGAATTAATTCTCTCCAACAACGGCAAAGTGAAGTTCAAGAAATATAGGAAGGAAGAGATGTTCTAAAGACAAAAATAAATTAATGCACATAAGTAATGGAGATAACAGTATCCATAATGCAGAGGAACAGAAATGTGAAGCCGGTTGAAGAACAAAACATTGCTTCGTACCCATAGCAACGTATTATCAGAATAGGGAGCTACATTTTGCCTGATACCCCACAAAATGAAATTGGTGCAAATAACTTTACAGTGAATCTTGGTGAATGACAATATGAGGTTCAGTTTGAGGTTTAGAGATTTAGGGGATCAGATTGGCAGGTAATATTGCGAGAAGATGAGAAGAGACATTGACGGAGATAAACAATCAGTTGTCGAACTAAATAGAAAAATACGTCGGTGGAATATGAAGGCTTTAAATAATTTAAGCTGGGAACACTTTCAGAGAGGTTATATTTTAAGGACACCTATTTTATCAATGTAATAAGTATGCAAAAAATCTTAAAGGCAAAAGTTCATATTGAGACAAGGAAAAAGGACGATACAACGTGGGCCTGGAAATGCATAATTAAAAATTTATTTAAATTTTTTAATATTACGTTTGTACGTGACGAAATGCCGTGTAATATGGACTGTTTACTTTAATAAACCCAACATTATTGTCCAACTATTTAATTATCAATCAATACTTTACACTTCACACAAAATCTCCACATAGTAACCGCCGTTCGTCAGGCACTTATCGTAACGGAAAACCAATTTTTGTATACATGTGTCAAATAAAGGCGAGGCATGTGATAATATGCGATCGGTCGCACCGCGGCTCATCGTGCACAATTTCACGACCTTTGTTAAATTGCCTAATCCAGTTACCATTCCGTCACTCATTATTGCTTTCTCAGTCATCTCACACAATGACCTATGAATGTTTGCCGGCGTAACGTTCCATGCATTCAAGAAACGAATCAGTGGTCCGACTTCACAGTCAATTCTTTTGGACATTTCGAAACGTCATAAGCAATTGGCAGCACAAAACGACGATGTCTCACACCTGTGTCTGACTCTTCAATTAATGGAGTATGTGATTGGTAATAATAGATCAGAAAATAATGTTTTGTCATTTTTGACGTAAATAAAAACAGTGCTTGTGTTATATAAAATTTCCATTCCTTTTTCCCCGTTTACTTCTCCATAAATATGCTTTAGTGAGAAACAATGTTTGAAGACAACTAAAGATAACCAGCGTGGATGAAACAATCCACATGGACCATATAACGTCGCCTATTTACACTAAAAACAGGACGCTTTTACAAAATACTCCTGAAAATCTGGAACAGTTTTAGGCCACTTCAAACAGGAAAGAGTCTAAAGAAAATTGATTTTAAGAGAACCATTAAATAGCGAGCTTCGCTCATCGCGTTTCAGCCACAAGGTGAAAGATCAACCCATTAATAATCAAATGCAATCATTCTCAGAAATATTGTTTGCTTGAACAAGTACGTGCTATATTGATATGTAGACTCATAAAATTGATTTAAGGACCATAAAAAGATCTGTAAAATTGAACAATTTGTGTTATCATATCTACTTTAAATTTTTTTCTGGGCCTTTAAAATGTGGGAGGTTTGAAAGAGTCACCCAATATTATCGTCCTGTCTTCACGTAAATGTACTATCGTGACGCACCGATGATTGCTGACAGTTATCGTACCAGTTTATTTCCTTTTGTAACATAATCATCTTAAAAGTTGTCATAAGCGTTTGTCTCATGTTTCCATCGGCTACGGTCGTTTCTGACAGCCATGTTGATGGTTTATAAATCCGATTTTAATCGAAGCTGGGGCAAGGCAATGCGGTTGTTAAAACGTGTGGGGTGAAGCCTACAGCCGGTTTATTTTTCCACGAGAGAGCTATGCGGCGTACATCGAAACCTCTGAAAACCAGCGGAGAGAGATTTTCCCGTCTTGGCGAAACGCCAAAAGTCGATGGAGATTCCACCCCAGAGACGACGAAAGACACATTCTGGGGCAATAAGTACGAATGGACAAAAGAAATCGGGGCTTTTCGAGAGACCGCGTTACATTATATCCTCGTAATTGTAGGAACAGGGCCATATATGTGGAGCTTAATACACGAAAGTGTTTTGCGATGAACGAGAAGAAATTTTTTTTTGTTCTATAAAATGTTAAGTGTTTTTTGCAGGGTCTGATTTGAGGGGTTCTAACTCATTTCCATTTTAGTTATGCACCTGAGACGTTCAATTCCATTAGCAGTACGCTGTACGCTGCTCTCACGAAACGTAGCAGGGGGAATAGAACAGAAATGGAGAGAGGAATATTCTGCATTGTTGGTCGCAGAGTGAGCATTTTCATTCCGCGATTGGTGATAATTAACTATCGTTTGCGGAGTGTCCCTCTTAAGGATGCAAATGAGTTCTTTGCAAAGCGCTGCTCTATTCCGAATAATAGGATTTAGGGGAGTTAATGGCGCGTACTCGTGACGTAATTTTATTTTCTGGGAGGGTTAAACAGGGAGAACAATATTTATGAAGACTTATTTTAGCTGATTTATCTTTGAAAAGGTAATTAATCTCTTTAATCCATATTTTAAAACTTCCGGACCTTTGCTTGATTTGGAATAAAGTGGAAAAGAAGTGTGGAACATTATACTGGCTTGTGTGTGCAATACTTGCAGTCTAATAAATGAAAATAAGGAAAGACACGTCATAATAGTGATCTTCGCGCTCTTCTAAAAGGATGAACGACACAAATTTTATTGCCAAATAATATTTTATTTAGCAACGTAGTCTCATTTTAACTCTTCGCATTTACAATCTCAAAAGCGTGCAGTGTTGACGTTTGCTTCAGTAATTATAGAATCTGGAACAGGAAATATTTCAAACCGTGTTGAGAAATGTGTATTCGAGTACGTTTCGGATCATCGATTAAAATGCGGCAGCCATTGCTTTAAGAGTTTTCTCAAAGCCGAATGTAAAATATTGTGGACCGGATTTTCCGATGCCTTTTCAATACCAGCAACCTCGCGTATCTGAATCGACGACTTTTTAGTTGTACAGTTGTGAATTGCTAGGAGGTTATCCTTTGTCCTGGTCTATCATAAAAAATGGAGGTTCTACCGCGTTAAAATTCAGCTGCCCACTTGTTTACGGCTAAAACCGGTGATTCGTATAATACTTGAAGTAACGAATCATAATTTGTGCTCCAACTAGCGCCACATCTGTGTCAGGTCGAAAATTTTTCTTTATACATATGACAGAAATTTATATTCTAAATAATAATTTTTTCACGGGTTGTCCTCAAGAAACTGACATTTTGGTTGCCTATTACATACGATTTATTTTACCGCTTTACCTACGTTGTGAAGACAATTTCTTTACAGAGATTACTTTATTATAAACTTAAATTAAAAGGTAATACGTTTAATTAAAATATGTTTGTTAGTAGTTTATTACAAAACAAATTTATTTTTGAAATAAAATCATTTCTGTGGCGTGATGTTTATTTCATTTAATTATCTGGATTTTTCAAAATTCGTTTTCTTTCTTCGCCAACTTGTTTTCCAAATCTATTCCCTTTCGAACAAAATTTTTCACTTTACTTTTTATTAACTTAATATATATTTCAATTTCATTTCCAACGCTTTGCGTAAAATAGTACATTCTTGGCGGATGCTCCTTCGCAACTCCTTCCACTGACGAACGCAAACTCTTATACCCGCAAGAATGAAAAAAGAGGTCACACGTGGCACACAAAAGATACTGGGTTATTTTTTCAGTGCCATCTCAACAAAGCCCGAGAATAAATTTGTAGCGCGATAGTTGATATTTCATGAATTCTTAATATAAAGTTAGGGATGAAAGGAAACTGGGCATGGCGTCAGTATGTCGAGACTTGATGCCAACTATGATCCCCAGGGATGCCATTTCGACACGTAGGGTTATGACCTGAAATTTCCGTAACCACGCTCGCGTGGGAATTGAGAAATAGGATATATATATATATATATATATATATATATATATATATAAATGCGAGTGGGAACCTCACCATACATCTAGCATCCAAGCTTCCACCATACCACCAACCATAATTTCGATAGAGGAACGCTGTCATATGATTTTCGTAAATCTATCTATCTATATATGTGTTTCTACAATATATGCTAACCTCTTGCCCGTGACCTGTGTAATACTGAAGATGTTATCCATACATGGCCTGCCTGACCTAAAACCGCTTTGATCTTCAGATTCATACGTCTGTTAGAGCTCCTTTTTTAAAGAATTATTAATAATACCTTTCTTAAAATGCGCAAGTATTTATTTTGTTCAAAAAAAACATACGTTAGAGAGAACTTTAAAAAAGATTTGCAGGTGCGGCTTTTATTATCTCAAAGTGAACAGCTCCAGGACCCGGAGATTTTCCGTTTTTACATTACTTGACTACTTTTTTAACTTCTTTAGGTGTTACATGTTAAATTTCTTGGTTTCAGGGACATCTATTCACCGCCTCATCTTGCAAAAATTTTTCAGAACAATCTTTCCATTTTATTTCCGTTTATTTAGTGGTATGAAGAAAACAAAATATTGTGGTTGCCTCAACCAATGGGATTTCGTGGTCTAGAGAAAATGGTTTTTAAAGGTCGATTTTTCTATTCTTCTTCACACGGTGGCGATGCTGTGGGAATGGTCATTCTGCTGTCTGAAGTTGAAGGGACCCGTAGTTTTGTCCTGGACGTTGACGGAGACAACCTGTCGACGCTGAGGAACGCGTCCTACAAAGAAGCTGGCACTGAGGCGACGCTATTTCCAACAAGGTACGCTGTTCAGTTTCCCATCTTTGGCGTCTAGGGAGGGTATCGTCCACAGTTTAAACCTGAGATTATTAAGAGATCTGATTGCTTCGCCGAACCTCCAAAATTTTGTAAATATTTCTTCATTTAATGATTGTTTAAATAAATTCCCCATTTATCTCATTAACTACCCTGAAAATTCATTGTAACACGCCCTCTCTCTACAAAACTATGTCAACTTACTACACCTCGAACACCTCCTCTTTTATTTCTTGGCGGGCTCCGTAATATTTGAGAAACATTTAATTATTCCCAAGTATAAAACTTTTAAATAAACTCTTGGGTTTTCTAAATTTTAGCTCATTACATTATTCCTTTCGGTACACTTGCTGTATATAAGAAGGAAGACAGCCGGTTTCATTGACAAAGGAGAGCGCTCTGCGGCCACTGAAACGATAACGGTTCGGCTGACGTAACTTCCAGAGATTTCTGTGTGTGCTGGCTGAATGTTGGAAATGTAAAAGTTGGTGACGCAGCAGAGCTCCTGGCCATATGTCGAGAGCGCTTTCCCGCGGCGAGCAGCTCTTCTGCCTAACAATGGCAGAAAGGCCAAGGCCTGCCTCTTCAAAACAGCGACGACAAACATTAAACAAACAGATCGAAGAAATATTCACTCTATACTTCAAACTAAGAACTCCAACTTCGGGATACAGTCCTCCCAACATTTCATATCAAAAGTTTCGAGTAGAGAATTTTCCGAACTTTTAATTGCGAAAACGGAAAAACTTCCCTACGGAGATTTTTCATAACCCTGAATTATTTTAGACCTGGAATCATGTATATATATATTGGAAAATGAAAATAAAGCAATGCTAAATAAATACAAATTTAATACCAAATATGTATTTGAATTACTACATAGACATCAAAACATATAATTAGGAAAGCATAATCTTTGGTTCCTAATTTAGGACTTTATCAGGTGCAATGATAATTAATTTTTGTAACCAAAATTTCTTCCATTATGTTGAATTTACGTATTCTGAAATTGAAAGGAAATATACTTTAAGACAAGCTGAGAAAATTTATTTCATAAATTCTGTAAAATAAATTCAAACATTCAATTTGATTGTAAAAAGTGTCACGATAATGAAAAATTATTTAATATGATTTATTCGCGGTTTGGCTTCTATATCACTTATATCCGGCGATTGATTTGGCATTAAACTTGTTCAGACTTATTGGCGATTACATTTATTTATGTTGCTAATACACGTCTGATAGCATGTAATTTTTAAAACAGTTTTTTTTTTGCAGCCGTCATTCATATCTATTTCAATACTGTTTTCTAAATACAAAAGATAACATAAATATAATAAAACTAGCTGGCCTGCTGCAGTATTTACTTCAACAGTAATCTCACGATCAATGCAACAGATAGATCGACACATTTTTGGCAATCGTACCTTTTCACGCCCCACTGTCACCGAAAACGCACAAATGAACACTCAAAATAGAATGTTTTATTTAGGTTAGATGTAATGTTGCTGAATGAACGAACATGTGTATAAATCGTTATTCAAACACGTACCTTTCACACATACACACTTAATTGATAAATAATAGACTCAGTATGCACGCAATTACAATAGACGGAATATATAAGAGCTCAGCAATCCGAAATTGACACGTCAAAACAATGCCAAGCTACGACGCAATGAACTGTATTGATGCGAAAGTCAAATTCCACAGATTATTCAAACGGTTAGGTCGATAATTTGGGATTTTATGTTTTCCTAAGTGAGAAATCAATATATATATATAATTTGGATCGGATAATTAAAGAAAAATATTGATATCGACCGGGTTCATCTATAGCTAAGAACCAACCAGGTGACCCCATAAATATAACAACAAAAATCTAATCAATATCGTTCAAGCCATTAAAGAGGTGAAGCATTCCGAACATCCGCAAACCAGAATTTTATTTATAAAGATTTATAGTTTTCGATAGTGCAATGAAAACGCGATTAAAGAGGATTTCATTTGCCCGTACAGTCGCAATTCTTTTGCATAGATTTCTCCCATCGTTGCGGAAGATTGAAAATTTCCTTACGGTAGAGGGACCGTTCCAGCATTGCGAAGACACCGTTACGGGTCCACAGTGAAGAAACCGGCTTTCATCACCAGTCACGATACTCAGCAAAAAGTCGTCTCCTTCATCGCCATGTCTCCGGAGAAGATCCACCGCATTTTCTCCAAAACGAGAAAGCAATTTTTTCAGACTGCAGAATCCTTTTTCCAATCGTGTTTGGTAATTTCATCCGGAGTTACACGCCTTTCTGAATGAATGATTGGATCTCCTCCTTCGTTGTAGACGTTCAGGTAGACCAGGGATCTTGAATACCCCTGGTATTCGTATTTTAACTGTAGCTGGCACTCATCCACACGTATTCACGACCACGCTGCAATCTCTGGCGAATTTTAGCAGCACTGAATCCTCTTAAACGTGTAATTCGATAAAAGCCCACTGATGGAATGAAACATCGTATCGCACATTTTGACTAATGTTGTGTGTGTGTGTGAGGTGTTAACTACAAATATATACTCCGTTCTACTTAAAAAAATGTAATTAATGAAATAAGGTACCCAAAGTTTTAAGTCAGTCTCAGTTTTTTCAAATTATTAACCAGCCATATTCATCTTCAATGTTGTCCATGAAATTATGCTATGACAAAATTTCTTACGCGGAGTCATGATTCTCAAGTGTATACTGGCTCCCACAATCTTGAGAGATTTATCTTTGATTGACTGGGAACTATTTAATAGTGACAAATATTAAAATTTTAAATATAATTTATGGAAATAAAAAGGTATTTAAAATTCACTCAGCTACACGGCTCTGCAATAATTGCGGGTTGATATTATATTAACACTCTCATAAATTCCATCATACGTCTAAATCAAATTGGCCAAAATCTATTCAATTTATCATGTCCTTGATGATGTGTTTTGGTCATTTGAATAAAAATTAAAAATCTCAAAGTTTCGTCTCTAAATTTTTACACGGCATGGGTTTACAATTCAAAAATCTTTACACGTCGCCCCGTCGCCGAGAGTCGAACCCTCAGGCACATCGACGGATGCGGCTGGTTGCTATCTGTACCCTCACGGCTGCATACCGATAACTGTCCCAACGTATTTTTCTCGCTCTCCAAAACTAGTGATCCTAAAAACCCGCAATAATTTCCTGCACTTCGCGGATTTTCAAAAGTACCCATACTTCCGGAGGATTTTGAAAATATGTATACAAACTTGGTCCGCTACAGATTGTGCTGCCCACAATCTCTCCAGCCACATTGTTTCTTAGCACTGCTTCCTTATGGCTTTAACTTTCTACATGCAGGACACAAAATTGACTTGCTGCGGTCTTGTCGAAATGACACAGTAGCCGGAGCCTCTTTTCAAACATGTCGAAATTCAGTCGCGATATACTGTATCTTTCCCACTATTAGGCGTACTAACAGTTCATATTATAAAATATTTATTTATTACCAAAAAAGCCTTGAAATCAAGCATTGCAGTATATTACAAATTGTGACGGGAATAAATATTTATACTTCCCTTCATTCCGACCACACAACTGCAGTAAAGTGATCGAAACAGATTTATCGGTTTGTCATTTATCAAGTTTGCAATTCGCTTGTTGATTGAACAGTGGAGTTGAAATCGTTCCGACTAAGAAGTTAGCTGGATTATAATTACGTGCAGATATAATCATGGGCTAGAGTTCGTCCACATTTCAAAGGGAGTAACACGAGCCTGTGCAAAGTTAGAGAGATGACACCGTTGGCGCGTACCGAGGCTAGAAGCTTCCCTTCCACGATTTACAACAAGGTTATTTCCGTTACCGTTTCCGCTATAAAAGCCGAGGGAAATACCAAAACGTAGAGAATGCTCAAATAGAATACGGTAAGCTGGACATTGTTGTACATAAATAAAGAGCCAACGCATCTGTTTGTCCATCCGTTTGAAGGGGATAAACTCAAAACTGGCTGTACTGATATAAATGACTTGTTGAGTTTACTCAAGGCACGACGTAAGTCAAGTCTGGAAAGACAAAACTAATTTGAATATTTAGCTACGGATAACTCCAGTGACTTTCGCTGTATGTCATTGGTAGACCTGTATAAAAAGAGACAGCTGCATTACTTTTTATTCTATTATTACACGTATCTCTGTATTAATTGCAAGCGAACAATGAGTATGTCAATAAAACAGTTTTAATTTCATTGCAGTTGATATATTAATATAGACGGGATAATGCTCTACCTTTACACTTAATTCACGTTAGCTTTGTTTTGTAAAACTCCGTCACGTCGCTGGTGAAAAGCAAATACAAGCATAAACATAAACTTGATAAACGCTATGTTTGATCTGTATCTTCCATTAGATAGGTCTTTGCGTACTTTTATATATATTGCTGTGCTAGAGCAATTATCTCGGGTCTCAAGTGGAACAGCGTAGGAGAAAGTGTATACGGCTAAAAACTAGTTTCTGACTAAAAAAAGTAATTAGTTTTCATTTTCTCGCGGACTTTTAAAAAGTCCATAGTAGCCTGTCATTTGCATAATTTCCATTTGTAAAAAAGTTTCCAGGCAAGCATGACTCAAGAACTGGATGGACCTCCAGTGACGTTCATTTACAGTGTGTAATAATACTCGAAGGTCGTGTCGTGGAATCCATCAGAGTGAAACATTCCTCTGTCACAATCATTACCCGTTAAGTGTTTATATGACGCTACTAAGTGCTTACAGATGTACAGTGAGGTAAGTGAGAAATCCAAAACGAAGGCCAATGCGTGGTTGTTAATTACTTTTACAACTATTCATTTTTTTTGCAGAAACTTTATTTGGTTAATGAAATATGGTCTTTTTTATATGAGCTAAACACTCCTGCTAGGAAATATTCATTCTAAAAATCAGCTTCCCTTTAATAAGTTATAATACTGTAGCAAATAACAGTACATGTAAAATAAAAACAAAACTATCAAATAATTAAACTAACAACATTTGTATAGTTAAATAATAAAAATTAGCAAAAAAAGGCAATAAGTCAGAATTATTTACATTATTACATACCTTTTAACGTTTCGTTCACAATTTTTGGATTTCTTCTGTTAAAAACATACATAAAAATTTTATTTCTTCTGTTAAATCTTTTGAATGGACAAAATTACATACCTAAAAGTATTTGAGACCTCCTTTTTAACTAAAATTTATATTTTCATCCAATCAAAAAATCGAACACCAGCAGAAGTCCCAAAATTGTGGACGGAACGTTGTAATGTATCTAATGTGTTGAATATTTTAATCATTTGACTTATTAGCTGTTTTGATATTTATTTGTTAATATATTATGGCATTTGTATAGTATAGCTGCATTAAAACTTTTTAAAAATCAATTTAGCTTTCGCAGAAAATCGATTTAAGTTAGTTACCAGGAAACGGGGGTGATAATAATTGCGGAAACGTTGGGTTCCGACAAAAATATTTAGTTAACCAAGAATAATTTATTAAATTAATTTGCTTTAATTAATCAGTCGCATTAGTAAAGACTTTGTACATTCTTCAATACGTTACTTAAAATCTGTATTTGAAGTTCATCTTGAATGAATATACAAAATTTGAAAGTTCAAAACTTTACCTGTTTAATCTAGATTAATAATGAAAGGTATTGGTAAACCAGAAATGGAACTCGATTTGAATTCTAGATTGGCGAATAGGTCCAATATATAACTCAACTATGTCCAAAAATAAACTTTTTGGACTAAGAAGATAATTTCACGTTTTAGTCAATTTAATTTTTTTTGGTTTGGGTTAACAGGCTACATGAGGGTGATCCTGAAACAGGCAACTCCCTTTTATCAGCATAGGAAGGGAATTGAAAAGGGGGATGCGGAAGGAAGAGCAAGGTAGCCAAGGGTTGACTAGCGCCCCCGGGCTGTGGTTTAAGGATCCTACCCGGTGTTTCACCTAAAGCGATGCAGGGAAAACCCTAGAAAACCTGCATCAGGGCATTGGGTACTATTCTCACGCCCTTCCTAATGACGGGAGACGATTTTTCTGTGGGGTCACAGCATTCCCTTCTCCGTGTCTTCACCAGATTCAGGAGGCAGTTGGCCAACTTCATAAAATATTACTAATATTTATTCAAAGAATGTTATTTCTAATACAGGATTATTGTAGAGACTGTGAGACTCAATATTGTTCCAGAATTTTTTTTTCATAAATAGTAATGGTTCAGTATTTAAACAGCCATACAACTAATTATTTTATTAAAATGCGTCATAAAAATTTATTAATTTACTTGCTTCATGGTTACAGCATATTCATGTTTTGATATATTAAGACTTTTGTGATACAATTGGCAGTGTCGCCAAATATATATGTGTATATATACCTCACCGAGGCATTTAAGAGTTTAAATGACACGCCAATCGATTTCGCGTCACAGTTGTTTATACTGAAAAACACAAAAATAATTTTGACATGAAAGAAAATAGTGACGTGAAGCGCTGTACAATTTGGTTTCGCTCTTGTTTCTGAGCGCTACGTGAGGATTATCGCACCACAGAAATGTGACGAGCTTAAAAGCCATTCGGCATCTGTAATTAGGATTACATGAGTCTCACAGGTCTTAATTAATGTGGAACAAGCATGAAGCGGAAAATGATGCTTTATTGATATAATTAAAAATAACTGTTTCCATTAAATTATCTTCAGATACTGAAATAACAATAAAAAACATAAGTTCAATCTCCACGAAATATCACTACTCTATGCTCACATGCAGATTTATCGGTAAGAATTAAATTAAATTCACATATCCCTTGGCTTGCAAACAAAATTAAATGCGGTTGAATTGAATTTTGTTAGCATGCGGCTTAGCAATAAATAATTCATTTGCTATCAATTTATATTAATAATTAAATAAATGTACAAAATATTATGATAATGGAAAATTATACCTATGCCATACCTGCGATACGTGAATTAAATTTCAAATTTAATAACTGTTTCGAAGTAGTTTATTCGCGATTGAGCTTCATAAAATATTGCCCTTAGAAAATAAAATATTCAGCAGGTATTTTGGAAACGGTGTCAATTTAAGATAATAAAATTGTTTGGAAATTTCTAAAAATCTCCGTAAAGTTAAATTTCCATATTTTTGGATATTTATTAGTAACTGCTACGTAAAAATTGATAATATTACTAAAAGTCACTGAGTTTATCTTACGTTTCTGACACTCAAACTAGAGGGAAAAACTCCCAAACAGCTACAACACAAATCCCGATAACCTATAACAAAATATAAACATTGACGTCCTGAAAAATCAACACCAATCGAATTTTAAGTCTTCTGTTGACTTCGTATGAACGATGTTGTTTACTTTAGCTGCTTATGTTCAAGTATTAACCTCAATATAATGCTACTTCATTTCTAGGTAAAATCCAACAGATTTTCTAATTTATCTCACAAAGTTTCCGGTTACCTTCCAAACAATAATACTCGAGAGATGGTGAGAACAGCGATCAGTATCTGTTCCTGGAATTATACTACGTATCGTTTCTCTCTGCTATTAATATATTACATTAATGTAAGGGATCGACTAAAAGGATTTTCTGGTTCACTCGATTACATATTGTTATGAGACAACACATCTACCTTGATGAATACCAGTCGCTGGACATAATATGATTATAAGTGGTTGTACAACGTTCAGAAGAAGTTAAAGATTATTTTCTAAGCTCATTTTACAGTATTTATTGTTATATTATGGTAGACCAGTTGAAATATTATGGGATTATTGAAGCCTCCAATTGGTGGTACATTCTGTGTGAGCGAACATAAAGTTGCGGGTTCCACAGGGATCTACTCTGGGGCCATTTCACTATATGACGTCATTTGCTGAGGTTATAATTTTGTAGATGGCACAAGCCTTTTGATAAATAATAAACGTGAGGCCTGGATTTGAACTTACAAAAGAGTAGTTTATTATTAATAAACATATTTAAAAGACGTATGTTTTCCCGGTGTATTAATTCAATAAACATTTGTGGGTTAATCAACCCAGTCAACTGTCCATTAAAACACAGCGGTTTGGTAAAATTCATCGAGAAATCTAGGCCTACGACTCCCAACTATGAAGTACGTACAACTTCCGGAAGATGATAACATTGTAGTTTTACCAGCAGATAATAATCTCACGGAACGGATGTCATGAAAATTGATTTTAGACCAAAGGTTGGGTAGCAAAACAAATTGTCTACTTGATACCTAGGGAGGTTTGCTAAAGAAGGTACCACTACCACCAAGGATCTATGAATTATCAAAATCCATAGAAAATATATTCCACTTAGACTAATTGTGGCAAACATTTGTTCCCCTACGTAGAACCTAGCCAAGTTCTTATCCAAGGACGGTGTGGTACGTGATCATTACCAGTCTTCACTTTGGATCCTCCCGATATCAAGATACAACACAACACAAAATGGTCGAAATCAGCTGAAATTTGTCAATCTGTTTGGACGGTACCTACAAAGTCTGTGCACCTGACGACGATGGAGATGAATTTCGATGAGACGTTGTGTTTCTATATAAAATTTACCCGTTTGATTAAAAAAAAATCTTTTATTAAATGAAAATAGTTCATAATGAACATAAATTTGTGGGTCAAACCTAAAAGCATTTAACTTCTGCCAAATTTACTGGACGTTTTCACGTGCCCACAACATTAATCTCTAGACCGCAAAATTTAATCCTATGTGAGCATAGCCTCTGACTTAACAATGTTTACATGTTTGCTTTACATTATAATGTTTAACATTGTAGTTGTATGTTCATATAGAGTTAAACTGTAGGGCTTAGAGATTCATAGTGTGGGTACGTGTAAAGATATTCCCCAACGAAATTTTAAATTATCCAATATCACCGATCTAGTTCTTTCTACTCATTTGAGGCATAATTGAGTCAGATTAATGGTTTATTAATAAAAACAAGAAATAATTAAATCTTTGTTGAACATAGTTTTAATTTAGCATTGTTATTACACCTAACCTAAAAAGTTTTATGAGAAATCATAAACACAACATTGGCTTAAAATATAAATTTAATTATTCTAATTACATATAATTCAGTAAAATTAAATAACTTGGTTAGTGAAAAATATATTTTATTTGGTATGTTAATGGCTGGATTTTTCCTATAACTGCGACTTGATACATAGCGTCTATTAGATTCTATTGAAATAAAAAGTATGTAAAAGTTGTCAACGTAGAAAGAAATATGAGAATTCCTCATCTAGGACGTGGTTTATTTGCTTAGTTTAGATGGAAAGATTTTGCACAGTTAGTATTCATGTGCTCCTTTTACTGAAGGAAATCTGATGTTCTAGTACTGTACTCATGGTGCTCGACTGCCTCCGGCGGCAAAATCGTCTAGAGTGCAAAAAATCACTCAAAAACGTTTTGAAAGATAGTGGATTCATCAATGTGGCCGACGAAATAGGCCGTCTTTCATCAGTTTTAATAATGAAGGAATATCCAGTTGACATTTCTAAATGGATTACTTTCCTTAAAATAGGACCAAATTAAAGCATTGCTTGAAGAATTTTATATTTAAATGATCTATGAACGTAGTTGGTGATTCAATATTGTTAGATCATTAAATATTTTATATTTTATTTTTAAAATTTGCTGTAATTTTTGTATTTATTTAAGTCTTTTCTGGTTAACATTGTAATGGTTATAAAAAATTTAAAGATTGAGGACGACAAATTTCGGGTAGGGCTAGTCCTTATCTATGTATCTAAAAACAATTGTCAGTATGTATTTCCCAGTTATAGGCATCCAAACTACTGGTCCGAATTTGACAGAATTTGGCACACGTGTTTCACAGGGTCCAAAGCTACCCGTGAGCTTTAACTTTTTTAAACATACTGAAGTTATTATGTGTCAAGAAAGTGAAAATTATTATATGTATTAGGTTTCGTGTCCCATACGCGCATCGAGATGTCCCTAAATATCTATTCTGCTATACATTTTTTTTAAATGATGAACATTTCACGTCGTTGGCAGAGAGCTAACTCCCTGAGAAATAATAAATTTCTTTGGATCTTTGATACAATGTATACGTAAATTAGTTTCATTTTTTGCGTCAGGTAAATTTTAATAGTTAATAATTGCTCAGTTTTAAAGTGAAGTATAAATTATGCAATTGATAGGGACGTTCATCACAGGTAAAAGTATTACATTAAATAAACTTTAATTACAGCTATGCTGTATATATGTGAAAATGTCAAGAAAACCTACGTTTTTTCGGTGGTTTTCCGCCTCTAGCAAAGTCCGTGCTCAACTTGAAGGAACGAGTAAGGGCTTATTCTCTTTTTCTTCCGAGACCAGCCAGAATATATCTTTATTTCAAAAGTGGACCAACCCCCCCCCCTCCTTCAGCACAATAATAAGTATATTTTAGTACCCCTCCAACGTTAGGCTCATTTAGTTCGGAAACTGAGGATTTTCGAAAAATTCTGAGGATTCACAGTTGATAGAAATTCGATTTTCTACGATTTTGGTCACATGACGTTTTCAGACCACCATAAATGTGGCAAAATGACACATATCTGTAAAAAACTACAATTGTGTCATGTTTCGTCATTTACACAATCCAGGACTGAAAATAGGTAGGATTTGAAAGCAGGAATAGGTTTAGACTGTTGAAAAATGTATAGAAAGAGTGGTTTACACGTCGTCTAGTTAATTTGATTCGTTTACGGTAGAACTATGAATGTAGTGTAGAGTAATAAATTTATCTTTCTTGCTTTATCATTTACGCGAACACGAGCAACACCGGGGACTTCAGCTAATATGTATATACATTTTTTGTGTGTCTGAGAGAGAAAAATTATTTTTTAAATTGTTGTAATTTTACTTTATTGTGTTATACGTGTTAATCTATTGGAAATAGTGATTTTTGAGTGTTTCATTTCCGCGAAAGTTGTGACGGTACGAATGTGTCGCTGATAAATATTCCTTGGATTATGATATAGTGCCGTATGCGAGTTCAAGAGAAGCAGTGCTCTTAGAAAGTTAATAGTGACCGGCCGAGAGACTTTAGGACAATATTTTAGTAAGTTGCGAAATCCCCTTCTACAGGACGCGAGTAGTTTAATGAGTAAAGAGCTGGGCGCCGCCCACGCCGGCCGCTAACCTACATGCCTGGTCAACGCCCCCACGCAGCAAATATGGGCGGCTGCCAGACTGCCAGCTGGAAGATATCATCGGCACGAGGTTGCAGGCAGAGTTCACGACCGCCGTCGTTTGCAGAGCCGGCCGTCCCGCTCCGAACCCAAACATCTCGTAAATTAGCAGAAAATTATCGCAGAGTTGAAAGTCGCGTGTTGTGAAAGTAGTTCGGTCGGGCTAGAAATTGGACCCGCCGGTTTCGCGACGAAATTGCGTGAGTTCGAAGTCGACCCAACGTGGGAATACGCGGTGCTTATTACGGGAAGCAGTGGAACTGTGTTAGTAGTGAGTCTCCAGGACATCGCTTCTGCAGGCAACGTCGTGCATAGAGAACCTTCAAACCGGTTTACACAGAGAGAACTGTTTAGAAAAATACAGAAATGTATGGGTAATGCACGAGTTCGAAACTCCAAACAGTTTTAAGACCGAGATATGGTAGGACAAGATAATTCCCCTACAAATCACTTTGACGTGATTTGCGAAAAATACTCCACAGTTTGTCATGAAACATTACGTAACGCATCCCTGCACACGAATAAATATAAAATATGACGAAAAAAGTTGTATACTTCACAATCGGTTCTAGGTTTACATAATGGGTGACAACAAACGAGCAGATAAAATCGGCAGATCTGATCGGCAGACCAATCGCCGGATTGGAGCGCAGATATTTGTCTGAACGATCAAATCTGCGTGAAGTCTTCACGTACATTTCACATCTGAACAATTGACGGTCGTCAAGAGCTGAAAATCAGTCAGAATGAGATTTACGTGGATGTTCGAAATATTTCGTCTCAGGTTTGTAATAGCTATCTTATTTTAGAATAATAAAAGTTTTATAGTGTAAGTTGTCTGAGCCAAAATTTATTATTATGATTCGAAATTTAATATACTTTGATGTCAACAACCAAATTTTTATAATTTAAATCAGTGATAAGTATCTTTTTTCAGCTACAAATAAAAAAAATTCTATGCGGTCCGCAAATCAGAAACTTTAAAATAATAACGGTGACAGATACAAATTATCTCTCAATTAACAATAAATTATGTTCATAATTTTTACACGTATCTCTGCTAT
The DNA here is from genome assembly GCA_034510155.1 of Eucriotettix oculatus. Lineage (NCBI taxonomy): Eukaryota > Metazoa > Arthropoda > Insecta > Orthoptera > Tetrigidae > Eucriotettix > Eucriotettix oculatus. The sequence continues at coordinate 47,213,117 of CM067380.1, forward strand.
CAGTTTCCGGAATACGGATTATGCCAACAATATAAAGCCAAAAATGCATCAATGCTTTCCACTCGTATTTAAAAAATGATTCCATAAATACATAACAAACCAAACTCTCTTTAATTGATTGACTGCGAATTTATCACGACACTTTATAAATATTACCTTTTTAATTCATGAATTATTATGAATTTATTTTTGGGCAGAGAGGTATAAAGTATTAGTTTACTTAGTGAACTTTAATTGAATTATTATTTACAATTAAATAGCATACAATCTATTAGTGAAGACAACTTGACATCTGGCAGAGGACAAATGTATTGCGCATACGAGAATCTGCACAGATCTGGAACGTAAGATAATTGTCGGCAGACCTACACTAACGTGAAACGACCTTCTGATTTTGCGGCAGATTTTTTAAATCTGCCTGACATCTACGGCAGATTTAAGAATGTTTACACGTTAGTGTAGGTCTGCCGACATTGATCTTTGCAGATTCTCTAATGCGCAAAACATTTGTTTTCTGCCATCGGATATCTGTTTACTATTTTAACAATCACAAAGCATTGTGGGTCAGTAGTCATTGCAATACTTAGTGTGTCAGGTTATGAAGTACGTTGATGCAATTTGTGCTTTTGGATAAATTTTTCAATTGTATTGTATCATATAGTATTTTGTTCAGTGCCAAATTGTGATCCATTATGCTTTATTTCAAAGGAAGGGTTAGCGTAGCTGTAACAAATTCGACACGGAATCTCTAGAATACGCAGATAAATCTGTAATCGGCTGATTTTCAGCGCTTGACGACCGGACAGATGTGATCTATACGTGAAGATGCAACGTGTTCGCTCAGACTAATATCTGCACTCCAATCCTGCCGATCAGATCAACCTCAGATATCTGCTCGTGTGTGCTCACCCAATGATTATTTCGCATATTATTATTTTTGGTAACAGGCTACATTTTTTGTTTTGTTTATTAAGATATTTACAATCTGTTCATTGGATGGATGAATGACACATGAGGGGAAAAGTGGTCCAGTGATCACGCTCCGTGATACATGAATACAATAAAATTAATCTTCACAGATCTGTTGGCCGCTTCCTCTTCAATCTGCGACGAGAGGTTAGATCATTTGCTAGATGGCTGACCTCTTTGTTATGGTGTCCTGGGAGATTTTGACGATAATTAGTGCTGATTCTGTGTATTTCCTCTTCTATAGAAGGTATGGCTAGGTCTTCATGTATTGTTTTGTTGCTGACGAACCAAGGTGCGTTTCAGATGGTACGAAGGATTTTTGAAGACGTTGAATAATTTTTGAATTTGAAGGCTTGGTGCACCCCCATAGTTGGATACCATATGCCCATATGGGTTTAAGAATACATTTATATGAGTATTTTATTTTCTGTTTTTAATTTGGAGTTGCTGCAAAGTAGGAAATGTATTTGTCGAAGCTTACTCTTGATATGATTCCTTTTGGATGTTAAATGCGGTTGAGGGTAATCCTGAAACAGGCATCTCGCCTTTAATAATAATAAGGGAACTGGAAAGGGGAGATGTGGAAGATAGAGGAAGGTAGACATGGGTTGACAAGGGACCCGGGATATAGTTTAAGGATCCTACCCGGTGTTCCATCGAAAGAGATGCAGGGAAAACACTAGGAAACCTGCATCGGGTAGGACGGACTATTCTCATTCCCTTCCGAATGACGGGAGATGAGTTTGCTGTGGGGTCGCAGCATTCCCTTCTCAGTGTCTAGAAGTTTTAGGAGGCAGCCGGCGGACTGATCCAATGGGATCAGCGGACAAGTCTTACCGTATGCCTTCGACCTCAAAATAGATGGAGGCGCCTCGGCACGTGAGAACATTGAAAAACTCATAGACAGTAGGAGGCATTCCCAACGCAGTCAGGTGACTCCTGCAGCCAACCTGGGGAGAAATACCTGCGAGAGAAAACTCCCCTTCAGATAATAAAATTTCTGTCCTACATATGCCAAGTTTAAAAATTTAAATAACGGCAGCAAGAATAATTTATCTTCATCATTTCATGTAACGTGTCTTTGTTTCTTGTTTTAAAATTGTGCTATTCATTGTTAATATACGACTGATTTTAACGAAAATCTAACTAAGTATGATACAAAATATTTATAAAAAAGTCTGTATTCGTTGAAAAATAACAATGAAATACCCTAACAGACACAAAATTATGTGATAAACATAAATGCAACACAACGTTATTACGAACTTTGTTGCTTTCTCCAGGACTGTGTAAGACGTTGTGCGCTATTTATTTTTATCACCTAATTTTGTTAGTTTTTGGCTATATAATTATTTAATTCTTAGTTATTAACTGTAGTTACAGACGTGAGAGGATTTTTTAAACATAAAAATATGTTTTCTTTACCACGGTAAACAGTCTCCGGCGTTTCCTGGATATACGCTATATTTAGTATTCCGGAAAAGGAATAGAAATCGTTTGGTGAGCACGAGATTTAACTGGCACCTTTCCGGATCATTAACCCCTTGATGGGACGATTTGGGGGAGATTAGCACATAATTAATGGGGATGATGATGGACATTACCTTAACCTAGTGCTTTATCAGAGTGAGAATGTCCAGGGTAGTTACAAGGAGTTTTTCACCTGAATGTAGTAAAAAATAATCCCAGCATCTTAAGGCGGCCAAAAATAAATTTATATTAATAATATACTTACAACATTATTTATTACTAATATTTATTTAATAAATATTTTTAATAAGAAAAGATTTATTTCAGAAAGAAGGTTAAAAATTAATATCAGACGTACGTATAAGAGAGTAAAAATAACATCTCACCATAAGAATTATTAATCATCAAATATTTGAATATGTAATCATTTTAAGGAAACTATCAAAAATTAAAATTATTAATTTAAATACTGTATATTTGAATTTTTAGGTTGTTATTATAAATTGTAACAATTTAAGAAGAAAGCTCCGTAAAATCTGTAAACCAATAGTAAATCACTTTAATTTACAACGGGAATTTTATTGTATAACTTGAATTAAGATATTGCTTAGCCACAAAATTGGGACGGTTGTAAGATATTTTTGTTTTATCGGGTTCGTTTAGTACAGAATTACTGAAGAGAGCTTGTATAAAGAATAACAACGTTGGATATAAAGTTTAAGTCCGTAAGCTGAAACAGCTTAAGCTGGTCGCCAAAGCATGTTTGTCTGAAAATTTCCAGTCAACTTACACTTCCAACCCGACACAAATGTAGAAAAGTAACCTTCCACAATAAAAATAATTGAATAAAATATAATAAATTAATTTTTCAAAGATACTTATGAAAAGTAAAGGTTAAGGACGTGAAAAGACTCATAAAATTAACATTGTTCTGTACCTATATATATGTATATATATAATGAATTAACATTTTGCATACGAATAATTGATAATCAGGCAGCATATCATAATGTTTCATTTATCAAATGATTAAAATCAATATAATTATTATTTTCACTCTGAAACAATAACATTCCTTGATATCTATTTGCAACAATTTTATTCATAAATGCCTAATTTCTAAAATAATTATTTAGAGTGTAGAAATATTTTAAGGTCCCTTCAGAGTGAACTTACTTTACAAATAATAAATACCAGAAAAGAAATAAAATGGTTTTGGTTTGTCGCATATCAGAAATAGTTTTATAGGTTATAATTAGGCTTTCCTTACAATGAAATTTTAGTGATGGGGAAATATTAGAATTTTTTAACAGACTCAGTGATTGTCGTTAACATCGATATTTATTAAAGCAAATACACAATGAACGTGATATTCTCAAAAAAAATTTAAATTAAATTATCACAGTACAGACAAGTACAGAAAAAATTCGAAATAATTTAAAACAAAATTTATTGTTTTTGTCACTCTTTACGTTGTTAATAAAGTCAAAGAAAATGTATCTACCGTCATGGGAAAGAAGGGGTTGTATCACTCCATATCGAAGCAGACGGTTACGGAAAAAGAGTTTTAGGTTTAAATTCATTGAATCAAGTGAACCAGTTATGAGAAAGTAGGAAGAGCCTCAGCACCGTAACATTCATAATTAGGAAAATATATTAAACATAATATGAGGAACAGAAAATGTAATAAAGAGGAGAAAAAACAATAAAGAACACAGGATAAAGAAAAAAAATTCAGAAAATAATACTTAAAACTAATAGGAAATAATTCATGTTTCCCGCCACTTTTTCTTGCGGAATCATGGTGGCCACTGGAGTAGCACCACGTCAGCGGTCGCAACACTGTACATCCGGCGCCGTCGCAACGTCTCATTCAGGTAATCTTCTACCTAATTGTGGAAATGTTAAGGGACGCCGTACCGTTGAAAGGTGAAATCCCCAGTATAAGTCAAAGTTGCAGAATTATAAGTTACAACAATAAGCGGTGACCCTGTTTGCAGGTTTCAAAAGTAAGTTGCAGACACAATGTTAAAAACATTGAGCGTTTGTCTTTCACATACTGAATAATTTGTTAAGTTATGCTTAGCCATTTAACTGTAGGATTTCTTGAATTGTCTCATAGACTTTATAGAAAACACAGTATAATCAATAATAACATCATTTAAAATATTTATATGATGTGTTGCAATTACAATATTAACAACGCCAAGGAAATGTTAGCGGGAAATATATCTGAAATATCTCTTAATAAGTAATAAGAGGAAAAACTAATATGGGACTGTTAGAGAAAGTTGTTAATGTTTAAATATACTAAAAATATTATAATACAAATGTGGTTATAAAATAACGTAACAATGAATTCATAAAGGGGGTGAAATATCGCTACAAAAATGATTATAAATATTCCCATAGATGAGAAATAAATGTATGTGTAATGTGAATTTTTAGTGTGCTTATTGTGGCATACGTTATTATTACTTCAATGAGTATCCCAGGTGGACGAGGTAAATGTATTTTAATCTAATAAGGAAAAACAAGCTCACGACTGTTTTCTGTGATTTTACCAGTATAACTTTTGCGACAGGATTCCCCGTCATCGTCAGAGAAGTTACGATGAATAATGGAAGAGGGAGTCTAATTCGGTTGGGCAGTTTTTACACGTTATAGAGATAGAACCAGCTCTTGGCAGAAGCCTTCGCGCGGAACGCATTTGTTCTAGTATCACTTTATTTTCCAAATATGAATTACTTAAGCTTTAATTATAGTATGTTCTGGCCGGATTTTCTGCAACTCGAATAAAATAAACAACTAAACATCTGGTTCCTACTGTACGAGTTTAGCGAAATCCCCGGCCGGCGTCTTCTGATTTAGTTTCATGCAATGTGTAGCTTTGTAGACCAAATAAAACCGTAGACGTAGCCATTAGAAATGTAATATAAAGTCTAGCAATGCTTAAAAAGGCCCGTAATGATACAATATGAGATGAAGGCAAACGTTTGCATAGGAACGACTAATAAACCAAAGGCTGACTGGAATCTCTCTCATTGGATGGTAGCAGCCTAACTCAGAGCCTGGAGGAACTTAACACCACTTTTCTTACTAGCTTCATTGAATTGTATTACATTAAAAAAGATATTGAGTGAATGTGATCCTAACGGCGTGAATATATTTTACGACGAACTGCAGATAGAGGGCCATTTTTATCAGCTTTATATAAAAACCCTGTGTAATATTGATGATATGTTAAACAAGCCACACGGTTAGAAAGCAAGCTACACCGAATCTACCTCGGCATTTAATATCCGTTTCCAATCTCTGATTCTTGATGGAAAGCGTTCTCGTAACATTCTACCATAAAAGACCATTACCATAAGCTATTTCGTCAATCATGTTACAGCCACGTCTTAAATAACGGAAGGCATTAACATAATGTTTAAGGAATGGCATTTTCCTTCTGGTGTGGTGGTTGCATATGGTCTGTCCTCCTTTAACGTTAAGTATTTCCATAAATATTCTAACCATATTTGGTCTGTAGACCAGTAAAACATCTAAGAAAGACTCCTCATCTAAACAACCTCCGTGTATTTCTTTCTTTACCCTGAAACTCACTCTCCATCTCCTCTTATTTTCCTCCATACAATGTCGCATTCAGCAAACACAGGACTGATTTTTCTGGAAACGTGCCTTGTTGTTTCATTGGTAGCAACATAAAGGCATTCCTGCCAATCCGGTTTAATTGATTCTGTCTATACGATTCTTAAACTACTGAGCCAGTTTTCACGTAACTTACAAGATTCAACATCTCACTTTATTAATCTTTTGTTCACTTCCAGTTTGACACCTTAAGGAAACATTAAAAATTAAAATTAAATAACATTGACAAAAAGAGAAAAACTTGGATGATTGTAAATATATATCACTCTTCAAATATTATTCTGATAGAAAAAATATATTAAAATGCTGTAACGTTTACCCCTTTAAGAAGCAATTTTTACCGTTAAACGTGAAAGGAATATAAGAAATTAAATGAATTGAATAAAATAATAGTAAATTATCTAAGAAAGAAGATTACATTTGCAGTACACTGATAAATCCATCCGGCATTCCTTTTTTTGCACAAACTTCAAAATATATAAATTTGAAGAGGCCATAACATACATTTACAAGAAATCTCTCAGGAGATACAGACAAGTAGCCTGAAACAAATTTGTGGCACCGTAATAAACGTACTCGAATGTCGACACAGTGGATTTTATTCCTACTAAAAATGCAGCCCCGGATCGTGCGCGGACGAATCTAGGTGGTGGCAGTTGACTCTGGAATCGGCAACTTCTTTTTGTATCCTATCTTTCACTCAGAAAAGTGTTCAGCGGCGATTGTGTTGGGGTGTTTTCCCTACCCAACTCACACCTATGTGACCATTTTTAGCCAATCGCTGCCCTCAAATTCCCAGGTTTTCTTTAGCTTTGCCTAGCATTCTGCCTCCCGCCGAATATTTTTCGCAGAACTAGGAATCGAAACCTAAAATAATTTTATTTGCGCCCCGTCGGAAGTCATGTTACTTTCTGCCTTGCTTGGCTAGCGCCCCAGGAATTCTCATTAATGCAATACAAGTCTCAATAAAATTACATTTAATTTAATAAATTCAAATACGTACGCAACAACATCTAGAATGACATACGAAATGCTTTGTATTGAATCCAAAATCCCTGCAATGAATCTACAAACTGATGAAACTCAACATCTTCATTGCCTTTATATTATCATCGATTTTGCTTACGTCGCTAGAATAGATTTTTTTAGAAAATCATCTTAGGTTGTTTATTTTGTCATTTTATGTAACCTATATCTTTTTTTACTGTTCTGCTTTATTTCCGGTAAAATTTGACGAAAATATTCAGATAAATTATAGGTCCCCTGGAACGTACCCTTGACTCAGACACGGTTGCCTCTGTCTGAAAAATATATCTATAGGCAACTCATAAAACTCTTTGGTTCAATTACAAAAAAAAAATTTAAACTGTGGAAAAGTGAATACAACTCGCTCTGATAATCCCGAAATATATAAAAACTCATTCCACTGTATTTCGCTGAAGATCACTTTGATGTAAATAAACAATTTGTATTCAATTTTCCTTTCAAATAATACAATTATCTATTATATTGAATTTTTAAAAAATATTATTTTACTTTGAAATATTATCACGATATACTGTTACGTTAGAAAATATATGTGTATTTAAATAAATAAATATATATATATATATATAAAATATTCCTTTATTAATGCGTATAAAGGTTTCCAATAATCAACAGCTTATTTGAGAACGCAAAAATAGAAACATTACACTTATTCAGCAAGTAAATAATTTTCTTAGAGTCCTATGAAAAGGAAGAAATTAATAATTATGTCATTAAAAATAAACAAACACATTTTTGACGATGTATTATAATAACTTTTAGACTATTTTCATGTCTGTGTAAATATTATCTTAAAATAACATGATTAGGCTGACCAATGCAAATAATCGAACTTTATTATAATTACATGTCAGGCATATTAAAATTACCGAATAAAAATAGTTTTACATAAAAACTCAATCTATAATGGCCTATATGGATGTCAAATGAATTAAAGTTTCAGATTGTATTAAAAGGATTTTCTTTATGTCTTTCCTTTACAACGGAGAATAAAAATTTAATATACTTATCTTGTATTTATAAACGTTTTAGTTCGCTGAAATAATAATTTGGTCTCCTTTGAAGTTTAGTCCATTATTGAATCATTTTAGGAATGTTTTACGGTGCGCTGTTACGACGTTTCCGCTTTACAAAAAAAGAGAAAATTATTGTCGGATTATATCCTAATGAATATCCAACAAATTCTCAAATTCCGAGAAAAGATAATTAACTAGCAGCTGCATGTGCGCTTTCAACTTTACACGTCTCCACTCAATATATTGTGAATTACTACGTCACTATGGTTACGGCCAATCACAGAAAAATTTACATCACGTGGGCGAGGTCCAAATATATCACATTTTATTTAGTCACTTATTGCAAATAATTCGTTTTGTTTTAGAAAAACGAAAAAGTAATTAGTTCGGTGTGAAACGTTTATCTAGAATGATAGCAATCCGATGTACATTTTTAATAATGTCAAATAACCTATTCAGGTGCATGATTTTCAAACGTTGGTACCGCTAACACCTTTGCAGAAACGTAAAAAATATTTTTTCGCTGATTAATAACTGCTCAATCATTTTTCAGAGAATAATCTATCTCAATATACATATTTTTATCTAGTTGATCATAATAATCTATAAAATTCTTCTTAATCTCCTTATTACAATTTAAAAACTTTTAAGGTACACTTTCCTCACACTAATAAAAGACACGAAGTGTCAGAAGAAATTGAAACAAAAAAGTATATTGATACAATTTTATTTTCAATAAATGGCAGTATTTGTTTTTTTCACATGTAACCCTGTCTATTACTGCTTGTTAACGTTTAATTGATTTTTAAATGGCTCAGTAGTTCTTGAATTTCCATTCCGATTTTATTTTCTGTAAAGTGTGGTACTTATTTTTCCCATCTAACCTGGTATGTTTTTTTGCCGAAGTCATTTTGAAATTTCCATCCTGAAAATGGGTCAACGCGAATATGGACGCTCTTTCTAATGAAATCGTTTAAAATGAACTTACGGCCGTACGAAGTTTAGGGGGGGAGAGTAAAAAACCCGGAGCATTGAATTGTTCCATTTGGTTTTAGTTTCACTTAATAACATATTCTGTTACAGCACCGAGCCTATTTAACAACATCCGTGTGTCATTATGATGTACTGTGACCACGGAATATCTTGTAAACGTACTATCGTGACGCATCGCCCCTAAAGGTCAACAAGGCATTGAATACTGTACACAAACACATGGCTGCATGCCAACAAATACTCTGCAAAAGTATAACTGAACTATCTATTTTATATATAACTGGGTGTTTGTAAATTCTAGTTCTGATAACGAGCCCATGTCTAGAAATATACCATTTGGATGCAAAATAAATTTGGAGGCGGAATCGATTTCAAATCTGAAACATCCTATCTATATATTTATATAAATATTACGTATGTAGATTGAAGATGTAAATCTGAAAAAAATTGTCTCTTTTTGAAATTGAAAAAAGTCCGTTTACATTTAACGCGTTTCTAGCTTCATGTTATTTCTTTGTTTACTTAAATTTTGTGGTATATTCGTTGCAGCCCAGAGAGGTTTGTATTGCTTTGAAATGTAAACTTTATTTATTAGTTTCTGCTCATGAATGTTGAAACTGTAATTGCACATAGCTGAATGTGAGTTTAATATTTTGAAGGTCGCAGCATTTATTAATATCAGCCAAATTAACCCAACAAATTTGTAATTTTGTTTAGTTTTAATATATTCTATTTGGCCATAAATTTGAAGAATATCAGATAATATACCAAAATTAGTGTCTGTATAAAACATAAAATAACAAGCCGTATAACACACAATTACTAAAACTTTTATTAAAACAAAAATTTTGAAGAGACAAGACGTTTCGATGTTATTCAATTTTCAGATATCAAGGATCACAAGTGTTGATCTAAACGTCTACTCTCTTCTAATTTTTTTATATTAATCAAAAAAATTTTAATTATGTGTTACATGTTTCGTTAATTTTTCTGATATTTAATGATGGATAATTTTCATGTACGTTAATAAGGGAAAATCTTGTAAGACAAATTAGAAAATATCTAAATTCCAATAATCACTGGCAGTGATTGATCGAATTATTACGGTTATCCATAGGCACGAGAGTGCAAATAAATGTTCGCAGCGTATGAATCCGTACTACACGTGCTTCCCCGAAAGGTTTCCAGTTTTTTTGCATTCTTGTTTGAATTACGGGTCACTGTTGCCAGAATTGGATTTAAAAAAAATGAAATCATATGTTTTTTAACATGCGACGAGAGGATATCATTAGTCTTAATACTGGTATGAATGATAATTTGTCAATACGTAGAACATTTACATATAACCTTTTTTCAATGATAATGTGCCAAATGTTCATAAAGAAAGGCATAGATGAGGCCGTTTTCCAGGAATTATTATTTAATCACGTCAGGAGGTTTTTTCGACAAGTTACCTAGCCGGGTGCTCGGCGATACGCGGAATATTAATCCTTAATTATAAGAAATATTTTACTCAAGTTATGATAGTTTGTTTCTGGCGAACTTCGTCGTCGCCGCCGCACGCATACACGCAGGCTACGTAAGGGCATAATGCATCCTGTTCTATATGTCATTAGGGTGGGACAGATACAAATAGTGTCGCGGTAAACACCGTAAAAGCAATTGACTCCGAAAAGTATTTATCCGACGGAAATATCGGTTGATATTGCATAATAAAAAATTTCCTCCCTCTCCACCCCCGGCCCTATGAGTGGTAGCCGTGTCTTACCCCGACAAAGCTGATTTTCGAGCCGCAAAGAGCGTGTGCACAAATTTTGGATCCACGCATTTAAATTTGTATGCGGAACAAACATGCAAAAACACAAACACATGAACGAAATTTGAGCCCTTTTTACACATGGGTTTCATTTTAGCGAAAAATAGCTTGGAAATAAAGAACGTTTCTTTTAAGTAAAAATATATTTTAAGTTCTTAAAAATATACAAAAAGTTTAACTCTCGAGTGTGGTACACACGCTGTGCCATGTAACAGCGACGTGTTGGGCGCCATGGTTATTAGAATCTGACAGGAATTGGGAAATAACCAGGCGGAGTTCTGGGAAGTCCGTCAGGACAGACTTCCTCCTTCCTGAGTTTACCCTTTCCCTCCTCCCTTGGATCAATGCCAAAGTATTTAATTCAAGTCTCCTGCAAGCTGAAACGGCCTTGAGCAGTTTCTGGGGTGTTTGCATGGGTTCAAAGACATTCTGCATACGGCAAGAGGTATTCGTTGATCCCATTGGACCAGTCGGCCTACATCTCCTCAAATTTGGTCGAGGCATGGGTTCAAGTTTGATGCGTCCCCACAACAATCCAGAAGTAATCCGCATTAGGGGTAGGATCTTTACTCCACAGCCCGAGGACCGTAGTCAGCCCTTGGCTACCTTGCTTCACCTACCACGCCCCCCCTCCTTTTCAATTCCCTTCCTATGCTATTAAAGGGGAGTTGCCTGATTCAGGATCACCCTCATGCAGCCTGTAAACCGCAAAAAAAGTTTTCAGACAATTTTATTTCGTTTAAGATTTAAATATTATATAAGTAGCATTTGAGAATATTTTTCAGATTATTACGACAAAATGTTTAGAAAGATGCTCGTGCAATCCAAATTTATTAATAATTAATTATTAAATAGTAACATATTATTAACATATTTGATAATACATATAATAATAATAATAATAATAATAATATAGAAATGGCCTAATAAGTGAGAATAAGACGTTTAATAAATAATTTACAAATTATGCCTACACATATGTTAGATATGCACGATGTTTCATCATTATATTAGGCACCCTTAGGGTAGGAATTAATTGAGAGACCCTTGAAGCATAAAACTTAAATTCTGTTATGTATACTGCTTCAACATTCACGAATAAAATACGATAAATAAAATTTTAATAGAATAAGAGGAACAACCAGAACTGCCTCGCAAAACGTCTTTATTGTGTTTAGAACATTTGAAGGAGCTTTTGACATTGTGCCATATTCATCTTATTAGCATAAATTCAGTCTTGACAGCTAAGACACAGTACAAACGTATTTAGTTTAAACCGTGTTATAAAATACGAGGCACTGTGTGTCTGATATACGAAATTAAGATAACAAGGTGATTATAACTCAATGTCAAAAGCTTCTAAAATGTTCTAAACACAATAAATATCTGTGTCTGATATACGATATTAAGCTAACAAGATGATTATAACCCAATGTCAAATGCTTCTTAAAATGTTCTAAACACAATAAATACGAAATTAAGCTAACAAGATGATTATAACTCAATGTCAAATGCTTCTTAAAATGTTCTAATTACAATAAATATGTATGTCTGATATACGAAATTAAGCTAACAAGTTGATTATAACTCAATGTAAAAAAGCTTCTTAAAATGTTCTAAACACAATAAATATATGTGTCTGATATACGAAATTAAGCTAACAAGTTGATTATAATTCAATGTCAAATGCTTCTTAAAAAGTTCTAAACACAATAAATATGTTTTCCGATAATGTCCTGTTTTTTCTTCTTATTCTACTTCATCGTACGGTCTATTTGATCAACTTATAATTTTAATTTTAAAATTTGAAATGTTCATGAATATAGTAGAAAATTTCATCACCAAATATGAACTTTGAGTGTTAAATTATTAGGTCTAATAAATGGAAGGATTTTTTTCTTTATGGAAGTGTATGTCTAAGAACCTTCCCGTAATTACCGGAAATAATTAATCGAGACAACAGACTTTATGATTATAGACAGTCTTTGGACGCCGCGATTTAGATTAACTTATTGCACGTCATGACGAGTGATGTGACAGCAAGTAATTTAACGGAAACGTTTCCGTGAAAATCGCTCTTAATTGACGGCTGGCAACTTGTTCCGATCTTCCCTCGCAGTCCGTGTGGCGATCTCAAGTGGCGAAAGGGGAGAGGTGCTTTCACAGCGGAGAAAGCCATTCACCGACCTTCGGTTTCACTTCACTTACAACTGGAATAAATGCAATACGGGCAAAGTTCGGCCTCATCGCGAGACACTTTCGTCGCTGCTCTCCGCTCCTCAGGTTTCCCTTACGCTTCTAACGTCCTACGTGTCCGATAACACGCTCCCACGATCTTCACGATGAAGTAGCCCAAATGAATCACCTAATTAAGCTCAAGCAAAGTCAAACGAAATACATGTGGAAACTAATTAATGCGAACTTGGCACATATGGGACTAGTCTGAGTAAAGAGTGGAATCAGATTTACCGAAATTGGAAGTCGATCACTTTGTTTTAAAATTTATTAAATGCATCGAGGGAAGACTGCTAGGACCTTTACTGGCAGAAACAGGATTAAGTTGCTTTAATTTACCGTCTCATCAAGCGTATAATATTTATAAACTGAGAGGAAGTTTGTTCGGGAAAAGTGAACTAGAATTGTGCTCAACTGATTACGTCACTCATCTATAGGATTGCAAATATTTATGAAGACGAGCAGAGTTTCTTCGCTGTTTCGAACGTTAATCGTCCTCCCTTCTACTCCTTATACATCCGAGTTCCTTTTTTTGTATACTTCAAACTTAACTTATACGCCCTGTCACACTCCTTTTCCTTTCATCCACTTTCACCCAGCTACATTTTCCAACCTATATCCACCACATGACGCCAAACCAACGAAACACTTTCTATTAATTGTTATAATCTTTACCTACCTTAAAGTACTTTTTAAAAATTTATTTAACGAACAGCTCATAGTCTAAAGTAGACATGATACAACAAGTTTAAACAAATCATTTTTGTGACATTAATAAAATTAATAACCAAAAAATCATTTCGGGCATAACCGCCGCCGGAATTCGTCGACGACGCCAAATTATTCACAGACGTAATCTGTTTATCCATTTAAAAATTAACATGAAACGTTGTATTTATGATAATTAAAACCCGACTTCCTGTGGTCTTGTCCCCGGTCCGAATACTGGCATGGGCTTGGATCTTTGTGTGGTTTGAGAAACCATTATACCCTTACATGGATATAAGTTCACTAATGATCTTGCAGTTAATGCGACCATAAAAAAGTATAAAGCTAATTAAACTTGTTTGCAGACATATTTGCCCATATTTACATTTATTAACTTACAATAATTTTACTATCAATATTATACAATTTCTTAAAAAAAACACTTAATGAACATATTTAATTTACATTAAAATATTATTAGTCAACAAAAAACGTAACTGATTTCGTCTTTATACGTACTTCAAATACTGTTCAACTTGTAATATCTCTGATTATCGTATTAAAAAACCTTATAACAGTTTTTATTAAATAATTTATTATACCTGGAAGCTGTAGTCTGCTGTTTATAAACCTCAAACAATTATTCTTAACATTTACATTAAAATATTATTAGTCAACAAAAAAACCGTAATTTAAATCAATATTTAATTGAGGCCAAAAACAGACAAAAAGTAACAAAACAATTTAATATTAAATTTTTTGGTTTTTTCTTAATTGTGGTCAAAAATTAAATAAAACAATTTAATGTTTAATTATTTTTGGTTTGGTTTCATTAATTTGGTCTGTTTTTGGTCTCAATTAAACATTATCCCTACTGAAGTAATCTTAAGAGATTGTTTTATCAACGAAAAAATATTTAAATGAATGTTTCCGTGCTGTGCTCTTCGGTCAATTTATAAAATAATGTTGGTAACACATTGTCTAGAAAAATCATCGTGCAACATTGCAATAACAGTGAAAAAAAACATACTCCGCAACACAACTTTTTGTGCTCATTTCACTTTGTTAATTATCCTTCATTTTTCACTTTCTGCTTTTATGCCTTCCTGGACTAGGTATGAAAATTCTGAATACTTTTTCCTCCTCAAATAATTTAATTTAATTAATTAAAACTTTTATTAGAAAGAATTTCTTAGAATTCGTCGAGGTTCAGAGGAAGATATTTTAATAAACGGCAGAATGGAATTTTATCAAAAATAGATGATTTAATAAAAATTATAGGGGTCACTGATCGGTAGGCATAAAATCAATCAATAATCTTCCACTGTCGTTAGGTCAAAGATGATTCTTGTTTAATACAAAATTACTCAACAATGGAGGTTGAGACACGGATGTCATTTTTTATCTAATTAAGGCAAAAATATTTACTCCCGTATAGACAAAGAAACCTGAAATAGAGCCGGTGATGTATTTAAATGAATATGAAGGGTATATACTATTTAAAATGGAAGAATAATTATATAAATGGGAAATCCCTTTATTTATTATTTATCAATTTGAAATATACAATGAATTTAACCAATTTTAATTTGGGGAGAGGAGGGGATAGTTCTCAAAAGTGAGGAAAACTTTGTAGAGCTGAAAGGTGATAATGTTAAGAAATTAAATGAAACACAGCGTGTTTTTTATTATTTTGCAAGTGATTATAGACGTATAACATGTTGTTGTTGTGGTAATCAGCCCTAAGAGTAGTCTGAGACAGCATTTTCATTTCCGCGTAACTAGAACATCCCACATCCTCTGCTTAACGTATTTCATCCTTCGCCTCCCTCTTTCGTTATTATCACACACACTTCCCTGTAACGCTAATTTAAGAAGACCCTCATGTCTTAAAACGTGGCCTATTGATCTGTCCCTTCTATTGCTCAACGTCTTTCACTATTCTGATTAGAACTTCCTCGTTAGTGATTCTATACACTTATCTCATTCTCCTGTAGCACCACATTTAGAAGGCTTCTATTCGTTTCCTTTCCGTTCACGTTTCGCATCCATTCGAACATTTTCGGCAACGACTTCCTAATATTCACACTTATTACGTAAGTAAATTCCTCGTTTTTCACGAAAGCCTTCCTTGCCTGTGATATCCTACTCTTTATGTGTACTATACTTCTACCATCCCTAGTTATTATGCTTCCCAAGTACCAGAGTTCCTTAACTTCCTTCAAAATATCCCTTCCCAATCTAACACCATTTGTTATTCCCCTGTTTCCAAAACTACACTCCATTACCTTGGTTTTCCCTCTATTATCCTCATATTGAACTCTTTCTCCAGGACCACGTTCATGCTATTTATGATGGTTTCGAAGTCTTCTTCTGACTCCCCTAATATTACAATATCGCGGGCAACGCGTAGGGTTTTTATTTCTTCTCCTTGCAACATGATTCATTTTCCATATTCCGTTTTAACTTTCTTCATCGCCTGTTCTATATATAACTTAAACAGCATGGGAAAAAGACTGCATCCTTGTCTTACACATTTCTTGATTTCTTGTTTCTTTTCTTGATATTCAATTCTAATTACTGCTGGCTGCCTTCCTTCTCGAAATTTTATTCCTGTGCTCTTCAAAAAATTAATAGTGTGTTCCAGTTCACATTATCAAACGCTTTTTCTGAACCTACAAATGCCATGAACGTAGGCCGGTTTTTTCTTTTCTTGTCTTCTAAAATTAGACGCAAAGTCAATATTGCTTCTCTTGTCCCTACATTCTTCCTGAAACCAAGCTGATATTCTCCTAGCTCGCATGCATACTATTTTAGTTAATATTTTGCATGCATGAGGTCCTAACCTAATTGTCCTGTGCTGTTCGCATCAATCATCCTCAGTCCTCTTCGGTATGGGTATAAATATGTTTTTACTAAAATTACCATATATTACATAAAAGAGTTGATATTTCATGGGGAATTGAATGGGCTGGTTGTTAGCGCGTGTTGTTTATCGTAAAAATTCTCTGACGTGACAAGTAAAAATTGTTAAATGTGAAGTTGAGAAAACCTGTGATTATTCGGCTTATGAATCAGCGGTTTGACAAAGCAGTGCAGTGGTCCATTTTGTGTACCGGGTAAATCTTTGCGAGTAATTTACGAGATAATGCGCGGGTGACACTGGCTTCATCGACCGGCGGTTGAAAATTTGATAGCATATAATCAGAAGAGAGACGTTGAGCGATCTAATCACAAGGCATAGCTTCCGAGTACGCGCGCCAGTTTTACGCCCGCCCGCCTATAGCCTATAGCTTTCCGCGTGCTATTGAAGCGGCTTTAGAAATGCGAGTCTCACAATGAATTTGGGACTTGATTTGACCGTAGTCAATTGTGTCCGCGAGTATAATAGAGTTCATGGGCCGTGAACTGCAGGTAGACTCGAGCTGAAATAACCATAAATTGTCACAGGTTGCCGCAGAACATAAACGCACAAAGGCTCAAACATGCGCAGGCACGGAGTCTCTCCAAAACACTGAAATAGTGTTATTACTAGATAATCGTGATCTATTGGTAGATGAATACATGTTTTCGTTAATATATAAAATTTTAACGAGCATATTTTACCAAAACTGATGCCTAATATTTGCTAAATATAATAACGATTTTAGAATCTGTAGTTAAAACTACTAACGAGGCCAAAAACAGACAATTGATGGCTATAACTTAATTTAATACACATGTTTCAGTCCTAATCTGGACCCCGAACATAAATATAGATTTTAAACTATAGATATGAATGTACAACGATATCAACACATAGCCAAAGATTATAAAAATAGACGAAAAAACAAGGGAAATACTAAAAAATGTTAGGTTTAAGACATTAAAATATTTTAAGCTGTACTTAATACATCAAAGTCCATTTTAGGTTTAACAGAATAATAATTATGATGAATCTGTAGCATTGTATTATCTTTCACGACATAATTTTTAGAAACAAATCCACGGTTTCTCCGCTAGATGCGTGCCCTATATGTTATACAGAAGAAATATGTTATAAATAATTCTGTTTTTGATTAATAAGACAATTTTAACTGCCATTTCAACAGATTTTAGTCAAAGGGAAAAGTGATGCTTGATTGAAGTGTATTATAGCTATTTTAGAAGAAAGACAACAAAAACAAGTCGACCGGACCCAGGGCCTGAACCCAGGATCCCAGGGCCCGGTCGTCATTATTTCTAAATTAGCTATACCCTTATACTTGAGCCCTCAATTGAAGCATTTCTTGTTCCTTTGACTAAAATTCCATGCACCTTTGATCAATTTACATAATGCCCATTCTTCACTGAATTCATAAAAATTAGATTGTGAAGGTTCTTGATCTAAATACTATATAAATTTTTAAAATTATAAATATTTCGGGTCGTAATTAACCTATCGTGGGCAGAGAGCTAACTCCCTGAAAAATAATAAACTTCTTTGCATCGTCGATACGATGTATACGTTAATCAGTATTTTTTTGCGTCAGGTAAATTTTAATATTTAGTAATTGCTCGTTTGTAAAATGTTGTCTGTAAAAGCTAACATTTTGACGATTTTTCGCCATTCATACAACCTAGGATTGAAAATATTCAGGACAGAAATAGATTCAGGCTGAAACTAGTGTTTACACGCCCCTGTAGCTAAAAGTGATCCCTGTGGAGTAGAAACTTATTCTTAAAAACATTACTACTTTATTATTTACGTGAATCGGAGCAACGCCGGGTTCTTCAGCCAGTAACCTCTAAATGGTTGAAAGCTTCTTTAAAAATTGCTAACAACGGTTAGATAAATGCCTTTAACTGGTCCATTTATTTGATAAACCTTCATAAAACATAATTTACCAGGTTTTATTTTATAATAAAATACGACATGCTACTATAAACCCTTTATAAATCAACAATCATGCTGCGGAAAAAAAATTGTAACGGAAGTGCTGTAGCGGCAAATGTTCACACCGCTTTCGACAGTTGATGGGACATAAAACTTAAACAGTTCACTAATTACCGGTGATTAATAGAATATATTACTCATCGTCCAGCATAAGCTCGTTGGCTCCAATACATTACGGACATGTTTCCGTGCCGGAAAAAGGAGGAACTCATTGCCATAAATAGGGCAGAGAAAAATGGACGTGCTTAAAACGTCATCTGAATAAACAGCATTGATAAAATGTAAAAAGAACAGTGGTACACTTTTCACGTGCACTTTCACTTCCTCACTAAGTGAAATGATAATAAACGCTGTTAATCTAACTAAGAGAGTGCTTTACCACTCTGTTTATACGCGCAGAATGAAACTACTTCTCAAGCTCCTCGAAAGAGTTGTCATAGCTTCGAAATTCTAAGAAAATCTTCAACATTCCTTAGATTCTTAAATAAGGAATAATCGCCGGGCATATGAGACAAATAATGGTGCACATGAATTAGAGTATGGCTTCAATCATGTAGACGAAAATAAATATTTCATTTAAAAATAAAATTGATACAGTTGATCGATCAGTCTAAACTGAACACCATTGAATATGACGATCATAAAAGAAGAACGATAAGAAGTACATTAAATTTACAAAAATATAGAATTATAAGTGTTAATATATGCCAAAATTTTTAAAATCAAAATCAATTAACTTAAAAAAAATTGTAGAAATTTATTTATAAATTATAATAATTTCCATAACGCCGTTCCTGAAATCCTAAATTACAGTGACCGGGAGCCGATAAAAACAATCAAAGTACAAAAAAATTAAAAAATTGTAATTCATGAGGTGGCAACTTAATTAATTAGTATTGGGATATTACTAAAGATGGAGTATCATGTTATATTTGGACGCCGTTTTGACTGATGCTGGCTTTTTTCATTCAAGAATATCTGATTGCAATTCAGTTGAATCTTCAGTCAGGAATTCGATGAAACTTCTGTGCTACTCAGAACAAAAATTATTAGAGGTAGGTGCTTATAGGTATATATATATATATATATATATATATATATGTGTGTGTGTGTGTGTGTGTGTGTGTGTAACAATGGTTTCGGAAATTCTAAATGTTGTTTTTCCTTTTAAATATTTTAAAGATAATTAGTAAATTAATGCAATTAATTGTTCTGTATCTATTTAATTCTTATCAATTAAATTTAATTTACAAATATATCAAAATTATATTTAATAAAATTTAATACTAAATTAACAATTTACCTGTAAAAAACGACTATTAATAAATTGATTTTTACAGTTCTGCCTTTTTCCGAAAAAATACTGTAAAATTTTATTGATTTCTTTGATAGTTATGGTAATTTTTACATATTGAAGTAATTTTGAAGTACTAAAAAATATTACAGATAAAAATATATATCAACAATTATTGTATTCAATATTACGTTTAGACCTGTACTAATTTAATCGTGACTATGTAGATGTCTGGTATTGACGGCTAGTTTTAATTGTTTGAATGGCGCTGGAATAAAACTTTCTAGTGGTAATTTTGTATTTTTCCAGATTGTCCGATCCACACATTGGCCATGACTTTAACCGGCCATCTACAGAGCTCATCCACAACTTTGACTGCAGCTTCATCTCAAGATTTTAATACTGAATACGCTTTTCATCCAAAGTATTGAAACGTTGCAGTAAAAGAGCTGTAGAAACATGTTTGAAAGTTAATAGTCATTTAACAGACAATACTCTAGAGACTCTAGAAGTATCAGGTCCAACATCAACGTACGACTGTATTTCACAAGTTATAAAATCTCTAATTCATCCAATTAAATCAGCACAATTAACGTTTATTTATATAGGGCATGCAAATTGTATCATTTTTGTGAAGGAACATACTTCCAAACACGTCGTTCATGAGTTATGAGCACGTACAAAGTGCACAACACGCCACGCACCGCAACCAACCCGCACATTGTTCATCAGCGCCGTCAGACATCACTCAGTTTAACGATAAGCTCCTGTAGGTTTGTGATTGTGAAACGTTAACGTGGAGTACGAGTTATATGAACATGTCTTTTCAAACAAATGTTATTTATATACTATATTTGGCATTTAATTCCGACTCTGACGGACGAACTCCTTTGCCTGGGCATAACTCATAAACGACGAATATGTTCTTGTGCAAAAAATAAGATCCTCTCTGAATGGCTTATCCCTATGAGTTTGTCGGTTAGGTCTTGTTGGACCCTGTATACATATGCTGTATTATACTCCAATGGAATCTTTTCGTGAACTCAGAGAACTTAGATGCTTGCATGTGGACTCACGCGCAATATCAGTTGTTATTGCAACGACCTCCAGCCAAACTAAACAACTGTCACGTCGTTTTGTTAGTCCCAAAACTGTTTTCGTACCATCTGGTGTTAACATAACATTTCTGTACACGCCACAATTACACGCTCGGCTTCAAATTAGATTGGCTGCCAAACGTCCTTCCAAAAAATTTTCGTCAGTCAACAGCATGAAGTATTAATTTAAAATAATTTCCTCGACCTCTTTTATCGTTTCAATTTGACCACTAAGCATTTTTTGTGCGGGTATGTAAGTCATACCTCAAGAAAGCTGCCTTGGTTCTCATTTAATTATTACTGCATAAAAATTTGTTTTAAATAATTTTGGAGTCATGGCAGTTGTTACGTAAATTGTGCTATTATCGGGAAATAGTTATATTTACAATTTTACCGGAGCTGTAAAAATAATTTATTTGTATACGTTGAAATTGTATTTGCAGTTGAACCGATGAAGGAATAGATGTTACAATATTTTTATAATTTAAATTAATGAAATTAAAAATGAATAATGGTCATGTACTAGGTCTATAGCTCTTGTAAAAGTCTTATTTTAAGTAAATATTTAAATTTGTCTAATAATTGAGACTGTGTAAGGATTTTCTTACCTATAATCTATCAAAATAATTCAACAGTCTGAAATTACGCTTCTCTGGGCACTGAGACTCTCCTTAAGCTCGTACATGCATTATAAATTCGGGAAACCATCCCAAAGTCGGCAACGGTTGGCAGTTGCTCAAGACTATATCGCATGTTTTCTTTAAAAAAGCGAACCGCCATTATTGAGGTTGTCTCGTCTGCTGTAACAGCCAGGTTGTGGCCCACCGAGGCCAATTGGCTGTCAACAGAATTTCCCGCTCTATATCCGTGTTGCCAATCACGCAGCCACCCTATACGGTGCCAATGACTTGGCAAATATTCTGCTATTAAGCTTTCTAACAGGTCCGACTGAAGGACCTCTAACAAGCCATTATTCAATGTAAACGTACTACGTCGAGTGTACGTGACGTAATACAAATTTTTTAATCGTCAGAAAG
Organism: Eucriotettix oculatus; assembly: GCA_034510155.1. Lineage (NCBI taxonomy): Eukaryota > Metazoa > Arthropoda > Insecta > Orthoptera > Tetrigidae > Eucriotettix > Eucriotettix oculatus. The sequence continues at coordinate 47,235,368 of CM067380.1, forward strand.
TTTTGTTGTAGGACTTTTAAATAAATGTGTTATGTATTTCTCCAGAATTTTTGCGTAAGATTGATTCGTTCTTCTAAAATTCAAACAAGACCACTCAATTTGTGATTACGTAAGAGTTTAAACTTTTATTGTTACAAATTCGTTGCATTATGTTTACAAAATTTGTGATACGGTTGCTTTCTCGTAAAACTTTTCAGAGTGGTTTATTCACATTTTCAGGTTGCTGTATTAATTTCAAATGGCTTTTGGTTTCTGAAATCGACCACAGCTTCATTAAATTACCATGTGGCCAGGTAGTCTCAGCGTGAAATTCTCTGTCTCACACTGCTACCAACTGTAGAAGGGTTTTGTGACATTACATTTTCTTTGATAAGCATTATGTAGACCAAAAACTTCTGAATAATTTTACTTCGAACGATATCCGAATTTACTGAGGAAAGCGGATGAAGGCTATTCAATCTGTCTGCCTCGTTCATAAAAGTGGAGTACGATTTGGTAATTTAGAAGTAAGAGCTAGATAAATTCAAGTTTCGAACAATCAGTGATAGTTCTCAAATATAATTTTATTTCGTACATTAGAACCATGAAATTCTACCATCCATAACATATTTTGACTTTCTATATTATTGCATAATCGTCATTACTTCGCATTCAAATATGATTAATCGCCATCTGCTATATTTTAAGATTTATGATGATATAAGTGTGTGTGTGTGTGTGGTTGTGTGTTGTAGGCGTGGTAAGACCTACTTTCTCATGAAGCATGTGTAGTTAGTGCAGTAACGCACTGCACGTGGCCTCAAGTGTGACACACTTTAGTAGGGCCGTGTTTCCATTGTGATACGAATGCAATATTGTGCAAGGTGTAACAGAGGCAATTACCTGATAGTGAGCCCTTTTCTTTAATGGCACAGTTAATTATGGATTACATGTTATTTATCAAATTGATTTATTTGTTTCGCTTTGATATCCCAATTTTCATCGTCAGAATGTCGCACGTGCCTTTCAGATTAAATTTTCTTAGATATTCAATTATTGTGAGAAATAAAAACCAAAACAGCAAATCAGTCAGAAAACTACTATATAACCTAGCACTGTTACACAAATAAATTGCAATGCTACGTCTAATTTTCAGTGAGTGGCCAAATGCTTTTATGACCAATGTTGGACCACATCATTTTTCTCTTAATACTGCTGGAATTCTTCTGGGCATGGATTCTACGAGATGTTGGTTGGTGGTAGGAGGAATTTGGGACCATATCTGATGAACTGCACTTCACAATTCCTTAAAGATTTGATGGTGCTGGATCCAGCTGCCTGGTGGTCCGTTCGATCACATCCCACAAATTCTCAATAGGATTCAGATCTGGTGATTGTGCGGATCGACGAAGTAAGTTAGTCTCCGTCATGCTTTTTGACCCATCTTAGGACAATGCCAGAGTACACCATTAACACAACAGGATGTACATGATCTGCTATAATATTTAAATATCAGACGTCGTTTCGAAGGAATCAAAGGAAATACCATAATACTGTCTCCACCAGCTTGAAGTGTTGTGGCAATGGAGTTGGGGGTCCATCCTGTAGTGTTATTTTCTCCATATTCGAATCCTGCCGTCTGCATTGCGCATTTGATATCGCTATTCATCAAACCACATAACCCTTTTCCAAGCATCTACTGTCCAATCATTGTGCTTCTTTGCGAACTGAAGACGTTTACTCTTGTCCACGGCAGATAGTTGAGGCTTTATATCAGGTCGTCGCCTTCTATACCTCATACGGTGTAATGTGCGACCAACAATTCGTTTTGGGACGTTCACAGTTAGTCCTTGACTAAGATTCTCCGCTATTTGACGCACTGTTGCTCTTCTTTTGCACTGGGCAACTGTGGCAAGTTTCCTTTCAGCTCGAACATTTAGTATCCTGTAATGAGCTTGGTTTTTATTCTTGGTAGTCCATTCTCTGTAGCAAATTAATAACTTCTGCTCTCGAACACTTTACAAAAGCAGTCGCTTTGCTGATACTGGATCAGAAGCTTCGAGCGCCTATCGTCATCCCACGTTCGAACTCATCTAAATCACGTCTTTTCTCCATATCTTCGCAAGAAAAAACGCAGCACAACGGGTGATTGGAGAATCCTGCATTCCTATTTCATAGCTGTCTTGCCTTGTAGCCTCAACACTAGGACACTGTCAGGTGATCATAATTATTTGGCCACTCAGATTACATTAAAAACCAGAAGAAATTTATTTCTGTCTCCCCTTGACCTTAATAAATAAAATATTGTCGTAATGTGTTTGCATAAGTATTGAATAAGATAATTGTTTTCTGACTGATTAACAGTTTTGGTGTTTTTGTTAAATTATGTATATCACACTTCTTGAAATTTTAACTAACGTTTTTTAAAGCGTACACCTAATATGAGTTTTTCATATTTTGAAAAAATCTACTCATTGTTCTACCTTTTATTTTCAATGTGAGACATTTGGTTTCAATCCACCTATCAACCGTTCCCCTTGGGCAGAGTTTTTAGTTTTCTTCATGACATAACTAAATAACAGGATAACTAGATAACCACAGGTATAGATCTATAGATTTATTGTAAACAAAAGCAGAGGTTTGAAACATCGACTTATTACCACGAAAATTATATATAAAAATTCGGTGTTCCAGTGTTCGTAATAATTCTCCTCCTAAACGGTTTGACCAATCTTGAAGAATTTTTTTGTTATACTTATGGAGTTACTTGGATGATTGTTAGCTATAGTTGGACCCAGTATGTGGCGCTGTTGTCGGGAAACAAACTCTCTTTTCAATTTTTTAAAATAATTTTTTGAACTTCTCACATAAAAAAAACAATACCAAATTTTAAAGCCTGACTGTTTGAATAATCTGTGGCATTTGTCAATATATACTCAAATTCATTGCGTCGTAGCCTGGCTTTATTTTGGGATTTTGATTTCTTTATGCTGAGGTCTTGTATATATTGTAATTGCGTGCATACTGAGAGAATTATTTATCGATTAATTCAGCATTGAAGAAATGAAGTGTTTTTATATAATATTTTGTGCAAATGCGAAGCTCTTTTAATTTATACACGTGTTCATCGGCGGCATTTCATCCAACCTCCTAAATAAAACATTTTATTTTCAGTATGACTACAAAGAAAAAAGGAATAAACATATTTGCCATGTACAGGGAAGAAAGGTTATCACCTATGTGGGGGGGTTATAAAAGGGAAGTCTTTGATTTTAAATGGATAATAAAAGGAAAGAGACGATTGATAAATATAATATATTCATGTAAATTTATTTGTAATCATACTACAGTACGCTGAAAATAAAGTGTTTTATTTGGGAGGTTAGATGAAATGCCGCCGATGTACACGTGTATAAATTCCGCGAAATCGAATTCTCATAGAAGCCCCGGATATTATAAAACTCCTCGGAATCCATTATAATCGATGTTGAAATTCCGCATTAATATTTTTTTTGTGATGATTTGCTTTTATGCAGTATAGTAGAACCTCGATTAACTGTCAGGCGAGGGTCCGGAGAATAGACGTATGATCGAAACGACGGTTGCGCGAGAGAAATGAGATTTCACCCCCTCCCCCCCAAATATTTAGAAAACTTTACATTTATTTCTACATACTACGTTATGAACAGTCTACGATTTCGGCTGGAACTCTCTTGATATCATTCACATCTGTCCCGGCTACCCCATAAATTGCCGGCATGCTAACTGAAATGCAAATTTCAGACAAATCGAGCACAACTCGCTTACGTTTTCCACTCATCGCTTTCGGATGCGAAACAATAACAACTCAACACAGAGATGCGCACGCAAAGGACTTGGTGGGCAACTGTCGGTTAAAGCGCTGAAGACAAAACAACCATTGTTAAACGAACGAATATCAAATCAAAATATTTTGACACCAATCAGAGTTTTCAAAAGATTTTATTGTGTTGATAATTTTACTCTTCGGGAAAAGAGATTATTGAAACCTCAAGCTTCTAATTAATCCCTACATTAGCGACTAATTACAGGCTAACACAGGGTTCTTTTTGGATAAATTGTTATTTTTGTAACATACGAATGATTAATCAAAAACAAGTCACTCCATTTTCGGCAGCTATAATGTTTGGAGACGGCAGAAGTGTTTCAGTAAACACTAAACTGGAAACCTCAGGCTTTTAGTTAAAAGCAAAAATGCGGACGTTTTTTCAGCACTCCAAACTTTTTATTCTCGAAAGGGGAAATTTATAATTTAAAACGTACTTCAGAAGCTTTCGCCAATTCCGTGACATATTCATCGTCAAGAAAAACAAAAACGAAGTCTACAAAAATATAACCATAGCAGTACACAGTATCATCAAGTTAATTAGATGCCAAAGATGTTTTTCACTCCTAATATTATATTAATATTGAAGATATTTAAGGTTATTCGCGAAAGCTTCTGTTGTTATTTTTTAAATTCTTGTGTGAGCAAGGAATTTTGAGGACTGAAAAAAAACTCGTACTACTGTGTAAAATTTGATACAGATAACCAGTCTTTATCTATTTGTTCATTTTGCGGTAGCATTGCAACTAATTTTGTCAAAGCACATATTTTTCATTAAAAAAATTACAATCCGGAAGATACAGATTCAAGAACTGCTAAAATGTGTGAAAATGAAAGTTATAAAATTTTTAATATAATCTGTCAAAAATAAATTGGAAAGTGTTCCTTAATACGCTTGCCAACAAATTAAGGGCAGCTACAAATGTTGTTAGAATAATGTCACAATGCAGTAGTGTAATTTTCATACTTTCCTTTCTGTTAAAAAATTGTGTACACTTTTGGGGTAGTTATTCACGTAAACGGAAAATTTTAATCCTGCAGAAAAAAACTGTGCCAAATTTCGTAAAAAATGGTATGTTTTTCTAAAAAATTATGGGTATTTTCATAGTCCCGGTTTTTGGTTCGAGGATCTACCCGGAAAAATTAATTCCGCTCTTCTTCCTACCTGTTTAATACATGACCCTCTAGTTTCTTGTTGGGCTTTGTAGTGTGCGGAACTCGGGGTTGAAGACCTACTTCTCACTTCAAATATATATGTTCCTATTTCCTGCACCTGTCTGTCACATTCACCGTTCCGATCTTTTAATGTCCATGTCCGTATGGAAGTCGTCAGTACATAGAATTACTAACGCTGTTTGCGTTTGTCATCTATTCATACCAAACTAAGATGTGTCCTATTATAATACCATAACCAAAAATAAGTTTTACAAGCGTAGTTATTTACACTGAAAGGACATTATTACGTTTTACAAAGGACCGGAGATTTTTAAACTGTTGAAATGTAATAAAATAATTTTCATAAAACAACTAACCAAATTTCTTCGATTAACAAATATACGGAATTTCATTCAAGCTAAAAGTATTCAACAGGAAATAAATTATAATTTCATTTTTAGAGTATAATTAGAGGGAATTATTATAAGGTATTTGTATTTTATGACTGATTTGTCACACTTGAAGTTGAGGCTCTATAGAATATGACCTGATAAAAGGAACAAATAAGAAAATTGGTGTGCGAGATGTACCAATTTCTTACTTTGCAGCGGATTATACCAAACATTATTATTTCAGCATTCCTTCCATTTGTTAGTTCACCATGTCATCGCTCTCGAAATCCCCCTTCAGTTTGTTTTACGGTTTCTTCAATTCAAAATCAATCGGCGGCGTGACAGTATTTTCCTTTCAGTGATTTCAAGTCGTGAGTCGTTAACATTCCTCGAATCTAAACTCGATTAAGTTTTCAACTCATAACTTTCGAATGCGAAACGATAACAGCTCGACGTAGAGACCAGCAAACGATTTACTTGGTGGGGAATGGATGAGAGGAAGAATTGAAGACTAGCGCCCGACAAATTCTCGAGAATCTCTTATATTTTGAAAATTAATTAATTCTGGATACATATCTGGGTCTTTAAGTTCCGCATTCTTCAGTACGAAACGAAATGAACAGACTCCGGTGTCATTTACGGTTGAGAACTCGTAAGCCTGTCATTTATGTAACGCATTACGTTTTATCATTTTTAATCAAACAGAAAAGTAAGTCACTTTAAACTGTGGCAGATTAAAAAATTTCCATGCATCTAATAGATCCATATTGATCTCTCCCTGTTTGCGTCCCTTGGGAATTATGCAACACGCCGCTGAGAGTTGCGTGTGGAGTGGACTAGCTCTAAGGCATATTCCTTGTCTCATAAACCATTCGCCTCGCTCTGTCTATAACGTATAGATATAATCTGAAATTGGCCTCACCTACATGGCAAGGTTGCTGAACCTACGCCGTGCAGTTCTAGTGCAGTTCTTTCGTCTTCCAATAGCCTAATTTCACGTTGACGAAATCCGTTCAAACCTCCTGCGATCATACTAACAAAAAAAATGGAAAGACTACAACATTAATTTTTTGACGTTTATATTATTATACATCGATGCAGAAAGCATGGCATTATGTTTCCATTTAATACTCCTAATTTTTAAAGCATACAGTCCACTTTCATAAGTTTAATCGGACTGCCTATCACACTGAACTAACTAGATTAATTATTTAATAATATATTCCTGAAATTATAACATTCGAGAGCTTTTAAAATTTGTTCACAATCGTTCCAATTAAGGAATCATTCTAAAAGCATCAGTAACCAAACGTTGTCAATGCCGTGGCCCATCAGCAAGTCCTGTGCAACATAATCGCTACCTGTTTATCGAGTCTTTAGATGAAGTCGTCAAGCACCTTTAAAATTATACATTTACAGTAATATACAAACATCTTGATACTAAAATTTAAATTTTTTTAACCCGCGAGTAGTGGCTAAACGCAAACGAAAATTGGAGCTTGAGTAAAAAGGACCGGATATTTTATATTATTTCCTGTTGTACTGTTAACTAATATTTGTTTGAAATTTTTAACTATCCAATCTTCACTTTTATAAGTATAATTACATACTTAAAATTGTATAAATATAATATATTAATTATTTAGAATTCAGTAGTTCTCTTTTCCATTATCAGTACTGTAACAGAAAGAAAATTTCGACTCAATCTAAGTTTAGTGTAGTGAAGTGATCAGTGCTGTGAAATCTCTAAAAATATACTACAGTGAAATCTATTTACAGTTTTTTTGTTTTGTTTCTTTTTTTTCAGGCAAAAACAATACTATTCTTTTTTTAAAAAAATCATTTCGCATAATATGATTCCACACTTATTTATTTATATTGAATATAATTATACATTCAACTATAGTTAAATATGGTCCTTACGACCAGTTTATTAATTATTGTTTAAGTTCTATATATCTGCCACCGGGCATCTGCCCATTTGTAGATTTAATAAATACAAGATTTTTTTACTTACATACAAAAACTTTATTATTGAATTATTTAAGACGATTTTACGTAAGTAAATTTAAGTAGACTAGTTTGAGAAGGTATACTACAAAATACGTGATAATTTGCTTACGAAATTTTAAATTTATGACACTTGATTTAGTACATTTTCTACACTACTTATTTGTAAATGTCGTAATTATTTCATAGCTTCAGACGCAAACAATTCAACAAATCATCTGGAGTTTTTGAATTTGTAGCCTGCCTATTTAATCTGAGTATCTTCGTAACTACATTCAATGAACTTCCTATTCGGCACCCGAAATTTAGTGAGACTCCAATTTGTGGTTTTATCTCTCCCTTGAAGTATTTTCCCGTAATTTGTTATTTTTTTCCATCAATGAGATCATAGTTGCTGAAATCTGTCAAAATCGCAGATTAGTACTCATTGTGTGATAAATTGTTTTCCAATATCTTTAGATTTTTCAGATAAAACGCCTTCAATCCACATTCGTAATTAATCCTGGAGTTTTCCTTTCCATAGTAAATACTTCTAAACACAACAGAACAGAATGCTCAAGTATCTTGAAGCTAATGCCGTGTAAGAAGAGCAATGTTGTTGCTCAAATACTAATACGAGGAGTGGTGCACAGGGTAAAAACTACCCGGAGGGTATAAAATTGTATAAATTGAATTATCATTTCAAGACAGGAAATAAAGTCGGACTCCAAAGCAACAGAGTGTACAAAAATGTATCTATAATCAATTAAATTCGAACATTAGTCGGGTCCAAAAGTCCCACGCGCCATCTCTCTAGGGTTGGTCTACTTATTTCAGCACTATGAGAATTTCAGTCCGAAATACATTCATATAACTTTAATTTATTACCTGAATATCAAAAAAGAAATATTCCACAATTTTAAATCGCATCTTAGCACAGAGAACAGCTTATAATTACTTGTAAGAAATTCTCAAAAATTCATAAGATCAAAATAAATTTTCCGTTTCAGAAATACAGTATTTAAATTAATATGACTTTTATAAAATAATAAAACGGCCAAAGTGTCTAAAATAATATATATTATTCAACTCATTAGATATGTTCTAACCGTCATTGGGCTCAGGCAAAGACCTCTATTTATAATTATAATATATGTATATACATCAATTATCTCTCCCTTAAAGTATTTTCCTGCATCTATAAATGTGTTTAAATCACCAGTATCGTTTTACCTGAATAAATTATAAAATTAAAGAATAAACGTTGTAATATATCTAATGTATTGAATAATATATATACTTTTCTGACTTCTTAGCTGATTTTATGTTAAATTTGGAAATAACTGAATCGAGTTCTACCATTCTTCATTCCTATTTGGAGTCCCGCATGTGTTGGGAAGAGCTACCAGTCTTTTAAAATTAAACAAAGGAAGCAACGCATGGATACGGGAGAGTATTTCATCTGACGAGATCAATTATAAGAGTTTGGAACGGTTTGTTGGAAATATACTAACGACTCTCACTAAAAATATCAACAGACTGAAAGATGGGATAGAGATATTAGTTAAATTGATTTAAGAGAATAGAGTACACAATAGAAGTTTTTTGAATGTCTAACTACGTAATAGTAAAGTGTTTAGTAGTGGAATAAATAAAGTGTTACATTAGAGACTGCAGTGGAGCTTGCTGTCGAAACGTTGCTGAAACTCTAGAATTGTATTTCAAAGTCTTATATTAATTCTAAAGCAAAAGTATTATTTTATCTCAGTGAAATGAAGCGTCTGAATGAAACTTTATTCCATATATTCGCTGATACTAGCGAGTGATATTTTTTTCCTAGGCAAGATGAAATTGAAGACACTGGCAAAATATTTTTATGTTGTAACTTTTAATTTAATTTCAATGTAGGCACGATTTTATCTTTAATTAAAGCTGTCACAAAGTGTAACCTTCATTATAGCTAATAAATTCAATAAATAATTATAAGTATATGTTATAATAGCCCCAAGTTAAGACCGATATAATAAATTTAAGCCAACTGAGAATAAAAAATGTAATTATATTTTATTAATGTGTATGAGACTAATCAAATGTTAGCGTCTATTTATTTATATATAATTATATTTAGAAGCAGTATTCACAGTTTCAAAGTTAAAAAATATGTAATATAGATGTACACGAGTGTATAGGCAGATTGCTAATGAGATTATACAGAACGTAAACTCAAAAACAATAATTAAAAGTGCCTACATGGATTACAAACAGTAAAAGCTCTTTTAAAAACCAATACCATAAAGTCTCTATATTACATTTATTGAATCATTTTAGCCGATGGGTAAATAAGTGTTATTAAAATTTTAATCTATCATAAGTAAAATTACGTATCCATGCGAGCCTATACTCCTGGGGATTCAATATCATTTTTAATATCAACGGAAATAAATAACTGAAGCAATCCATTAAACAGAATTTTTAAGATTAGTAATTTTCACAATGGGCGAAAAGAATTAATATCAGAAACAGTGACAAATTTCACTATTCGTCTCTCTTATGGAACCTACAGAGGATAGATGGAACCAGGGCGAATTAATTACTTATCCTGGATAGTCTATCCTTTAATAATTTAAGCAACGCGTCCGTGCAATAAAAATAGGCTTTACCTATTAATGTTTTACCGTTGCATACTTTTTTGAATTTAGCACGCAAACTTCAGATAACGATACGTTAAACGATTTATCTATACGACTAAATTATGTTAAGTACGGGCCACATATATTCAGGTAACGTGAAGAAAAGTGTTGGCTGATCACGGAATGGTATAATTATTTAGGGCCATCATACGTAGGAAAGAATTAAAGGACATACTATCTGTTATAAGAAGAATATTAATATTTATTTTGTAATATTAGAGACAAATTTAAAAATATGAAAACTTTCACAGCATTTTTAACGTCCAGTGCCATTGTAAGGTGTTTCATATTTTTTCCTTGGATTTGGGAATTTATATGTGTAAAACATTATTTGTACGTTACCTAAATGTCATGATTTAGAGGAAGCAGAAGCAAATTCACTCCCCATAAACGCCTTTTCCATTTTGTCTGCATGACGAGCCGGTAGCCACTAAACACCTCTAACGTGCGACATATTGCGGGACGAAATCCTCGACTACTCTTCTGACGGATACTTTATTGATTTGCTTTGACGGTCTGTCTGCACCAGTTAACACCACTATATGGACACGAAGAGTATTTGCCTTTACAGTACAGTAATTACGGCAAGTTTCGTTATCGTCCGAAACCTGTTCCGATGCGCAATGCTGAATATCACTTGACCTCATCAGCAACTGCGGAACCAGTACAATTCCTGTTTACATTTCTTGTTAAACCCATATAAAAAAATTCTGTTCTAAATTAAATACCTAAATAACTGAAAACGACCGTTAAATGGTGTGAATAATTAAAACAACACTACCTTACTTTCCTGCAATTTGTGTTGCGTTTATCCACACTGAATATTTTTTTTAATTTTATGTAATTATTCGTCCGCAGCTCTTTCATAGACATTGTTCAACTATTTCATTTACCAGTTATGTAGGTCATTTCCTAAAGACCCTATCATGAAGCTAAGCATCATGGCTTATGTATGAATAATGATCAGCACACAACGTATAACGTTACAATCATTGACTTCAGCCAATAAATTGAATAAATTTCCTTAAAACCGTCTATAGTACTACTTCAAAAAGGTCTATGTGTAAGTACAATACGGTCACTTCATTAATCAATTAAAATCAGAGGTTAATCAAAACTGTAACTCTTCATGTGTTAGTACTGTTTGTCAGTTTATTAAATAAAGTAATTCCACGTAAATTCACTCCTTTATGTCTAATTGACAGTTTTTAATCTATTTATATGTTCCTTTTGTTTCTAGTATTTAAAATGTGCACGTCTGACTGTAATTTGTCAAAATAAAATTATTTACAAAGACATGCAACAGTAAGAATTCCCATTTCGTTTGAAAATAGACCTCCATAAACCCTTGATACATAATTTTCAAAACTCTTTTTCTTAAAAAAATATGACTGATTAAAACATTTGGGAACATGGCCCAAAAAAAATAAAAATTTTCTTTCTACAAAATGGTAAAATAATTGTTATTTCTATTTTAATTTAATTTCTTTCTAGAGTATTAAAGATCATTTTCTAATTTATTTATTTTTTTCAAATAATCCTTTTGAAGTTTCGAAGATTGATCTACTCAATTCTATCATTTTGATGAACTACTGCAACAGGATTAATGATACATATTTTTCTGCATAAAACATTGATATGTGTTTTCATATAGTGAATTATATATATATAAGTGCGAGTGGGAAATACAGCATACAGCGTATCTCGCATCCAAGATTCCACCTCCTTGTATCGTGCCAATGTTCATCACGCATACATCTGTCCTGCATTGCTTGCATCACTCCTTCATTCCTTTTTTCTTCCGTTTTGGGGGTTGCTAGTGGAATATTCTTAATGGCCACCGTTCCTCTGGCATTCGTCTCAAATGTCCATATCAATTCAAGCTCTGCCTTCAATCGTATCTAAGATATTTACTGATGTAACCGCCTTTCTTTCTTCTGTTCTTGTCACACCTCAGCTGCGTCTCCAGAAATCCATCTCCATCGCTCTTAACGTTCCTTCATTTTCCTTTGTTATTTCCCATACCTCAGAACCACATAGTGCAATAGTCTCTACTATCGTTTTATAGATTCTTCTTTTCACCTTTCTTATTATATTTTTATTCCATATAATTGAGTGTAACTGTCTTGTTGCAACTCTGCCCTTCGCTATTCTCGGCTTAAGTTAATCCTTGCTTCCTACTTTACTATAAATATTTGTTCCCAAGTATTTTATGTGGTGCAGCACACTTCCATGTTCCATTTTAAATCTCTTCCTGTGCCTCTAACTCGTTTTTTTTAAATTTATTTGTAATTTCCATTTCACATATACCTCATTCAATTTTCTTAGTATGTAGTATGCGTCTTCTTCATCTTCGGCAAAATTCAAAGTATACAGGACGTCATCATTTATGGGCATTCCCATAGTGTGGCATTTCTTTCTCCAATTTCTGAGAGCATCATATATTTTAAAAAGCGTAGGTGCTATACAGAACCCTTTTCTCAATCCTTTATTTACGTAGAATTCTGATGCTTCTATGTTTCCAACTTTGACCCTGTTTCAATTTACTGTATATAAATTTTTATGGCGTTATTTTATTTGCTGATTTTCCATCACCGATCATAATTTCGATAGAGGAACGCTCTCATATGCTTTCAGTAAATCTATATATATATATGGGTTCTAGGTTATGTGTTAACCTCTTATCCTCTTTCCGTGAAGATGTTATCGATACATGACCTGCCCGACCTAAAACCGCTTTAACCTTCACATTCATACATCTCATATTCGACTCTACTTTTCAGATTATTCCCATCAATGCGGCCCATAGAGCGGAGGAAATAGTTGGTACATTCTATTCGAGCACCTTTTTTAAGTTATTGCTAATAATACCTTTCATAAATGCGCAGATATTAATTGTCCAAAACGACGTAAGCTAAATAATTTAGAGAGAATTTTAAAAAGAGTTGTAGGTGCGGCTTTTTTTAGCTCGGTTGGTACTGCTCCAGGTTTCGGAGTTTTCCGTTTTTACATGACTATTTTTTGAATTTCTTCAGGTGTTATATGTTCAGTTTCTTGGTTGTGAAGGACATCTATTAACCTTTAATTTTCACTCTATATTCTTGCAACAATTTTTCATAGTAATCTTTCCATTTATTTAGTGGTATGATTTAACCTATTATTTTCTTTTGATCTAAAGTTTTTATTGCTTTCCATGCTTCTCTCGACTTTGTGTTGCCCGTGTGTTGTTAATTTCCTCGCACAAGTTTAATTTTTGCTTTGCTTATGTCTTTCTTTACTTCCCTTCTTATCCTTACGTAATACTTTCAGTCGTCTGTGTCGTATGTTCCTAGCCATGTCTGATAATCCCTCTTCTTTTCCACTACTTGGATTTCTATATCCACCAATATGTTTTGTTTCTGAGGTTTTTATTTTCTTTTGAATTATTACACCTGAATACTAATTCAGTAAATTGTTAAATGCATAGGTATTTGATTCTTAGTCTCATCAGAAATCAGTGTTACAGCAAAAAAATTTTAAATCACCATAAAGAATAACTGACATTCTGGGACCCCCATCTTTATGTTTCATGGATCAATATGTAACGTTATGCCAGAATATGCACCGTTTACGTGTTCCAATTTGTTTGCAGACCCAGTAATTGGAGGCATCTAGAACGCAGAATTCCTTGGATTGTTCTGACGGAATACAACGATCAACACAGTGAGAAGAAAACTATTTGCTAAATGGATGCTTCGGATACTACGAAGAACGATCAATATCGATAGTGTGAGATTGCGTTAGTATTAACATGTATTTAGTTATTTTATCCTGCTTGTAATTGATGCCAGTCATTAGGGTTTAGGTCATCTACAAACAAGAATAAAAGATAAAGTATTTTCGTCTGTGCCATTAATCGCCAAATCGGAGGCGGGGCTGAATTCATGAGTTTCACAAGGCAATTAGCTGTGCTCGTGTATTTTGTAACGAGTCTCAGATACCATTATAATCAGACTTGTATTATTGACCCACTGCAATGTTATTGTCACTGCATTTGAATGCCAACGATCAGGGAGTCGTATAGTTGACTTAATTATATTATTCATACTAAAGACTAATCTGCGTAAACTGAATGAAGCAGTACTAGTGATTTTCCTAAAGGAAGTTCTATTGATCCTAAAACAGTGCAGTTATCCGTAGCGAATAAATGAAAAGTTGTAGTATTGCAAATAATAGAAGTCTGTTCAGACTTCAAGCTTACACATAGACACTAACTTGAGCGCTTTAGTTATAAAATTTATAAGCTGTTTAGAGCATGTTTGTTTCAAAACGGCGTCGTGCTTAGAGCGACCGTGCTGGTAGCAACAGACCTAAAATCTTGCTCGCAGCAATCAGCGACAAACTCAGATAGACAGGAACCTTTCATATACCATCGCCATTTGCTTTCCTTGCTGCTCGTTTTGAATCACAGCGTTAGTCCAATAAATCAATTTCGAGAATCACATCATTGTCATGATGCTTGACCATGCGAGCACAATTGTGAGTAGCTACCAGACCGTTTGGTCAAAGTGTGACTTTCATGATGCAAACTAGATGTTCTTAACTTCAAAATTCGAAAGTTTTCTGTTGTAGTCACGGTTCACTTTCAGACAAGATCAAAATTTTATTTACAGTCTGGATATAAACAAATTTAAAAGTATATAATTATTATAACACGTACCGTCTTTTAATAATTATTTGAATGACAAGTGCAAATAAATATAAAGTTTCACCAAAATAGGCAAGAGAAAAATATTGAATAAGACGTTGAACGATTCTGTACGAGTCAAGTAATAATTAAACAAAAAAGTAATTTAAATCACTAGACTACACGTACTTTAAGATGAATAGTCAAACATATATTAAATAAAATATTATTCACATACACCTTAAGACGGTGGCATTTCGAGGAAAACTATTCCCAGTTTCTACTTACAATCAATATTTTTCTGTCCATTGAATACAAATTTATGTTTTATAAAACTGCCGTTAAGTACGAATGGGAAAGGTAACTACTCCGTCATTATAGACTATTCATTTCTTATGCAAAACATCTCTGTACGAAATATATTCCAAGTTTGGGAAACTATTAGTATCTATCGTGAAAATCTCCTTCCTAATTAACCGCAAGCCGTATTTTAATATTTCGCTACTTAGACCAGTTTCCAAATAAATTCTTCTGGATCGATTTAAAGAGTATAGTTATCTTATACATATTTGAGTAGTTTACATCACAAAAAAATCATCTTACATTAGTTTATATTTCATTACTTAACTGCCTTTCTAAGGCCTTGACCTATGGATCGACTGCAGACTGTCATATTACATGTCATACATGACACATTCAGAATTTGGAGTAATACGTAGTCAGCGTATCGATTCTCCAGCCTTTACTCATCTACTTTATAAAAAAATTTGTAACCTTATTTTTTTATTTTACTTTATGTTTAGTTTGAACTGCCGTCCTTACAGGTTCATATTAAAAGTTCGGACAGGTGAATGTGACAGAGGGATGGAGACCCAATGAACCAGAGAAAAATACAGGCAATATGAGAAATACATATTTAACCAGACCAGTAGGTATCCAAGCCCGAGTTCCGCATACTACCAGCCCAACAAAAGACCTGCGCTGGCAGCTCTTTTTGGCGAGCCATGAGGATGACAGTAGAAATGTGCCGGGTTGGTTTCCCAGTACAAATCTGGCACAAGTATGCAATATTTTTGATGGTATTCTAATTATGCCTTTTTATCGATTTATATATTATATGTTTATAAACAAAATGGTAATTTGACTTGTTCAGTTTCGAAAGAGAGAACTAATGAAACCAATAAATCTAAAAGATGAGTGAAAGTGAGTGTAACCGATATTAATGGTCAAGAAATTAATTTCAAATATTAGATTTATGAATAGACTTAGCCTTGCAGTATGGCGTCTGGCAATAAATATAAATGAGAACACAGTGTTGAATACTTATTTTTAAATGATATATCGATTAAGGTTCTATTTTTATACATGTATCTTAAAACATTTTCTTGGACCAGAAACCAACGAACATTATTGAAATATGAATCGTGAGTTTGCTATCATGATCGAGATGAATAAAACATAAAATGATAATCACTACAAAATTAATGTTTTAAGATCATCACAAGACGAGTAGCGGTTGCGAAAATAACTTTCAATAGTTATTACGAATTCAATTTCAAAATGTACGTGCTGTGAGCTAGCATCACGATCTGCAAGTTTCATAACTGCTCGATTCTCAGTGTTGCTTTCAGTACCGTTGGTGATGACGTGCTACCGTACAGAGAAAGTATTTACCTTAACATTTCTCGCGTCGACAAAGGGCTCTTGTTAAGGCTTGCAAGGAAAGAAAAGGTGAAGATTTCTTACCAATTGCATTCTTCTATTACAACGAACACCGCTTTTAAATCGATACAATTAGTTAATCCCTCTTCCAGACTCCTTATACTTATAAAATCTTATAAAAATATAGGGACAGTAAATAATCACTTATAGCTAAATATAGGGAAGGTGGGGCAACAGCTGAAGTCCAAAAGTGATATTTGGTCTTTTGGAAAGTAATTTTTTATTATTTAATATGAACCACAGTTGGGTGACATTTGTAAACGAATAGTGAGTGGAAGACAATTGTAATAAACATGTAGTGAGGTACAATTTATTATTATATAATTATTGGGGAAATTATAATTTGAATGAAAATATAAATAATAATGAGAAGAAATAAACATTTATTTTAACAATAGTAAAATTTTAACAATTAAACTAAAAAATCCAGAAAAAAAGAATTTAAATAAAAACAGTAAAGCAATAATAAATTTACATAATTAACTCTTTAAATTAAGGTCACATTGTGGGTGAAGCAAAGTTTATATGCAAATAGATCTGGCAATATGAACTTATTAAATTCAATATCAACGATACCGTAGAAGACTGGAACTGTATTGTTTAGTGGCAAAGAATGGTTTGGTTGGCGGTATGGAGGCGGCTGCTAAGGTGTTTCTCATTGACTGCATAGGACGGTCTGGCTGCATCGATGATACCTTGGACCAAAATAGTGGAAATTTCTACCAAAAATATACATTTGCTGAGAACTCAAGAGCTCCACCCAGTTGTCGCCAGCGAAAAGCCTCTCCGTTTGACCTCATATAGCCCAGAATTTTCCTCCTCTCTTATGCAATAACTAATTGGCTACAATTTCAAATAGCACCCATTGGTTAGTATTTACACAATTGCAGTCAATAGGAAAAAATTAGCTGTATATTGTAAAAGAGTATCTTCACATATGTTTCGTATTACTTATGCGTAGTAGCTGCTTCGAATCAGTTACGCGTAGCTCCTAGTTGAAAGAAGCAAATCCTTCTTTAATTACGGATTGATGACAGTATTGTCTGTAAAAGGTCTTTTCCGATTTGTCCGAAGAAGGTATGTTTCCATTGTCTGAAGTACGGTGTATCACTGACCACGCACACACACAAAATACGTCGCAGATCTTCAGACTTCTGTCTTGAAATTTTACTGCATTACAATAGTATGTCATCTAAAGGGTGGTACTTGAATTCAGAATCCTGATTTGTTCCTGTTAGCGCAAACACTGTGTCAGTCCGACGCCATAAATTGTGAAAGCTATAGATGAGATTCGTAATACAATTGCAAAGAAGATCATTCATGTATAAGAATGGGGAAGGGAAAGCAGAAATCGCATTCAAAAACACGATGTCAGCTTGTTGGATGTATTCCGATTTTCGTAACTTATTTAGCTGAATGCTGGGGCCACATAAAGAATGCATTTAATATGGTATGAAGAAAAGACACAATTTTCCAATTAAAAGTTTGAAATTTCATAGCGACAGAAAGCATTCCGATATCCATTAAAATCCTTTTTAAACACAGGAAACGATTTCTACGATAAACATATATCTATTTTGGGTGAAATCTGTACATTTAAATTTATTCCGGGATCAAACTACAATCGTCTGAAAGAGTCATGATGATACATTCGACAGAACGCAACATATTGTGTATTTATTTAAATAAAATGAACAAACTAAACGCTGATGAATTTACGTGTTGATTCAAACAGAAATAAAGTTGCGCTTCTAATGCCACATGTAACTGAATTACAAACTTAAACTATCAATTTACGAGCAACTGCATTTGTAGTTATGGTTACGGAGATTTACCGCGATAAATTTTAACGAACAGCGTGCGACGGAAATAATCCTAACGAAACAAGAATTTAACAATAGAGTTTATTTGAGGGAATCTATCCACAATTCATAATTTCATGTTTTTTGATGATTAATTTTATATTGGAATAAATGATGACGTGTTCAGTATATATTTATATATATAAAATTTTGGAACATGTTATTTAATACTATGTAAGAAGAGAGTGCGGATAAGGAACTATAATAACTATATAATTTAAACAATTATAACAAGATAATAGTGAAATGCAGTGAAGTGACTTTTGTGTGGCTCCTGTATTTTCTTTTTCAGATAAAAAACTTCACTTCAAAATTCTTCCTTAGTGTAAACTTTTTGTAACTGTATTTGTGTTTTATTTTTATTTGCGTTTTCTTTGTATATAGCTGCCACTGGGCAAATGCCCAATAGCAGCTAAGTAATAATAATAATATTACATAATTATTAAACTGTAAAGAAATTTCAAAAATAATTTTGTAGGTCAATTATTGTGGGCGTTACGAATATCAGTAGCCAAGATTAAATAGTGGCTTTAATGTATTTCAAAGAGTTCTCGTTGCTTTTCCAGTTAAATGATAAATAATTTAAATAACAAACATTTTACATTGACTAAAAAATGTATTTCAGTATCTGATGATGTGTACATAGTAGACTGCCAAATTTTAATTTCCAACATTTTTGATTGTGCTAAGAATGTTTTGAAAAACAGTTTTAATTGGGAACTTAATTACACAGCATCGGAAATGTTATTTACGAGATGATGTATCAAGTTGTGGTTTCGGCACACGGCTGTGTCGTTGCGACGGCTCGGAATTTTTTCTACGGGGATCACCGCGTCAACTGTAACTGATTAATTTAATTCGCTGTTTAAAGAGACAGGCTGTTTTTATTGGTTGATTACCAAGTGTCCTGTGGAAATCACTACGGACGGATTTCATCGTGGACGGACGCGACGCAACTCTGCCTAAACGCTCATACATTGCTTCTTTCGGCTTCAAAATTGTATTCAGTTTTTCTAAATTCCCAGTACATAGTTTCGACGCGGAGTTAAATCGAGAGATATCGGCCCTGCAACCATCCAGATCATCACCGATCCTACGCGACCATCATTTTCTCTCTGTCGATACTGCCAGTATTCCTGAACACCGTGCAGACATATAACAACGGTATTTTCTCCAGAATATCCCAAACGGAGTTTATGATATTCTAAACAACTCTCTTTGAGACGTGGGACAACAAACTATGAGCTAAGAAAATCTCCGTACCTCAAAGTTGAATTCGTTTCAAAATAAAATTTAAACATGAATGAGATATGCTAAACTATTTCTTTCTAAACATCGCTTGATTTCTGACCATAATGTAGTGCTGAACCCCTTGGTGATTAGGAAATCACTACTTAGATTATTTAGATTTTTAACCCGAGTATGAACATTTCATATCTACGAAATCTCAATTATAAATTTGTTTCATATGTTTTGGTAGAAATATGTTACCATTCGTGCACAGATCCCATTCAAATTTAAATTTGTTCCAGTTTCTCCATTCTCCAAACTGCACAACGTGTTGTTATATAAGTTGACAAATAGGAACTGCGCATTTTTATGATAATCAAACTTGTTATTTAAACGGAATTTAAGCCATTACATTTTTCTCTTAAAATAATCTGTTCCTTGTACCAACACGAGAAGAAGAAACTGCACCAGAAGAAGATTATCACATCTTATTACCATCATGAATCATTTTAAACGTGAGATTTGTGTCTACTGTGGCTTCGAAATTCACGGTTTTTGTTGTAGCCTACGTTTTTGCATTTCAGCGACGTAAATAAATATTTTTATTGTTCCTCCGGTTCCAGGAGCTTCCACTCACCATCGCTTGTCTTGCTTGTTCCAGCAACATCTTTCGACTGAATTTGTAATATTCCAATTTCTCTATTTCACCTGAAAATTTCTACGTTCTTTCTCTCAACCCGCTTTACACAATTCTTCTCCAACCGATTCAAGCTTTGTAAATATCCCATTCTCTCTCTCCCTCTCTCTCTTACACACACAAATTCGAAATCATTTTTGAAGATCCCCCCTCCCCACCATAGTTTCTTGAATGGCAGTACGGTGTTTGCAACAAGTGGCGGTGAAATTAATTTCTTAAAACAATTTTTCCAGTCTTTAAACTACTTTATCCGTTCTGGTCTCCATTGCAATGCATTATTCCTGAATATTAAAACATGTAATTTCCCTTAAAGCTTCAAAATT
Organism: Eucriotettix oculatus; assembly: GCA_034510155.1. Classification (NCBI taxonomy): domain Eukaryota; kingdom Metazoa; phylum Arthropoda; class Insecta; order Orthoptera; family Tetrigidae; genus Eucriotettix; species Eucriotettix oculatus. The sequence goes on from CM067380.1 coordinate 47,255,938, forward strand.
TGCTTGTTGCTGAATGCCCGTCGCCCATCCAAAAATACTCTCCAGTCCAAAAAGGCAATATTAAAAAAAATCATCGATACCGTTCACATATTAATTTTGTCACTACACTATATCTTTTCCAATAAATAATGTAATCAATTAATCCCATAAATACCAGAATTTCGATTCTTTATAAAAATAGCTATTAAAGTACTGTCAAACGGCTCATGTAATGGCGACGGTAGAAATGTATTGTACATTTCTTGATTATTAAATTGTGATATTACAAAATATAGCGCCTCCTCCAATTGGCGTTATTAAGTCCACGACACAAAGACCTGCAGACACGTTGAAGTGTTGCACTTTTCGTTTGGAAGTGTGCCAATTTTAATCGTAAGGACGAGGCAACGAGCGCGCTGACTTGGCCCAGGAGAGATGTTGGCGACCACAGATTAATCATTGCTCCCTGGTGGCTTTGGCTGAGTGTGCTGTGAATCTGAGACTATCCCGCCGTAATAGAGAAGGTCTTACAGGTTGAGTAGAAAAAGTTTTAACAGATCTTCCACGGGACAACCACATTCCGTTTCTATATAAGATGCATGTTGGGGATTAATAAACAGGTCTGGTGGAAGAATCTCATTCCCCTTGATGGATAAGGTATTCCTTTTTTGCATTAACGTGAAACGAACATGTTTGTGGTTTCTTTACCTAAAAAATCCAAAACAGTTGCCGAACGACAACGCATTCACTTTAACGAGATTTTAGCATTCCTAACAAAAGCAAAGATGACTGTTCAAGTGATTGATATATGTATACTAGCGGACCAGGTACTCAGACGTTGTCCTGCCACGGACCTCGCTAGCAAAATAAATTTCCTGAAATAAAATCTTCTGTATAACTGATTACCTCAATGACATTAATGTACGAAGAACGAAATTAAGAAAAGTGGACCTCTCAAATCTAAATAATGAATGGTGTTGATCTCTAATTAATAATAAATATCACACGGTTTGCCGACCTGAGAACGCGCAACGTTAAGTTTTCCGTGTGAGAATCGCGAATTTTCCCAGAGTAATTTTTTCGACCTTGCGCCTTATTTGTCATAGTGAAGGCCAGGATAGGAAATTGCAAGCACTAGAACTGAATTGGTTCGTGTGAAGCTATCATTGGAATACATTCTCTCTCTGAATTGTTCATTCAAATTGTCCTATAGCTAAACAATATATCAGCATTCCGAAATAGAAACCGTCAAAATAATGCCAAGCTACGTCGCAATGAACTTGCTCATGCGTAAATCAAATGCCACAGCTTATATAAACTGCCAGGCTGAAAATTTGTAATTACATGTTCTTTTTGTGAGAAATACAAAAATTATATGTATAAAATTAGGTCGAAAAATGAAAAAAAAATTCTGTATGTCGACAACAGCGCCACCTACCGCATCCAACTACAGGTAAGAAAAATCCACGTGACCCCATAAAAATAAAATCCTCTAAATAGTTCAGGCCGTTTAGGAGGAGAAGAATTAAGAACACCCGCACATCGTAATTTCATACATATTTAATTATTTTAGCATACCGCTGGTCCGCGAAAAATTACCCACAAGAGGTTTTAGTAGTACAGTACATGAGACATTTTCAAATTTCCTGGTAGTGGTTTTGTAGTTTTAAATATCCTAAAAGGTCTCTTCCGTGTATTTTACGAGTCGGCGAATTTATCGAGACAAATGTAATTGCAGCCATAATTTGAAGTAGTACATTTTGTCTCATTGCCGTATTTACATAGACGACAACAATGTCCAGATATTTCACGACTTCATTCCGTCGAGTCCCTACGTAGACTTCATTCGCATCTCACAAATGCATTCAATTTGTGCGCGTATAATGCCGACAGTAATTCCCGAAAGAAAAGTACAAGATTAAAAGTAAATTATAGTGTTTCAATATATAAGGAAACCGCTATTTAGTCTTACGAAACTTCATCTTGCCTTGTGCTAATCGTAATTCCCACAAAAAATAACTCTATTACTCAAAGCACACCCACAATACTAAGTATGGAATATCTTTATCAAAATTGTATATATCTTTGTATATTGCGGTTCGTGATTTGAAAGCCGAGCGAAACGTTTAGTTTCAAAATGTAGTGAATATGTTAAATTATCAGCGTTGTGTACCTCTTGGAAGTTTAACAGTTTTTTCACGATTCTAAACATAGTAATTCAATGCCTCTAAAATATTTCGAAGTTTATGTCTATCTTTGCCTTTCGTTGTAAACTTTCATTCGGCTATTAAGTCTACTTTATCGTCTTTGCAGCTCATTCCAACATGTACACAAACTATAAAACCCAGAATTTCTTAAATGTCGTTCCATGGTCTAATTTTGATGATAACGAAATCAGGGAAAAGTTTTTGTGTTATTTTTCCACGTGATAGTTAAACAATAAAATATTCTTTTCATCTAAGACGGATGCGTATTTACAGGAAAAAACGAGTTAATTTTCACTTGATTTAATTGGATTGTAATAAAGCCTCGTTTAATATCTTCAGATGTTCCACCAATTCTTTCGTGGCTGTACAAGATCAATAATGAAGCAGTCGTCCTGCACAACGTTCAAGATCTGTGGAAAATCAAAAATCATTCCGAGGCATTCAGAAATCGTAGCATGATTTTTGGTAACCGTTATAAGCCTTATATGTTTAATTTTTAAATTTCGAATATCTAAAGTTGCTATGGTTTCATAATTTACTAGTAATTATCTCCAAGATAAGCTCATTTGAATTTTGGGAGTATCTTAATTAGTACAAATAGAACCGTTGCGTTTTGAGGAGAGATTAGATTACATTGCATTCCATACATTTTGCTCCTTGTCATTTTGACACGTTAAGTTATATGTGAGATCGAGCAGTTTTTGCAATTAAGTGTTTCATTTACTTTCTCATTACGGAACTACATGTTTTGTTTTTAATATGGGCAAAATTGTGAAATGTTCCATTATCATCGTCACAAGAATGAGAGCCCTTTGTAGATCTTTGTTGATCTGATACCATTGGTAATCTTAAGTATCTCCTTCCCATCTGAACTTTTGTCTTCCAAAGTTCCTATGTCTTTCTAGAGTTGCTTTAAGTAGCCTCTTTATCACCGTATCAGCAGCTCGTTTCACTCACTCCGCCTACTCTAGCCTTACGTTCTTTATACAAAATCCTGTTCGTTATTACTTCTTCTTCTCTTGACGCGTTTTTCTTCTACTGATTTCGGAATGTACCTCAAGATTCTTAAATATGCTCAGTTATCTTTCATGCGATTTAACAGACCCCAGATCTCCGGACCAAATGTTAATACTGACCTCAATAAAACTTAGTACATCATCTTCGTATTCTTGGATAACAACTCAACTTTCAAATATAAGGTCATGATAGTATTTATTTGCAGAAAATATCCGCATGTGAATTTCTGTACTAGCAATTAACGTTTGTTCCAACGTAGGAGAAGATATACCTCATCAAACTTACATGGATGAGGTTTCATTAGGATATATATATATATATATATATCATATCTTTAATGTTAAAATTTTTTCTTCTTCGGCGTTTTCATTTAAGGCCTCTTTTATTTCTCTTGGTGATCTTTCTATTCTGTCTCAGTCCATTCGTTACGATTAGAACAATTGATAACTTATTCTGTATCTTAATTTGCCTGCAAGCAATATTTATGGAGCTGCATAGATCTATGATGATCATCAAGAGATTTTGTGTTATCAATTTCATATTATTTGCATTTTTCAAGTATTGAGCATACATCAACAGTTTGATCTTCCGTGACGAAATCCGCATTGACAGTCACTGACAGAATTTTATAAGCAATAAATGAAGGAATAAATCTTGAAGTTATCTGTCTTGTGTATCAGGAAGGTTACGCCAACGTTGTGTTCATCAGGGATCGTTTCAGCCACCCACATGTTAGAAAAAAGTTTGGGAAAAAAATACATTATTTCTCTACGTCTTTCACTCGTTTCGACTGTATTAGTTCCCCCCCTCCCCGGGGATTTATTATTCTTTATTGCGGTTGTTGTCAGTACTTCTGTTTCTAGTACTCTTACATCCTCAGTGTGTCAGGTTTTCATAGTCATCAACTAAACCTTTATTCATAAGTTCATAAACATTCGGGGCCCATCTAACAAGTATCTCAGGATCTTATTATTTGTATTTGTACACAAAGTTGTACTAGACTGGAAGTCCTTTCGAGTCATGTTCAACTTTCAATATAAAGTTCTCACACTTCTATGACAGGCCACAGCAACCTATTAATAAGTGATACAGCAAACAACCTTCCTCAACCCAAGCACCATAGAAGATTAAAAAGAAAACGTCCAACAGACCTTTTGGAGCAGTGAAACCAGAACTTCAACTAATCATAAATACTACAATAATCATTTCATTAATTAAAATTTTCTATAATTTCCTGTAAACAATCATATGCTGGGGCCTGCTATTGAGCAGTTTTCCCATTCATGTGTCAAGTTATGTCAGTAAATAATATTATCATAACTAAATTGTACACTGTACAGATAAAGTTTCTTTTAATTTAAAATATATATATATAAAGTTCTCACATGGTTCATCCCTCTGAGTTGTTCAATTTATATGATTTTCAGGATGCATATGATTGAGTCATCCATGAAAGTAGGTCATTTCACCGTTGACTTGGTAAAAAATATTTTCAAAAATCTATCGGACTGACTGCATTTATTGTACACGACGTTTCGGATACGAACGTCTCTGCCGCCATCTTCTGGTAAGTTAAATAAGAAAGAAAAAACTCCACTTCCGTATAGTATGTCCACTTCGGAATTTGACTTTACTGGAAGATTGGACCAGAGACGGTCGCTGCCGAAACCTTGAGTGGGCTACTGATCACCTTACACTCAGGGACCTTCATGACGAGTTGCTAACAGACTAGGCCCAACAGAATTTGACCCATTTATATCTTTTCTAATAGCTTGTTATGAGCCAGGAACGTGAACAGATATTTTATGGCTCTTTCCCAGTGGGCGAGTTCCTCCGCTCTGATCTGGTGAGCACCTGAGGGCGAATTATCCCAGCCAGGGTTACAGATATACAGTGCGTGCTTTATCATAAGTATGACTGATAGTGTCATGTTATAAAATATATTATTTTATTTCAAAGTTATGTCTGCGATATATTGGCGTTAATGGGTTTCCACATGACGCTTGTACGTACGAATGAAAGGAGTTGTTCGGCGACAAAATTATTGTTGGTATAACAAAATTAACAATATATGAACAAAATATTACTTTTAATTTTAAATAATAATAATAATAATTATCATATTCCGTAGATCATGTAAAGAAGCTAAGCTTCAAGGATGTGGAATGGGTCAGGGTCATTATTTTATTGTATAAAAGATAAATATACTTATAACAAATTTTTGTATTATAAACTAATTAATTAATTACTCTTCTCCGATTCTTCTATAAATTCCTTTATTGAATAGAAGGAGTGGCTAAGCAAAAATGAGCGTAATTCAGTCTTAAATTTACCTTGATTATCGGACAACTGTTTAATTCTGTGCGGAGTTCTGAATGAGATAAAATTATATCAGAAATTCTATTTATGTTGATATTAAATATTGGATACCCAATTTCAGTCTTCGTTTATTGAGATAGTGTTATATAATTCGATGTCAGTCATATATTTCTCTCAAGAGCTTTTGTCTCAATAAGCCACAGTCATCTGCAATATTTTAAATAAAAAAACAGGAGTTATATTTAAAGCAAGAATTTCCAGGACCTACATTATTACATTGTTATTTATTTTCCTTACACGACATACCTGAGGTAATCTAGATCCTAGAAATGCTTGCTTGTGTGTAAACAGAAATCCTGTTTTTTTTATAAAATATTGCAGATAAGGATTATTGGGCCGAAAACTCTTGAGATAAATATGTAACTGACATAAAATTGTATAACAATATGTCAATAAACGAAGACTGAAGTTGGGTATCTAATCTTAAATATCAAATTAATATTAGTCGTTACAACATCAGTTTATATTTATTATATAATTGAGCTCAAGGACATTCAACTAGTAAAAAGAAAGTACTTTTTAATGTTTATGAATGAATTAACATTACTTACCCAATAAATATTTCCAAATACTGTCAATATAAAAGTTTTTCACGTAATCAGTATATTTATATGTTGTGAATATTACACTACATTGGAAACGATCATCAATAGATAAGAAGGTAATATAATGTAGGTTATACCGTCAGTACCATATTTACGAAACTAACTCTCAGTTCAATCATGACTAAATGGTGAATGAAACGTATCGATAATAAAGGGTAAATGGTGAAAGTCATTGACTGGTTCCAATAAAAAATAAATCGGATGTTTTGGCTGAAAGCTTCTGCCTGAGATGAAAGAAATCAAATTCACTTTCCAATGCAGTGTGTTCCTTTCATATTGAACTTCATTCTAAAATTTGAGCATAATTTCTCACTGAGTTTGAAAAAATAATATAGGGTATCAATATGAAAAATAGGACGCGTCTGAAAGTTACTGTGGTAATGCGACGAGCAAATGTAATACCGGGACAAGTTCCGCAGAAAGTGGCTGAAAGTGCGGGCGTTTCACGCGAAGATATCGCTTCGAAGTAGAAGGCACAGGCTATTCAATGTTCTTCCTCTCGCGGTGAAGTTTCACTTCCTCACAAACGACCTTACGATTTCTTTGCTGGAGCTGCAGTTTGTCTTGCTCATTTTCTGTAATTCGAGATTTCTTTTCCGATGAGAGATTTGATCACTTTAGTTATTTGTATTTTTTTATTCCCTTGTTAGTCTACAATTGGGTGTAAACCCGATGGCACATACATAATTAAATATAATTTATACGTAATACTCCTAATCTCCAAATAACCATTGTCCTCTAAAATGTTTATACAACTGAAAGATAGTAATAAGAAACACTACAAGAAATATATATCAACTTAGCACTTCACTTTGAATTAATATTTAAATTCGTCTATACATTTATGTAATTGAGGCTAGTCACTTCACACGTTTTATGAAATTTATCGTAAATTTTCCTAAAGAGGTTTTCCCCCAAACACTCCCACAGAAAAATTATTCCAAGTCGTCGATTGTTCTATTTAGGAATGAAAATTTGCCAACATCTATTTTTGTTTTCTACATTTTACTTTGAATTGATGATCCCATATGGGCTTTTGGATTTTGGATATAATTCCATCCATGGTTTTTATCCCTCATAAGCTTTGAAAAAAATAGTAGCCTTGCTTTCTCCCTTTTTGTGACAGTAATTCCCAACCTAGTTGTTCTACCTTTTCGTTCCTATGACCCGGCCATAACTCACACAAAATTAGCAGCCCTTTTCTCAACTTTCTTTAATAAATCTATTTGTCTCTTTCAACCCTTGCCTACCTTGCTCTACCTTCCGCACCCCCCCTTTTCAATTCCTTTCCTATGTTATTAAAGGGGTTTGCCTGTTTCAGGGTTACCCTCATGTAGGTTGTTAACCCCAGAAAAAACTATGGGGATCCCAACAAGCATATTTAAAAATTGGTATAACTAAGGTTAAATATGCCACCCCCGTTGATTTTAAACTTCCCTTTTTTAAGTTCATCATTTGAAATGTAAAGAATTCCACGAATTTTTGGGTCGTGAAATTCGCCTGTTCACACAAACCAAGTCCATTGTTGAAAATTATCCCCCGATATTTCAGCCCGTTACCAGTCCCCCCGCCCTATTCTATATCCTATCTCATTTATCAACGTGGGTTTTGTAAACGAGATTGAGCTGCTTTTCTTTCCATTAATTTTCATTTTATTTTCCTGAGCCCAGCTATTGACTTCATCTAGATCTTCTTATAATACAAACGTGTCTTACTCGTTCGTTGCCTTTCTGTAGATGATTTAATCTTCCGGGAAAAGCTTGACCCCTGATTTTAAATAGTTTGTTAAATAATTAATAAACATTAAAAATAGTACAGACGCTTGAGAAACACCCGACGTTAGAATTTTTCAATCTGACGTTTAAAAAATATTCTACCCACAGGACTGAGGTTATTCCACTTTATAAATTTTACCTGATACGTAATCATGTAATGTTTCACTTTGTTTTGACAAGCATTTTGTTGTTGATTCTCTAAGTGCGATGAACTACGAGTGAAGAGTATCTTTATATGATTCGATTTGATACGTCTGCAATACGATTTCGTCATTGTTCTCGACAATATACATTATGAATCACAATAACTAGAAATTATTTCAGAATTATCAAATCCAATCAAAATTAATACGATTATATATTCCACAGAGAGTCTGTTTCTGAAATATTCGTGTTGTTACAAAAGAAAATTCGGCTACATTTTTAAGTTTGAAAATGTATCTGAGAAGACTGTTAAAAACATTTATTTAAAAAATAATCAAACATAATTTTCCAGATATTTTATTATCTTTGATTCCCTTACACTTCACACTACTTCTCCACATAGTCACCCCCGTTATTCAGGTACTTGTCCTGCCGGGAAACTAATATTTGTTTACCTTCTCCGAATAAAGACGACAGTTCTTATGAAAGCCAAGTCTACACTTCGACCGCACCGTGGATCATCCTGCATATTTTACGACCTTCTGTATACGCCTCACACAATTTCAGATGAAAGTTTGCTGGCGTAGAAATCCTTGCATTCAAGAAAAGAATCACGGATATTACCTCACTCTCGGTGAATCGTCTTGAACCTTTCCAATCACTTTACCAAAAGGAGGAAAAAAAGTGACGATGCTTGACAATTGCGTTCGGATTCTTCAAGAATGGAGGATGTGATCGTGCGTACTCGAAACCACATCGCTACTATATTAAAACGGTACTTAATTTAAAAACAGCACTCCTAGGAACAGTTTGGAAACTTAATATTGCAGAAGAGAATTTTCCGTATCAACTCGGATATTTCTAACCGTTAACTATGCAGCACAATAACCAGAACTTATTGCAGAATTATCAAAGCCAATCAAAATTTACATGAATATCTCTTTGACAGAGTATCTGTTTCTGAATCAGTTGCGCGAAATCATAAGCTTTATTAAATTAAATTGCCACGAGACTCCGTTTTCACAAAATTTTAGTTCAAAACAAGACAAAAGTAAAAATGTAAAATAATTCACCTTCGGGCTTTGCCTTCGTCCCCTTTTGCGCCCTCATTTCTAAAAGTATTTTTCGTAATAAATAAATTTTTAGGTCCCAACTATTCCAAAGAAGTCGTGTCATTCCGAAACGTCTCACGCACCATGTTATACTCTAAAGTTTCTTAATTTTTCCAAGTTAAATATGCCGCGTTTACAGTTGGTGAATTTAAATGCATTATACTTATTTTACAAAATAAGCTGGGAATCTGTATTACGTATCACTCACAAGGCTTAGAGAAAATTGTTGTCAAAATGACATAAGTATGCTAAAAGATTTATAAAGTAATGTTGGCGGTATTTTGCGAAGAGAACCGGGTTAAAAAATAAAAGTAGAGTGGTTTGACGGATCAGTAAATGCCGTCTGCCCCACACGCATGAGGAAATCCTAGTTCAGGGGAAATTTCTTTGTAAAGGAAATGATAGATTAGTCGCAATGTTCAGGCAAGCGTGTATGCAGATTAGCTGGGAATGAGAGGTTAGCGATGAAACATTGTTAATTACAAACCGCGTTAGTTAAATTTCCTGTGCGTACGACGGCCCGATTGGAGGAATGGGTTTATCGCCTGTAACTTACGCAGGGAAGTATAATACTCTTTACTTAGTCCGGAATAACGCAACCACAAAAATTATCGAGCAAAGAACATTGATGATGTTTACACAGTAAATCAAATTTCACAGTACAGTTTTCGTTAAAGGCTTGAAATATTCCATTTCTATGAAGTAATAAATTTTCAAATGAATGTAACTTATTTTGTAAAACATATCTACTTAAAGAAATAAAATAATAAATTACGAAGTAACAGTTACTCAATGCCACAATAGGAACACCGTACATAATTTGAGAACTTTTTTCTACTCGGAATATTTGGGCTCAGCTATCTGCGGTCGGTTTTACATAACAACCAATTTCACAAATTGTTTCCATTTATTCGCTGGAAATCGACATGCAGGAAATTACATAGAATTCCTTGAATTAGATCACAGACGGAAGTAGAATTGGCCAAAGTATTCCTGTCGTGAACATTAGTGTAGGTATCATTTCAGAACTCTTACTTCAAATCCAAATTCACTGTCCTTTTTTCTCATTCTCATTATTCATCTTCAAACATTTTGTTACACTATCAAACGTTCTCTTCAAACACGGTCAATGCTCTTGATAGAACATGTCTCAGTTAAATTTGTCTACGCTGGGAAATATTTTATTTGTTTGCAACAACTGTTGTTGACGTTTCACAGCTTAGTGAACAAACATATCCTTTTGAATCCTTTAAATTGTATCACTCAATCACGTCCACTGCATATGCTAATGATCAAATTGAGAATTTTGCTGGATGAATAATTAGTGAAATACTTAATCCCGGGCTCAAAAAAACGTAACTGTTTAATTGGTTCACATATACCGACCGATACTTGATATGGCGCCACAAGAGAAGAATATAAGTAGCATTATAACGAATTTCAATCAATTCGTACCTATGGCCACTAAAAACAGAAATACAACAACATTACAAAGTTGTGGCCAACTTTCATATGTCAAGACTATATTTGTTTGTTACTAGATACTAACGAGGGTACAACGTACACTGTATTAAGTGGTTATTATAGATAAAATTGTGTCAGTTTTTGGGTGGTAGACCTGCTCGGCACATTCCGCGTATCCTTTCCCCGCCTGTTAACACGTGACATCCAGTCTCAAGTTGGGGTTGGTAGCAGGCGAAAGTCGGGGTTGGAGACCTCCTCGTCTGGTTAATATATGTAATATATATATATATATATATGTGTGTGTGTGTGTGATTTTTCTATTACCTGCATTTTTTTTGTCCAGTTCGTTGGGTCTTCCGTCTACCTTTCACATTCGCCGTTCCAATCTTTTAATGTCCGTACAATTATGGAGGGTTGTCCAAGATCATTAGGTTTGTATTCACGGCAAATAGCTTACTGATAGGCCCCAATTTTCTCCAAAATGATGGTTCATATACCAATGTTAACGATGAAATCGAAATGCTTCATGAAAATTGCAAGTGATGATTTGAATAATTATTTCGCAAGATATGAGAAGTAATTATTTAAGTTTCTAAATATTTATACATTTCAAAAATATTTCAACAATTTACATGTCGAAAGAACTTGAAATAAACGTATCAGGGCTGTTGAACTGAATGCACTGGCAGCTCTTCAAACAAGACGATGGGATTGGAGACTTAATTAACAACGCAGTGAATCAATCAGCTAGTTATTGAAATAATTATGCTGCCTCCGTGTACTGATTGACTTCCAGCTTGCTTGCTTCGCCTTCCCCTGTTACTTTGGTTTGAAGACATATTAAACGTATCAAACGGAGAAATTAACAATAAAGAAAATATGGTCCCATGAATTCTGTATGCGTAATGTTACAAATATTAAATAATTTCGTAATTAACGTAATATAATCAACATAAAGTATATTTATTCGTATGTTAATGACAATTTATTATGACTTTTGGCCATTATTTGTATTTTATTCATATTTATTCTCCTTTTATGGTAAAGTATTTGCATGCAATTTTACACCATG